>CM034616.1:4313871-4913871 GCA_020080225.1 Gynochthodes officinalis
AGATTCTGAATGGTAAGACACTTAATGCGTGAAATATGCCAATAGTAGGAATGCTAGGGTGGCTTAGAATTCATTCCACAAGAATGTACAATAAAAGGGAATAGATGCAGAAGCGTAATTGGAAAATTTGTCCAAATATTAGGCAGGGGTTGAACAAATATTTCGAGCGTGCAATTGGGAATAGCTATCTATATACTAGGGATGGCAAATTTCAAGTAAATTATTAAGGGGAGAGTAATGATATGTGGATCTTAAAACTAAGAAGGAAATGGGATCCAAATGGAATCCCATTTTTTCATGCAATTTGAGCCATCTTTGATAACATGGAGAGGGTAGGTGACTATCTTACTCATTATTACACTAGAAAGTCAAATCTAAAGGCCTATGACCCTATTATTTAACAATGAAGAAACAAAAAAAAAGGAAAGATTACTAAGAATAATTTAAATCTTGTATTTAGTAAATTGTAACAATAGGTATAATAAATTGTAATATTTAAGAATATTCATGATTTATCTATATATGTATATGATGATCCTTACCATGTGCTAATATGTATTGAAATATTTCAAAAATTTATCAAATAATTTCTATATTTTTATATTTAATCTTTACCATATGATATTTATTTATCATGCGTACGCATCATGTGTTCGATTCATTTTGAATAAATACTAATCATCGACAACATATTATTACAGCATAATTATAATGACTATTCATGTAATTTTGGTTTATATTTATATGCTTATTATGAAATTGAAAATTGGAATGCGCTACATATGCTTTAATTATAAAGTAAATTTGAAGAAAATCGTTTTAATTTTGATTTCAAAATTTGTAGATAGGGAAAATTTTGTCAATATATTGTAAATACATTTTATGTGCACAGGTAGTTCTAGTTTGGAGCATAACTCTAAATTATAATAGTAAATCAAGTAAACAAAAAAAAGGAAAGATTACTAAGAATAATTTAAATCTTGTATTTAGTAAATTGTAACAATAGGTATAATAAATTGTAATATTTAAGAATATTCATGATTTATCTATATATGTATATGATGATCCTTACCATGTGCTAATATGTATTGAAATATTTCAAAAATTTATCAAATAATTTCTATATTTTTATATTTAATCTTTACCATATGATATTTATTTATCATGCGTACGCATCATGTGTTCGATTCATTTTGAATAAATACTAATCATCGACAACATATTATTACAGCATAATTATAATGACTATTCATGTAATTTTGGTTTATATTTATATGCTTATTATGAAATTGAAAATTGGAATGCGCTACATATGCTTTAATTATAAAGTAAATTTGAAGAAAATCGTTTTAATTTTGATTTCAAAATTTGTAGATAGGGAAAATTTTGTCAATATATTGTAAATACATTTTATGTGCACAGGTAGTTCTAGTTTGGAGCATAACTCTAAATTATAATAGTAAATCAAGTAAATGATTAGGTTATAAATGATAATGTTTTTAATTTTTTTCCAATACGAATTAGGGAAAAACAAGAGTAAGGGATGAGATCACTAAGAGAATCTATTTATCTTTTAATAAATTGTTAACATTTGGGCTTGCATATTATCTATTTAAATTTAACTAACTCTGTCTTTTTTTTTCTTTTTTTTTTTTTGGAAAAAAATTGTCGCCTAATATGTATCGACATTTTTCTAATTTGTTTACTTCCGTAAATATATTTATGTGAATAGTTCCTTTTTCAAGTATAACAATAGGTAATGATTAATTAGTGGAGAATTGTTGTTATCTCAAAGAGGGGGTAACTATTTGCTAAGATATTTCACTAATATCTTAGATATTTCCTATTACTAGATTGCCAAAAACACAAAAATTAATAAATAAACAAAAATAGGAACGAAAACAAAAGAAAAAAATTCAGTAGATGTGATAATACACACACACATATATAAGGTTTACATTACATTGTTCAGAAAATAATGCGTAATCTAAAGTTGCTAAAACATATTAAATGATTAAAAAAATTAAGCACCTCTAATTAAGATCGACAGAGTTTTCATTTTATAATAAGTTTTTCACACTCGTTTATCTAATTTTCATAACTTTGCTAAGAAAATTACCCAATCTTTTTTATTCTCAAATTATAGCCACGTGATATTTTTCCATGAAACATAGACATTAGGAATATCTCCATTATTTCCATACCCCATTTTAAAGGATGCTATTGATACTCCCTAATTAGTCTTGATTAATTAACACTTGCTCAAGTCTAATTGAGGTGTCAGCCTTATTAATTTGGATCGAAGCTGAAAAAGAAAAAAACAGAATTATTGACGGAATCATTTCTTGATGACACGTCAAATCCTTTTGCTGAATTCTTCAAAAGTAGCACATTTATGGATTAATGACAGTATAACTCCTAAATACAAATCATTCAAAAATTTATCAAATTTTATGAACAAAAATGGGGGTCATTGATGAGAATGGTGATAATAATTATTATTGCTATATCCATAAGTGGATATGATTTCAGCTTTATATTATTCCCATACAGAAAAATCGTTGGACATGATGAATAAATGAAAAAAGTCTACATTCATGTTCTCTTGCATATTATTATGGGAAACCAGAATATCCCTCTTAATCTTTTGACATTTTTCTCGTTATGGAAGGATATTTTGCTCTAAATAAGAGCCTAAAGGTTGTTAATTTGCAGAGAACCAGAAAGAATCAGCTTCAATGGAGATGAAAAAAGCTCATATTCTTCTTCTCTCAGTTCTCTTGCTCTCAGACTTCATTGATCAGAGCTTTGGAAAAAGGCATAGAGAAGCACACCATCAATTTTGGAAGGCGAAGTTGAACCCGAATTCCAGCATTGATAAATCCCTCTTCACTGCATTTGATCAGCCACCACCTGAGCCTACAGCTGATCAAGAAGGGCTGAAAGAGAAAGATAGGATTTCTAAGTTGCCCGGGCAACCGCCAGTTCGGTTCCGACAGTACGGTGGATATGTCACCATTGATGCCTCTGCTGGCCGAGCCTTTTACTATTACTTTACTGAAGCACAAGATCCCGAGAAAGCTAAAGATTTGCCTCTTCTCCTTTGGCTCAATGGAGGTATATATGCACCTTCTCTCCATTTCTTTTATGGTGTGTATTTGCATGCGTTTGTGAGCAGGAAAGCTGGAAAATATAGATATTCTCTCGTCCAATATTCTCTTACCCTAAAATTGATTTATTTTTCCTTTTCCAGCATTAGAGTTACTAGCAGATAAATCGGTTTTTTGAAGAAATATGTGAGTTGGTTAGGTAGGAATGTATAAATTTAATCTCTTGATTCAATTTTTTTTTTTGTGATTCTGGGAAAATTTGTCTTTGTTATTATAATTGACAGTCCGTGGATAGTTATGGTTGAGTTTTAACAATAGAATTGTTGAAGAATTTTTTTTTTTTATCTATTTAATCCTCTGTGTTTACAGAACAAAATTATGGGGAAGGAGAATGGAATTGATTAGAACGTAATCTTCATTATATCACAAGAAATGAAAACTTTTAAGTACCAGATGAGGGTATTGGGGACGAATGCTTAAATATATTATTTTTCAGTTAAATATATTTATTAATTAAAAATGTATTTATTGTTTAGAAGTGATATAATGGGGGAAAAAATTTGGTAGCCAAGAGAATATATTTTAGCCTTTCAAAGGGGCATAAGGCTGGGATAATCCGTGTAGCTATTATTTTTATGTTTGGTGGATACGTTCCATGTGCTACACATTTTTGTCTACATTTGTGCGAGATCGATTTGACTTACAATCATGTCAAAAAATAAATTTTAATTTGTTGGCAAGTTAAAAGGTGTACAAAATTAGGACAGGATGACAGTAGCCCAATGGCGGATCCTGTTCTATTGGGAAAGTGTTTGTTGATTCAAAAAGCCCCTCGTAATCAAATTGAGGTCAATCAAAATTTCCTTCAACATCCGCATATTATTGAAATTGATCTGCCACTCTGTAAAACCTTCTGTGGCTGGATTTCTGGGATTCTCACTCGCATTTGGACAAATTAAAATTGTGTTAAAAAATATTTAGAAATTCGAATTCATGCCTGCTTGGTGTATTAATACTAGTACAAATTTTGAACCAATTTGTTTTAGTCAAGTTCACAACCAATAAGAGATTTGAAACTATGTAATTAGGTAAATTTCAATTCCCAGTCAATGATTAATTCCAAAAATTTAACTGAGTCTCTCATATTGTTTAAATGGGCTCCTTGTCACTCGTAAGGTTAGCAAATAATTAATAAATGATTATAATAATTGTAGAAATTTTCAGGATAGAAGTATTAATCTTCTTGATTGAATTGATTTTGTCCTTAAAATTAGAACAAAAATTAACGGAAAATGAATCATCCATTTCATTTTAAAATGTTTGATTTGATAATGAATATTTTCAATTGTTCGGATCAGGTCCTGGTTGTTCTTCTCTAGCCTATGGAGCAATGGAGGAACTTGGACCATTCAGAGTTGGCAGTGATGGAAAGACATTATTTAAGAATAAGTTCGCTTGGAACCATGGTTTGTGATCATCTTTTAAGTAACTTTTCAAACCTTATTTCCTCAAGAATTAGACGTTGAACTTGCTGACCTTTTTCACAATTCTTTGTACCACAACAGCTGCAAATGTTTTATTCCTGGAGTCACCGGCCGGAGTGGGATTTTCGTACTCCAATACAACATCAGATTATGTGAAGGGCGGAGATAGAAGAACTGCCCATGATAATTACATTTTCTTGTTGAATTGGCTTGAAAGATTTCCAGAGTATAAAGGCCGAGACTTTTACATTTCTGGGGAGAGTTATGCAGGTCATTATGTGCCTCAGTTAGCACATAACATCGTTCATCATAACAAGAAGGCAAACAAGACCATCATTAACCTCAAAGGAATCCTGGTATGTCCTCGTCTTATACTCAAACAAAATACATTTTTGTTGTTTTTAACTTGGAAAATTTTGGAATTCGTAATCGGTGACCATCATTAAAAATCTAATAATCTAAAAGCTAATTTTAATGCTCACAGCATTCCATTCTACTTTTTTATTCTTGATACTTTTAATTGTTTTTTGAAATTATAATTGGCGACAAAACATGATACGTTTAGCGATAGGTGAGAAGTCTGAATATCAGGGAGTAAAATGCCATACCCATCTTTTAATGTTGGGAAAATTTTAAAAGTAGTATAGGTGTAATTATTAAAGATGGCGTAACTTTCGAGTGAATTATTATATGAAAAATGGGGCATGAAATTTTACATTAATGAACTGCCTCATGAAAAAGTTATAATTCACTGAAAATTGTAAGTTGCTTTTGAGAATTAACGGTCTACATCAACCTGCCCTTTTCAGAAAATAGTAACGTTTTTGAGAATTGCAAATAGAACTAACATTTGTTTTATTCTTTTGGCACGTTTGAAGGTTGGAAATGGAATCCTCAATGACGAAACAGATGAAATTGGGATGTATGATTACTGGGCATCTCACGCTCTCATTTCCCCTCAAACTTTGAGAAATATTCACAAATACTGTGATTTCTCACCCAATGCCACATTAACCGATGAGTGCATAATCAACCTGAACAAAGCTGAAACATTAGATTCTGAGATTGATGTGTACAATATATACTATCCTCTGTGCTTCGATGGCAATCTCACCGGCGTCCCTAAGCCGTTCTCGGTATGTTATTTTTGTAACCAAGATGATACTTTTCTAAATGAATGCTTTTCCATAGAGTTATGTTTTCTTTCCCTCTGGAAAATTCTATTGCGAGCATGATATGATTATAAATTTCCTGTGTATAAGGTTAATTATTTTGTTGATGTGTTTTTTTTTTCTTTTTGTTTGAGATCACTAATTCATCAATGCTTACATAATAATGACGGTTATGTGGAGAGAGCCATGATGCCTCAATTTTGTAAAATTTCTTTTGCCCTCTTAGATTTTTTTTTTTCTTTAGACTTTGTAATATTCTCTTCTCCTCTTATATACTTCCAAAATAAAAATAAAAAGAAAAAGAAATTTATGATGATTTCTCATCATGTATTTAAAGTGTTGTCTCTTATTAATTTTCTTGCAGACAATAAAATGTCAATTTAAAGTAAAATTTTATTGAAAGACTTTTATTTTTTAAAATTCTAACTAAATTGCATTGAATCATTTTTAGTTCTAAATCAAAAGTTATAAGAATTGATATGACAAAGTATTCAGAATATGAGTGCACATCTAGAGTTTTCATATATTTTATATGATACCTAATAATTTTGGTTTGAATAAATATTACTACGTAACATATTGTTGATTTACAATTTCGCCATTTGCAGATAATGAATATCGATCCCTGCATTGACGGGTATGTCCATTCATACTTCAACCGGCCCGAAGTTCAGGAGGCATTGCATGCCAATATCACAAAAATTAAATATGATTGGGAACCATGCAGGTTTGTTTGTGTGTGTGTGAGAGGCAACTCCCTCCTCCTTAATTTGCAAAAATTTTATTTTTTGTCAATTCGTCTTACTTCCTTAGCAACATGATTGACTTTTTTATTTTCTATTTTTGCAGTGACGTTCTTGAAGATTGGACAGATAGCCCAACAACTGTGCTTCCTCTTCTTAGAGAATTAATGAAAAATGGAATTCGAGTCTGGAAGTTTAGGTAAATCCCATCCTTAATTCACTTTCACATTAGTTTCAACAACTTCAATATGAAAGTTCAAGGTTGGTGATCCATTCCATCAAATAGCTGGGGAGGAGGGAGGAGATTTTATAAGCAAAAGAAATATATCCAAATTGATAATGATACTAGTATAAAGTATAAATCACAAAATTCAAAAGAAATGTGCCCTCTACTTTTCAGTAAAGTCCTTTGGGCAATGGCAATGGTATGTCGTGTTGAAATTTATTCCTTATACATTATTTGGAGAAAAATCAGATTCAGAATATTGGTTGGGGCTATCTTCCTTTAGAAGCAAATTTGTTTCTAAAGACTATGCTTATCTAATTTTGAATAGATGTTAATTTTTGGCAATTATCACTTTTTCAAAATACAATTCATATATAGGAGACAATTCTTTCTAGCATTTGAATGAAAACATGCACATTACATAGACAGAAGAACAGTATCCACACATTCGTTTCTTAGTTGAATTTTTTTTTATAATTTGTTAGATCCTCAAGCATATTTCATATACTATATAAATATGGAAGTTAATTTCAGACATAACACGATTTAAAATTTTGTTAAATAGTGGTGATGTAGACGGAAGGGTTCCCGTGACTGGCACACAATATTCACTTGAAGCAATGAGAGTTCCAATTGCAATTCCTTGGAGTGCCTGGTATCTCGGTGGGGAGGTCAGTACTCTCTATATTGGGTTAGTTCCCAGATCAAATTTCACAACCAACTTTAAAAAATTTAAAATACATGCTATACACAAAAAAATAATAAAAAAATTTATTCTTTTTAGACAAATAAATATTTTAAAATCGTACTTATTATTATTATTATTTTTAAACTGAAGGAGTAACAAATTTTTATTACGCTGATTGACTCAAAAGCAAATGTTAACATTTTTGTTTTCCTTGGATGATTTAGGTTGGTGGATATGTGGAATACTACAAAGAGAATTTAACGTTTGTGACAGTCAGAGGGGCTGGACACCAGGCGCCAAGTTATAGACCTGATAGGTGTCTCTCACTTGTTTGGCATTTCCTTGCAAACACTCCTCTTCCTACTCACTAAATAATAGGAACACCTAATTACTTACTGCTTTTAGGGTACAAGCAACATTTTATTTCTTATGTTTTCAATGTTTTACTATAGTCTACAAGAAAATTTTATGGCGATGTGATTTTGATGCAATAAATTTTCATTCCCAGTTTTAGCTTTATGACACTCCACTAGTTTTATTTATTTATTTCTAATTTAATGTAAACTGTAATTCTGGCGTTACGTCGGCAGTTAAAATTAGAGAAATAAGGCAAAAATGAAAGTTTGATGGGCTTTTCAAGTCAATCAACTTGGAATTGAATCATGCCGAATCTCCTATGTTTTTTTCAAGAATAAAAAAAGTTCAAAAAAGAAAAAAGAAAAAAGAAGTTTCCGGTGAAAATCAGGATAAATTTAGCGAATTTTTTTTGGGAATGGATGAATGAGGTTTATGGTTTAGAAAAAGTAATTTAAAAAATTAAAAGGAAAGGAATTCTTAAAATAGTTATCCTGAAAAATCCTTGTGATTTTGGTTTCTTTGTCAATGATTGATTTTGACTAAGGATCAATTCTTCTGACCATGCAAAGTTTGTGTTTATGCTAGGAACTAAAAATGTTGGTTGCGTAATTTCGTAAATTAATTTGTTGAGTCCTCAAATTTTGGGGACTGCAAATGCGATTTTCCCGTTTTCCCATATTCCTAAGACCCTCAGGGCTATAGCGCTGCTTTCAGTTATTACGCCACGAAACTCTAAGCTCTTGCGGTTCTGTACATTGGCCTTTGTGCCACTTTATCAATCCACTATCGTTTCGAAAAAAAAAAAAAAAGACCCTCAGGGCCTGTTTGGTTGGCAAGGATTCTTGACTTGGAAAGTAATTTATTTCCGTAGTTTTAAATTCCTATGTTTGGTTAGTTTAGGAAAGTAATTTGATTACTTTCCCATGTTTGTTTTAGTTTTGAATTTTTTGGGAAAATAATCATATTCCTAAAAATAGGGAAAATAAGTGCAACATTCCAGGATTCTGATTCCTTATTAAAAGTTGGTATTCTGATTACCTTTTTTAGAATTTTAGTTTAAATAAACATATTTTTTACCTTTCAATATTATTTTGTCTTTTTTTTTCCTCCTTTGACTCTCACATATCTTTTTTAATTATTAGTCATGTAATCTTCTATTTTAATTATTATTATTTTAAATTTTATTTTTTTTTAAAAAAAATTTACTTCAAAACTTTTTTCTATTCAAATTCATAATTTATTAAAAATTAAAACTACATAATTTTTTATTTTTTCTCATTAAATTTTTTGAAATTGTGGTTTGATTTCATCTTAAATGAGGTTTTTTTGGGTTTAAATATTATTATATATTACAATTGATAAAATTAAGAAATTTCAAATTATATTTTGATTAAAAGACTAAAAATAGTTGTCTCTATCATTAATCACTATTATATAAAAGGAAAAAGTTTGTCAGTCAGTTCAATTTAATTATTATAAATATTAAGGATTAAATTATCTTTTCACAGTCCCGAAATATTAATATTAATATAAATATAAATATTTAGTAATTAGAATATAGTTAAAGTTCTAAATCTTACAAACTTTTAAAAAGGTTATCTATTTACTTTGTATTCATTTTTACCAATTTGAAGATGGATAAATTCTATTTACTTATAGAATTTCAAAATATTATAATGAAATAAATATTATCAAATTATGATAAAAGTCAAACTTATAATTAGTTTTATGATTTATATGCAATCATGATTTAGAGTTTTACATTTTATACTATTTTTTAAATTATAATCATTATTTAGTAGTTTTATTTTAAAATACTTTCCTACCATAGTCTATGAATTCATTATCTGTATTTTTATTTAACAAATATTATTTTATACTTTTATTAATTTTATTTTTTATTCAACAAACATTTTTAAATTTTTGTTTTCACTAAACTTTTAACAATATGTATTTAACAAATTATTGGACATCCCATGCCTTGCATGGGAATCCTGCACTAGTATAAAATAAAAGAAATACTATGATAGATGTACATGCCAAATAAATCATATTTAAAATATATTTGTGATTCATTGTTACATTAACTTTCCCATAAATATTTTTATTTTATCCAAACATAGGTAAGTATTCAGAATTCTCATAATTAAATTTCTAAGATTTAAATTCCTTAGAAAAGTATTCATTTTCCTTAGAATTAAATTCCTAAAAATCATATTCCCATTTAACTTTACTTTTCCGCGAACCAAACGAGCCCTCAAGGTCTTTAATTTTGATCTTGAATGGCATATAAAAAGTGGTAGGATCGGGTTTAATTGACAATTTATATACTCTAAATGTTGTGCGAGTCTCAAAATATTTAGATTTTTTAAAACGAGTAAAGGGACGAGAAGTTAATAATAAATCTCGCAATATTTGAATAGATGGAATTTCAAACTGCTACTAATACTAGTGTGTGTAATGGCATATAAATTCTCAATTAAATTTTATGCTGGGACTTTGACTCATATGGAGCTCTACGCATACCATTGTCACTTGGCAATATTATAACTGACAATTTTTTTACCAAGTTAAATACAACTAGCGGTCACAGGAAAAAAAAAAAGAATGGAAATATAAGAAGAAAACTTTAGATCTTTTCGGGTGTGTAAAAACGGGGATAAATCATTGGCAAGTAGGTTTGACCGGTCCGACAACGAATTAATAGCATCATGAGGATATTCGTAATGTTTATGTTTTATGGAAAAATATCAGGTGGCTATAATTTGAGAATAAAAAAGATGGGGTAATTTTGTTAGCAAAGTTATGAAAATTAGATAAACGAGTGTGAAAAACTTATTATAAAATGAAAAATCTGTCGGTCTTAATTAGAGGTGCTTTTTAGTTTTTTTTTAATCATTTAATATGTTTTAGCAACTTTAGATTTTGCATTATTTTTCGAACAATGTAATTTAAACCTTATATATGTGGGCGTGTATATTATCGCATTTACTGAATTTTTTTTCTTTTGTTTTTGTTCCTTTTTTGGTTTTATTTATTAATTTTTGTGTTTTTGGCAATCAAGTAATAGTTGGACAATAATGTATTTGAGAAAAGTTGTGTTGGAATGTGTGAAATTTTTTGTGGGTATTTTTTGATAAAAAAAAAAGTATTTTGGAAGGAAAAATAAGAGGAAATTTTTTTTAAAATTATGCGAGAAAAATTTAAGTGGGAAAATTTTAATTTTCATAAAATTATGTTTAGATATTTTATTTTTGTTTGAGAAAAATTAAATTTTCGTTTGGACATTAGTTGTATTTATTTGTCAAAAAATACCATTTACACCAATTAGCCAACTGGCTTAAGTTCTTTAGTTTCCTCAGTATAGCTACGGCAAAAATATAAACTCTTCCCAAACTATTCACTTGTATACAATTCTCTATAAATTCATGTATGCCAATTACCTAGTTTGCGTAGTGAGCATATAACAAAAGCACAAAAGTAATATATATATATATACTAAAAACGATAGTATATTAACATTGCATAATGCAAAAATATATAACCACAAAAGGGCTAATTGCATTCTGTAGTGTTGGAATGAACTGAACGCACGAAGAAAAGGAAACCACAAGTGGGTCAAAAAACCCGAATAAATTAAAAAAGCCCGCACAAAGCGGAAAAATACCCTAACATGTATAGCATGTAGGGACACATCCTCATAGAGAGGGACAAAAAACTAATACTAATACTAAAAATACTAACTACTAACTACAAACGAAGGCAGTTGGCTCGATTGGGCACTCCAAATGGCATTTGATGAAAGAAATTGAACTCGAGGTTCTTAACTCTCGTCTCCCGTCTATCGTGATGATCTCACAAACTGCATACGTTGAGTAGTGCAGCAAACTAAATTACTACCGCAAGCATTGAATAGCCTGGCCACCGAACTATTGCCGTACGCAGTGAAGAGTTGACCACCAAATATCATAGCGAAAATCTTGAAAAAAAAAAACAAAAATGGTGTGAAAATTGCACCGTTTTCGCACTTTCAATCTCCCCTAGCTTGAGAATTTTTTCCAATTTGTCTTCAAAAATCAAGAGGATAAATTTAGAATTTTGTATGGAAAAGGATGGACGTTTGATAATCATTACATTGTTTTAAGGGAATGGTCAGAACATCTAACACTCAATCCATGTAATTTCCAGCTGGTTGAGATGTGGATCCAAGTTTGGAACTTGCCTTTTCAATGGGTTACTAGAGAAACTGGATTGAAGATTGGTGGTTTGTTCAAGCAAGTACTAGATGTGTGGGTTTCAGAATTGGATAGCAAAGAAGGGAGACACATTCGGTTGTTAGCTAAACTGGACATTGGAAAACCTTTACTCCGTGGGACTGTTCTAAAGCTTCCTGACCTTTCCTGCTGGATCACATTTCGATATGAGAATCTTGCAGCATTTTGGAAGTATTGTGGGAGGGCTAAGGGCCTGGATGAAGGAAGAGGGAAGAGGGAATTCAAGTCGGGAGAAAGGAAAATGTGACGGAAATAATGGGAGAAATTTTCCAGGCTTAGGAGCGGGTAGTGGTGTGCTGCTTGCTGGTTGTATGCAGAATTCCCAAGTCAATGGAAGTCACGGGCTCGAGCTGGTAAAATCATCTGCTGTCAATGTGAAGCTCCCGAGATTGGATGGAGGGACAAAAGGTGGGCCAAGCTACGGGAATACTGAGGGTGCTGATAGTGAGCTTGAGATTAATACAAGTGAAATGCATGGGATAGTTGGTGCTGAAGTAAGTGACTGCACGGTGTGTTCGGGCGAGCTAGAAGCGGTGGCTGGAACTGAAAATTCAGAGAGGGATCATGTGTATTTGCTGTCCGGTAATGATAAGATTAGAAAGGATGCATGTTTGGCAGCAACAAAAAACAATTTGGCTCTAAGTGTAACCGTGAATAAGGAGAAGAATAAGGGTGAGCTTGCTGAAACTTATACCAAGGAGGCTGACCCGATGTTGCTGGATTTGGTGAGTGTGCCGATTGAATGGGAAGGAAAAGACAGTAAGATTAAAATGTTGGAAGGGAATGAAGCTAAGGAGATTAATCCAAAGAAAGGTGGGGTTAGTGGGAGAGCACAAAGGCAAAGGAATAGATGGGTGAGATTAGGGGTGGAAAATCAAAGGGGGGATGGAATGTTGATGCAAAATATGGAAGAAAATCTCATTGAAGGTAGGAAAAGGGGGTGGGAGAGGATAATTGAAGGTGTAGGAGGGGAAATAGAGGTGGATCCAATGAATAAAAGACAAAAATATGATTCTTCAACCAAGGCGAATGAGGGAAAGGTGGGGGCAGCCAGCCTAGACTGGGCCCATGTGGATCCATGAAGACATGTGTGTAGAATTGTAGAGGTTTGGGCGGACCTTCTACAGTTTCCCAGGTGAGGGAGTTTTTAAAATCCCACCGTCTAGATATTGTGTTCTTGTCTGAAGTTAAGAAGAACAGTAAGTATGTGGCATCAGTGTGAAAAAAAAATTACAGTTTAAGGATAGATGGAGGGTGATGGAAGCTAATGGGACGCAGGGAGGTATATTTGTACACTGGTCGGATTAAATAAGAATTGTCCAAATTATATCTACTAGCTTCTCATTCCAACTAGAATCTAGATTGGCGGGGGAGGATAGTAATTTTTGGGCAATTCTAATTTATGCTAGTACTGATATAAGGTTGTGGGAAGAGCAATGGAGGTATTTGGAGAGGCAAAAATATATGTGGGGTGAGAGATGGTTTATGGGGGGTGATTTTAATGATATAGTCCGGAAAGAGAAAAAGAGTGGATGTAGAGGTAGAGTAGAGGGTAGCTTTGTTGTTTTTAGGAACTTTATTAGGAATATGGAAATGGGTGACTTGGGGTTTGTTGGAAGGAAGTTTACTTGGGCTAATAACAGAGAGGGAGAAGGATTTGTGGAGGAAAAGTTAAATCGATTCTTTGGGTCGTCAAAATGGATAGTGGAGAATCCAAGGCTACAAGTTTCTCGTATTGAGTCACAAGCCTCAAATCACTCGTTTTTAATTATGGATACGAGTCCAAGATGGTAGCATCGAAAGATGGGCCAAGAAAAAAGAAGCCATGGAGATTATTAAAAATGCTTGGGGCATGAATCAAGTGGGCACTCCTCTGTACCAAGTTTGCTCAAGGGTTAAATAGTGTTGGGTAGCCCTTCTAAAATGGAGTCAAAGAACAGAATTTAATTCGGCCAAGCAAATTGCTAAGATTAAGAGGAGAATGGAAGTAATGCAATGTCATGGAGGGGAGAGAAATTGGCAAGAGTGGAGAATGCTGAGATGTGAATTGAACCGAGCTTATCAAGAGAAAGAACAATTTTGGCGTTAGAAATCGAGAGTCCAATGGCTTAGAGAAGGGGATAACAATACTAAGTTCTACCATGCAAGTACTGGCAGTCGAAGGAGGCAGAATGCAATAGAAGGATTGGTCAAAGGAGACAGAAGGAAATGCGATAGTCAAGAGGAAGTTCGGAAAGAAATTCTTGGCTTTTATAAAGAGTTGTTTACCTCGTCTAATCCACCTAGTACTCAGGAAGGGCTTCAAGGTATTTCGTTATCCATTACCCACTCTATGAAGAGGAGGAGATTAAGCATGCGTTATTACAAATGGATCCCAACAAAGCTCCCGGCCCCTATGGTATGACTCCTCTTTTCTTCCAGTCATATTGGGATATTGTCAAAAATGATATTTGCAATGCTGTGAAAGATTTTTTCTCTTATAAGAAAATTCTCAAGCAAGTGAATCATACTTTGATAACCCTCATTCCAAAGGTTGAAAATCCGAACTCCATTAAAGATTTTAGGCCTATAAGTCTATATAACATTGTCTATAAAATAATAGCTAAAGTGTTGGTTGATAGGTTAAAACCTTGTCTATCAGTATATATCAATCAAAATCAATCAGCTTTTATTCCAAGTAGACAAATTCTAGATAATGTGATTGTGGCTCAAGAATGCATTCATATGTTATATTCTAAGACAAAAGGGTTGAAAGGGTACATGGCCATTAACTAGATATGACTAAGGCATATGATATGGTAGAATGGGAATTCTTGTGTTCTATGCTTAGGAGGATGGATTTTTCTTACATTTTTATTGAGTGGATTAGACAGTGTATTATCTCCTCCACTTTTTCATTCAATATGAATGGGGAACAATGTGGTTATATTGAACCTTCTTGGGGCATTAGGCAGGGGGATCCTATCTCGCCTTACTTGTTTTTAATTATTTCGGAAGCTTTTTCGAACTTGATTAAACAAGCTAGTTTGCAAGGCATATACAGAGGACTGAGAGTTTGTAGGAATGGACCCATAATTTCTCATTTATTTTTTGCGGATGATTCTATTTTGTTCTGTGAAGCAGATGCTGAGCAAGCTAGAATGATTAAGGTTATCCTAGATGAGTATTGCAGAATGTTGGGGCAATTGGTCAACATGGATAAGTCCTCAATCTTCTTCAACTGCAATGTGCCTACAAAGATAAAAGAGGATATTGGTTGTGTACTAAATGGGGTTAAGGAAAAAAAGAATGTCAAATATTTTGGATTGCCCATGTACATAGGGAGATCTAAAAGGGAGGTCTTTGGTTATGTTGTGGAAACAGTGAAGAGGCGTATCAATGGGTGGAAGAATCGGTATCTCAGCTGGGTGGTAAAGAGACACTAATCAAGGCTATGATTGATGCCCTTTCAACATAAGTTATGAGCTGTTTCAAACTACCAAGTAATATATGCCAAGATCTAATTAGACACACAATGGACTTCTGGGGCGGGGTCAATGCAGAAGGGAAGACTAAAATTCACTGGAAAGCATGGAAAGAGTTAGTTGTACCCAATGAGGAGGGTGGGCTGGGCTTTAAGAATATACAACTGTTTAATGATGCTTTGATTGCTAAACATCTATGGAGATTGGTTACCCAACCTAACCTTCTTGTGAGTAAGGTGATGAAGGCGAAGTACTTTCTTAAGGAGGGGTTACTGAAAGTGCCTCAGAAAGGCAACTCATCCTGGTTGTGGAAGAGCTAGTTGAAGGCCCGGTATGTGTTCTGCCATGGAGCAAGTTTTCAAGTGGGAGATAGTAAATCAATAAGGATTTAGGATCATCCTTGGATTCCGGGGATCAAAGGAAGGGAGAATATCCCAGAACCATCATGCATGACTCAAATTATGTGGGTTAGTCAACTTATGAACCATGAGAGGACGGCATGGAATAGACAACTTGTTGGAGAGATTTTTAATGAGTATGAAGCTGAGATAATTTGTGCTATCCCAATAGACCAGCAAGGGGGAAGGGACAAACTCATTTGGCAGTTTAGCAAGAACGGAAGGTACACAGTTAAATCAGCATACAGGGAGATCCTAAGGGACCAATCGAGGGAGCCAAGTAAAGCAGAAAGTAGTAATTCAAGGGATTCAAGCAGTCGCCTTCGGAGGAGATTATGAAGATTAGGCATTAAGGGGAAACTCAAACATTTCATTTGGAGATGTTGTAATGACATCCTTCCCACTATGAATCAACTTAATAAGAGAGGCATTGATGAGGATCCGGTTTGTAAAATGTGTGGGGAGTAATTTGAAACTGTATTGCATGTGTTACTTTATTGTAGACGGGCAAAGAATGTTTGGAAAATTGCTTCAGTTTAGTGGGAAGATGTTAATTCTCGAGAGCAATCTTTTTCGGATTGGTGGATCCAGATTAGCATGGGAATTAAGGGAGGCAATTGGCAGGAAAAACTTCAACTTGTAGTTTATATCTTGTGGATGATTTGGAAATCTAGAAACCTCTGGATCTTCCAAAATGAGTGGCAAGAAGAAAGAGTTGACGTGGACTTGGCATTTGCTGAATGGAGGGAAATACAACTATCGTTTTTAGTTTAAAAAAAAAAAAATCTTCCCTAGCTACTGTTCCCCTTTGTTTTTTGTACAGCCTGGCAGACCAGGCACTCATTTTCTTTAGTTGTAAAGATCTTGTTACTCCACAAAAACTCCTACAAACTATATTGGTAGCAGGATTCTCTTTGTGTACCTTGGTTATTCTTACCACTACACTCTCTATTTGATATTCCCTTTGATGAAGTTTGTTATGTTTTACTTCCTTGGTATTAAGGTTTCACAAACTAGTTAATGTACTTTTATTTGCCAAAATAAATATGATAGTGATATTTTAAAAGAAATTCAAGATGGATGGTGTTAAATCAATTTTTACTTCAATTGAAGAACAATTGCTTTTAACCAAAAATGGGACTAAAATTTTATGGATCCTACTTATTTTAAAAGTCTAGTAGGAAGTTTGAGATATTTGATAGTTATGAGACTAGATATTAATTTTGAGTGTTAGGTTAATTAGTAGGTTTATGAAAAATTTACGTCAAGTCTTATTTGCAATCAATTAAAAGGTGATCATGTTCTTTTTCTTACATTTACTAATAGTAATTAGGCTAGTAAAACTATTGAAAGGAAAATTATTTTTTGTTTCCCATTCTTTATTGGTTCTATTATTCTTTCATAGAATCTAAAGAATTAGCCAATTATTACATTGTCTACAATGAAAATAAAATATAGATTAGTCAATTATTACATTGTCTACAATGAAAATAAAATATACTGTAATAGTTAATAATGCTATTGAAGCATTATAGCTTAGGAGAATGTTTTATTTTATTTTATTTTATTTTTGCAACTACAAATTTATGTGATAGTATTTCAACTATAAAGTTAACAAAGAATCTGGTGTTTATATAGTTAAAGTAAACATATTGACATTAAATTTTACTTCATTCGTAAATTAATTTAAAAGAAAGAAATTACCATTAATTATTACAAAACTGAAGGTAAGTGACTAATATTTTTACAAATATATTGAAAAGATGTTTGACATAATAAATTATGAATACTTAGTTTAAGAAGCGCTAATATAGAATTTAATTGTTTTCTTGCCTTTGGAGTTCGGAGTCAAAACCCATTCGGCCGCATGTGGTTTTAATATTGACTATGTTTGTTTTTACTCTTATTTTAAAAAGTTAATTTTTTAAAATAAATTTAAAATATTTAAATAATTTTTTATTTTATTTTATTTTAAAATTCAAATTCCTACTAAAAATTTTTTCACATCATTTTGAAACAAATTTTCTCCAACAAACTTTTTCATTTTTCCTCTAATATACTTTTTCATATAAAAAAATTCTATAATTTTTTTTTTCATATTCCAATACAAAATTTCCAAATACAATACATTCCAAACATATTATTTCTTGAAGCCAACACAATACATAGATATAATATTCAAGAACTATTCTCAAAATACAAGAGTGGTATTACCACTCGACTCAGTAGGAAAAAGTTGCAGTCCCTAATTATTCTGAAGAAGATTCACTGAAAATATATAGCCTGAATGAGGATCTTCAAATCGAAATTTCCCATGCTCATCTGTTCTTCCTGAATTCGCTGAACTGAAATTGCAAGAGAGCGAGAAGAGTTTATGACCTCAATCATTTCAAGAGTTGAGATGCACTCTAAACAAGAAGGAATCTCTTCCATATAATTACATCCTTCAAACACTAACTTCTGAAGATAGAGAAACTGATCATCGGAAGCTGTCCACCAGACAGACAACATTCAAGGAAACCAATTTCAAGAATCACAGCTTTGGAAATTCCCCTTCTTTCACGTCCCATGTTTCCCCTGAGAAAGAGCCATCGAGTAATTTGTGAACATGAAGATTTGACAGTCTTCCAACCGTTGAAATTTTGCTCCACGGCAATCCGAAGCTTAGACAAAACCAGCTTTTTAAGATTTGCAGGAAAATTAAACTCGAACTCTATGTGATTTTGGACTTTCTTGAATGATGACAATTCAAGTGATTCAAGTCGACTCAGAAAATCAGGTACCATAACCTTGTTACAATTCTTAGCATCATCTTCATGTTCCAAGAGTTTGCATTTGAGTTTACGGATGCATGGAAACTTTTGCAATTGGTTTTCCAATCTGTGCCAAGCAATAATTGCACCAGAAAAGCCATCCAATTGATGTAAATCAAAGCAGTCCTCAAGATTTTTAGTAGGCAAAATAAAACCAACAAATCTGTAAGCATTTATCATGTAAAGATGTCTCAATTTCTGTAGATTCCAAAGAGAATCTGGCAAGTCAACCCTTTCTTTTTCTGAATTTAGCACAAAAGTTTCCAAGTTTGGCAGGTTACCTATTATTGAAGGGATGAATTGAGAGCAAATAAACAGCATAAACCCCATAGGCATAGTTCATAGGATTGGGATTCTATGTAATTAAGATCGATTTGGGGTAACAAAATTAGATCGGTGGGATCGGATTGTAAGATCATAAGATCCTACAAAAAATATCAAAATAATTATAATTATTCATATTTTATCACCTATACTAATTTTTTTACAAAAATAAATTGTGTACTTGTGCTAAATTGTAAAACATCAACTTATAAAATATACGATGTATATGCGTTCTGAATTTTGTCCAAATCCTATTTAACAACAAACATCTATCATTCAATCATTCAATCATTCAACCAAACTCTACACAAAATAATAATAGCACCAAATAAAATATATAATGCATCTTAAATCACCAAAACATGAAAAATTTCACATCCAAATAGACAATGTAAATAAATCTATTAAAGTTTTAGCTAAAACATTAAATTTAATAACAAGTTAAAGTACAACTCAAATTTAATAATATGAATATTTTTACACAAACTACATATCATCCTCATCAAAGTCATCATCTCCATCTTTATCAAAAGATCCAGATATGTGATTATCAAAGTGCATATCATCATTATTGAACACATCATCGTCGTCATCACAATCTTCATTTTCAACTTCATTTGGACCAATGATGGTTGGATTATCTACATCTACATCTTCATCTTTATCTTCATATTTATCTTCATCTTCGTCAATTAATTGAAATTTGTTCATTTCTTTGACTTGTGGCCTCTTGCCACGAGATCTGCTTGGTCTAAAATCATCTACATAAACAAGTATGATCCAATTGTACATTTAAAATATTTTAAATAAGTAATAATAAAACTTACAAATCAAATTACTTAAAAAATTATGACTCATAAGATAATCTTTTAAATACCCTAAAATTGTCAACAATCCCTCTCATATTTTAAAAGATTCTAATTGAAAAATAGAAAAATTTTGTTGAATTTATATGGGTACAAGTATACTGCGTTCGGAATCTTTCAAACTATAAATTAAAGTTATATTGATAAAATATGACATTCAGAATTATTATTAAAATGTAAAATCTTTATCTTTATAGATTAATAAATCATTGTCAAGGCAGATTTTATCAATCACAATACAATCTTTATATTTTTTATTGTTCAATGTGTTTGGTCACAAATAGGCCATTTACACAGCTGATTATTCATGAGAATTCTAAAAATCCGGCCAAGATCTTAATAGTAGTAGTTCTACTCCACTCTCAATATAGAGGTAAATTCTTTAAATTTGTACGGTTGTAAATACACTATCCATGTATAAATTCATTTAAAGTTTAAATTCAATCTCACAAATTATAACAGTTAAAATACACATCAGAACTTCAATTCAAGTGTTTCAATGTTAATTTTGACCTAATATTACTTATATGAACCTATTTCATAAGATCTCCAGTCACATAAGTTGCAATATAATCTTTATTGGCAACTTGTTAACTTGAATCCCATTTCTCTCAATATTTGAAAAAATATTTTTTTTCTCAAATATTTAATCAAAAGATTAGCTAAATCCACTTCTGACTTCATATAATTGATAGAAATGATTTTAAATGATTTTATCTATCAATAGTTGCTTTATGACATCATATCTCGATTTCATGTGTTAATTTTTATAATTATATATGGTTAGATTGTGTTGTATTTGAGAAATTTGTATTGGAATGTATGAAATTTTTGATGAGAATCTTTTGTAAGAAAAAGTGATATGAAAAAATATATTGGAGGGAATTGTTTTTTGAAATAATGTGAGAAGAATTTTGATAGAAATTTAAATTTTAAATTTAGAAATCAAAAGTTGCTTAGATGTTTTATTTTTGTGGTTAAAAGAATTAATTTTTTGCAAATAAAAATACAAACCAAACACACTTATGATTTACTTTTTTGAAATAACCACTGTCGCTTGACAATTTCCTATATAAAAGCAGGAGACACCAATCCCTTTATTAAAGGAATATTAATTAAGAAATTTCTTAACCATTCAGTTTAGAACTAACCAACTTCAAAGTTATAAGCTCTAACTCCATAGTCAATCTAACAACAATTGTTTGTCTAGTAGATTTTTGCGCTATTGCACTAGCACTGATTATGAATATATAGCTTTAGTGGATTTAGTTCATTCTAAATTAGAAATTCAGTTAACATCATTGAAATCTTATGACACATTAAGAAATCTTCAATATAGGATGTTATTAATGATTTCTTTTAAATATTTCACTAGATGTAGACTAATACTTGTGATTGAGATTATAACTATATCTATTTAGTCTACGCAAAGCGTAAACTATATCAGGTCTTCTATAGTTCATTAGATGCATCAAACTCCTAATAATCTAAACATATTTAGACTCAACGATTGGGTTACTATGAATCTTTTTCAGTTATGTATTAGAGTCATAAAAAGTGCATACTGGTATCACATAATAATCTTTAAACTTCCTTAGGAGTTTTTCAACATTATGTTCTTGTGACAACATAATACCATTGTTTCTCCTTATAATTTTAACATCCAATATTACATTAGTCTTACTCACATCTTTCATATCAAAACTAGATCATATAAAATATTTAATACTATTTGTAATAGCTAAAGTAGCATCATATATAAGTATATCACCTACATACAAGCTAATGGTCACATAATCATTATTAACCATTTTAGTATATATGTATTTATTCACTTTAACCAATGAAAAA
This sequence comes from Gynochthodes officinalis, assembly GCA_020080225.1. Classification (NCBI taxonomy): domain Eukaryota; kingdom Viridiplantae; phylum Streptophyta; class Magnoliopsida; order Gentianales; family Rubiaceae; genus Gynochthodes; species Gynochthodes officinalis. Next base: position 4,335,642 of record CM034616.1, read on the forward strand.
CTGCCACCGAGTAAAACTTTACAACTTTGTAAAAATTATTAATTGTAAATGGATTTTTAAAAGTAAATTTAATACTAATGAATCTATAAATGAATATAAAGTATGTTTAGTTGCAAAAAAAAATCTCAAAGACAAAATAATGACTATTTTGATGCTTTACAACTGTTACAAAAATGTCTTGTATTCAAGTTTTATTTGCTTTGCCTTCTATTCATAGACCTTTTATTTGTCAAATGGATGTGAAAATTGCATTTTTTTAATAGTGATTTAAAAGAAAATTTTTATATATTTAACTTGAGAGTTGCATGATACTCGAACAAGAAAATAAACTTTGTAAAGTAATTAAATCTTTTTGTGGAGGGTAAATTTTTTTGAAATAATACAAAAAGAATTTTAGTGGGAATTTAAATTTTAAATTTTAATTTTTAAATAGAATAAAAAAAATTTTGGAATTTTTTTAGAAAAAAAAATCATCTTTTCTTACATTAGTGTTAATCCAAATATAGCCTAAAAATAAATATTCATGATAGAATCTTCCAAAATACCCCTAAAAGAGTTAGTAAGGTAACTTTCCATATAAGATGATGCCTTTTACTCATCATTGACACGACCTTTTGTCATTGTAGTCAGCAGATCTACATTTAAACGAATATGCAGGCAACATCAGATCTTTAGGTGGCCACCTCGTAAATTGAAACACGATAATGACCTCTCCAATACTGCTCAAGGGTTGATTCAAACTTTCAAGAAAATTATAGAAGATTCTCGTGCAAAAGATTTGCTGTTGCCTGTCAGGCCAGTTGAACAAGACTTGAACTCTAAGCCAGACTCCACCCAAAATGCAATGACAATCCAAAATGGCAGCAGCATAATAGTAAAGGTCACATACAGAGATGATATGATCAAATTTCATCTTTTGGATTCGTCAGGAAAGATGGCCCTGGAAGAGGAAATCGCAAGACGGTTCTGTCTATCAATTGGAAGTTTCAGTATCAAGTATTTAGATGAAGATGAGGATTCGATTTTGGTAACTTGTGATGCAGACTTGAAAACCTGTATAAGCATAATGAGATCATTAGACAAGAACACAGTCAAAATGTGGGTCAATCGTCACAAGAGCAAATGATGCTGTATATATATTTGCAAACTGATACATTTGCTACTATTGTAATTCTAATCGGTCCTGTGTATCGCCAGTTTTACTCTCTTTTTTTTCTTTTTTTTTTTTAATAAAATCAGCATGCATGCATTGAAGACTTTTGAAGGAGCTTACATCTAAGCTGCGGCTGATTTAGTACCGAAGTAGTCTACTCCATGAAATGTGTGATAATCATGTGGTTTTTTATTCTTGTGTTATCCATGTAGTACTGACATGGGAAAAATTCTTGTCAAAAGTTGATCCTTAAAGCTTAACTTGATAGATTGTAGCAACAAGTTCAAAATTTTGTTTCCTCGCACCAATCAAAATTTTACAATAGGATCAAGAAGTAGTGAACAACATGTACAGGTTCAAATTTCACCAACTAAAAACAATATCACTTTGCGTTTGTAATCAAAAGAAATTTTATTATAATCATAAAATAATAGTAAAATGTTGGTTTTTGGAACCAAATGGCACGATCAGTGTCAAATTGATATAAATTGAAACAATTATTGGTATTATACTCAATCACAAAAGAAGGTTCATCTTCAAATTTTTTTTATCAAAAAAGTGTATATTTTTAATTAAATTCTTATAGTTATTGGACCTCCCATAATAAATACCCAATAGATGAGGATTATTGAACCTCTCATGTCCCTTAGAAATATCCATTGAAATATATGCGAAAAAATTTATTAGAATAAAATTTTTTTAGACGTGTATTGAGATACCTATAAGGTCTAATCAGTAATTCTTAGGTAGTTATTGGGTAAAGAAGTTTAGTTATTTTAAAATTTTTATTATTAAAAAAATAAATTTTATTTTTTATTTTAAAAAAATGGTTATCTACTTGTAACTAGATCACTACTTAATTGTCAGCCAATAAATTTTATTTTTTATTTTAAAAAAATGGTTATCTACTTGTAACTAGATCACTACTTAATTGTCAGCCACTACGTCAAATTGAATAAGATTAGTAGAATTTGGCTTGAATCCAATTGGGCAGTGGTCACTGGAATGGCCAACCAGTGGTCTGATTTTTGGCCACCACTTTCTAAAATAAATTAAAAAAACATTTTTATTATGATTTTAGTTTAATAAACATATTTTTTACTTTTAATTTTATTTTATTTATTTTTTCTCTTTTAACTCTCATATATCTTTTATTTTTTAAGTATTAGTTATGTGACTTCTATTTTAATTATTATTAGTTTTACTTTTTGAAAAAAATTACTTCAGAACTTTTTCCTATTCAATTCATAATTTATTAAAATTAAAAACTATGCAGTTTTCTATTTTTTGTCATTAAAGTTTTTTATTTGCAGTTTGATTTCATCCTCAATCAATTTTTTTTTTGAATTTCAATTTTGCTACTAAATTAACATCATCATCATCATAATTATTATTATTTATGAAAATATAAGTTTATCTATACATTTGTTGTTAGAATCACCTTTTTCATATTTTCCTTCATATTTATATTTCTTTAATTTCCTTTATATATTTTTATTTTTATTACACTAATTCTTTATATTTTCTTCATATTTTTATTTCTTTAATTTTTATACATTCTTTTTAATTTTCATTATTTATTAGTATAGACACTAATTGTGATAGTACTAATACATAAACTCTTTATAAACTGTAAAAATATGTCTTGTACCTAAAAATATTATTACAAAAGTAATATTTTTTTCGATTAAATATTGCTATATATTAAAATTAACAAAATTAATAAATTTTAAATTATATTTTGATTAAAAAACTAAAAAGAGTTGTCCTATCAGTACTATAAAATAAAGGGAGTAATATGATAGATATACATCCCAAATAAATTATATTTAAACTATATTTGTGATTCACTATTATATTAATTTTTCAGTAAATATTCTTATTTTACCCAAATATAGTTAAGTATTCATAATTTTTAGAATTAAATTCCTAAGATTCAAATTCTTTAAAAAAATATTCATTTTTCTTAAAATTAAATTCTAAAAAATCATTTACCCATCTAACTTTACTTTCCTGCCAACCAAACAAGTCTTAAGGAAAAATAAATTCTTGGCCAACCAGTGGTTCATTTTATTTTATGTTTTCTCAATTGACAATAGGAGCATTATTTTTTAATCTACTAGTAAAATTTTATCCCCGAGGTGCCCGACCTACTTAGAGTACTTTCTAAGAAATTTACCAATGGATATTTCTAAGGGACATGAGAGGAGCAAACTTGCCAAACCAACAATGAGCTCAAAGCCTGCAAGTTTTGACTTTTGACTTTTTGTACTCTCTGCACTCTGAACCATTTGACTATTCTTTGATTTCTCCCTGCCAGTGGCCCATTGTAGCCGAAATTGTCCTAGCATTCTTTCGTAAATTCTAATAATGCACAAGGAACGGATATCAATTGGGAATCCTTTTTTTTTTTTTTTTTTTGAAACGGCATTCATATCATTTCATTTAATGAATAAATTGAAACTGTACAATTGATAGCCAAAGAAGGTTAATTGATCTCCTTGATCTAAAACTAATAGCCAAGGGGGAACAATGTGATAACGGTTGGAAAAACACCGCTCTCCCATCGAATACAAGATAAGCTAGTCTAAGACTAGCTATGATAAAACATGCTACACTAATGAAAGAAAAAAGAAACCACTACTGTTAAAAAAGATTGCAGAAAATATTGATATTTTTAGATATAGTGAAAATAGTTAATTTCAACTAAATGACTAAGCTCCCACTATATCTTAGACATCAATTGCAACTTAACAGCTTCAAAAAGAGTACAAAGATCATTCCTTAAACAAAAACAAAAGGAAGATGGACTAAACCAAAATAAACTAAAATTGATCCAGCCGTCTCTCCTTCAGAGAAAGCAGAATCCAAGTCCAAAAGAAGAAAAATAGCAAGAAAAATCTAGCATACTGTCCCGACATTGCACATTCCTGGAGCGATACCCGAAACAAAGGCAGAGCAAACATATCCCCATTCGGTGAAGTGTAGAAACAAGAAGACAGAAAGTAGATGCAACAAACAAATGTGGTCCAATCCAGAATTTCCTTTCTAGCAAAATAAAAACCAGTCAAAAGCTAGCTAAATCAAACCCAAACATGCCAGATTTAAGTTGAAAATCCAGAAAATCCTCATCCAATCCAGAAAATCCATTCAGCAAAGTGGAAGCCATACAAAGACTAGCTAAATCCACATCCAGTCTAAAAGAGCAAAAAGCCAAAGTTCAGTTGAAGGTTAAGAATATAAAAATCCTATGCAGCCATGTGCATAGCACTTTTAAAGAAAAAAAATGATTTTTTCTTTTTTCCTGTTTGGAGGAAAGAATGCAACCTAGATTGATGGTTCTGATTTGTTGTTCAGTTCAAATGATGAGCCAACCAAGCTGCAACTAAACTTTCTTTGGTTAGTAATGTTTTGCCTAACTTACCGCGTCAAAGAGTCCGTTTATCCTAGAATTTGTATACGTTTCTCTTAATTGTTGTGAATGGATTTTTTTAGATTTGGCTGCACATGAGACCATTTGGGTAGGAAAATTCAATTCTTCCCAAGTTGTTGCAGAGCATTTTCGATTCCTTCAAATATAAGTCAAATTTTGAAATCAATGGCGGCTATTCGTTCATACATTTGGCTTTTTGTCGGGATTGCATTAGAGATTATGCTAGTTCTATCATGTGTCATATCATTCACCATTCCCCTAGCTGAGGATTGATTCTTTCTTTATTTTCGATTCAAGAGCAATGGACTATCATCAACCATCATTGTCTTAATCTGGAACTGGACGACACAAAATCAGGCAAGGTGTTGGCCCTTCAATAACTGAAAGTAAGGAGAGTGAGGTAGAAGGGAATTGTTGTTTGGGAGATTCGAGCTCTCCACTGCAGCCTAGCCCATAAGTCACCACCAGGATAAAGCCTAACGGGAAACTGCATATTATCAAATTTAACCATAACATCAGCATTTTTGGTTCGCTAGATAATCCACAATCTCATTTTTCTTTACCTATAATTGAGTCCAGGCAATCCCAAGCCATGGGTGAATAAGGCAGAATCCTTCGAGTACATACTATGTTTTCCAAGTTGAGTATAAAAATATAAAATAAATCAGTATAAACGGTAGTTAAACTTGGCTATTCTGAATGTTCATAGACAAAGGCATTACTTACTTTTTGGCTATTATGAGTTTATTTTTAGGGAATCAGAGGAGAAGACTCTGTAGAGGAGTAAGGCAGAGAACACGGAGCAAATGAGCTGCTGAAATCCGTATTAAGGCAGTAAAACTGTGGTTAGGCACATTTGAGATTGCTGAGGAGGCAGTCCTTGCTTATGATAGAGCAACCTTTAAAATTAGATAATATTAGGCAGAACTACATATTGTTATTTTCATAAATCACCAAGACTTGCTCAATGAAGCTGATCAACAGATTGCTCATTCCAATCCTGATACTCCAAATCTTCACCGTGCTGATCTTCTTTGGAGGGAAGAAGATAGTCCCACTAGAGGAGCACTTGCTTCCCAATCTTCATCAGGTTCATCGTTAACTCTATCATCTCAAGAACAAGAATATCAAAATCTTCCCCAATACCTTGAATACATGTATCTCTCACTCTCCCCAAGGAAAGTATAAAATCATTCACTTGGAACTAAAAGGCAAAAAATCAAGTTCTTTGTTTTTCCAACCTGAAAAGTTATCTCAAAAGGATCCTGATATTACATACCTCAGCAAGACTCTAAAATTTGTTCAAACCTTCAACATACTCCCGAACTGCCAACTAATTAGTAAAATCTGAAGCATCAATATCCACAAGAGCAATAACAGTTGGGCCATTTTTGTCTTTACGGCTAGTCATCAGCCTTTTTGTTCTAATAATAAACTTTTGAATCTGGGCTTAACAGGTATACGTTTCTCCAAATCAGGGTTCATCCCAAAATAAACAGTTAGTAAAGCTAATATATTATGCATCCAGAATGCGAATAAACAAAACTAAGTAATCAAGAGATGGTGATGAATCAGAAGTTGTTTTTGGTGATTGTTGCCTCTGCATTGGCTAGCAATTGTGCACAGAAGCCCTTAAAACAATCGAAAAAAAAAACCATCAAATGGAAAAAATTTGAAATAGAAAAAGTCCCATGATTCAATGGCTACTTCTTACTTCAGAATATAATAGGGAAGAAAGGAAAAACTGCAGACAATCTTTAGTTAACAAGCAGGACGTTAAGGAGGGTAGTAGGCTGTGCAGAGCTGAGCCTTCAAGATTCTTGCTGGAGTTGGTCTTAGGGAATAAATCTTAGGAGTAGCTCAAAAAACCAAGGTGACATGCTTGGTCTTCTAGTTAATTCACCAACCCTTTAACATTCAAGTTGGTTCCCTCATTATCATTTGTCATGAACTAGCCTCTTGTTATGGATTTAGTGCACAAAATAGAAAGATGGGGAGAGATTAGAATTCAACATGAAGGCGAGGAAAGGAGGTAGAGAAGAAACAGAATGAGAAAGTAAAAAGAATAAGGAAAGAATAATTTCACTAAAAGAGGAATCAAACTATCACAATATTCTTCATGTCCCTCATTTTAGGGTAATTTATAATCTAAAGAATCAACTAGTTATCCCAAACGGCATCATTTGTTCTTCAATGTTGATGCCCCACTCCCCGTTCCTTAAAAGTAGGAAGCGTAAAAATATATTTGCAACTACGATGAGAGCAAACAATTCAGATATAAAATTGGACCTAGTATAGTAATGAAATTTTAAATGTGTTTTGTGAGTTTACAGCGAGTTAAAATTGGAGTGAGTTTTCATGAACTATTAAATCAAACCATCGGTAAGATATTTTGAAACCAACTTAATTCCAATTCTAAGAAACCAAACACGCATGAATTTGTTGTCTCTGGGAGTGAACGAATTAGAAATCGTGTGTTCAATGCTCAAACGCATGAATTTTGTTGCATGTCTGCTTAAGAATAGAACAGATGTATTTTTTTTCCCATACCTGAATATGATCTTTTTGCTGGTAATTGTAGGTTTAAAGCCATTGGATGATGACAGATCAACATCTGCAATATTCTCCAGTGAAATACCCCAAGCATTACTTTCAAATGGTATTGGTATTTTCCTTGTGGCTGTATAACTGTATGTGTTCCGCCACTAGTTTCTATAAACCTATCTAGAATTGCAAATCATGAGTTGGGCATCTTATTTTGAGCAAAATTTTATGTACATCAATCAAATATATGCTGCTAACAACAATTCAGATTAACTTACACAAAAACATTGTATAACAGTTTACAACTTCCCCCATTTAAATCCAGAAGAATGGTATTTGTGCTTATGTTTGTATATACACATCTTCAGTATTTGAAGAATGTAAAATTTTGATTGATGCAATCTAGTTAATGAGGATTCTCCCTTGTGTACAATTTTCTTATTCCTCTATGCATTCTGTATCAAAGCATGAGTCTTCCTCTAAGCTTATCTTGTTTCCAGAAGATGTATGAAAGCTGCCTTCCCTGGCTACAGTTACAGGCTATCTTGAAACACACCTCCTATATTTAACAATCACTCATATTTATTCAGCTCATATGTCTTCAGTGTAACATGTAATTCCCTCGGTTATCTCTGTAATCAATTCCACTTGAGTGCGCATTATGTATTATGCTGTTCTTTTACTGTATGTAACATGTGCACCCACGTATTCTATGTATTCTATGTTCTCGAAGAGTTGTATCTTGTACAAACCAAAATGTATATGATTAATGAGCAATCTCTCTACTTTTATAATGATTTCAATTTAAAGTTTGTTCTCTGTTATAAAATTAATCTCATAGGCAATCCTTATTCAGCTACATTTTATGCTATAAAGAACTGATATTATTAGTTCTACTTTTAATTACATAATGCACATGGCATCTCCTATGCATACCTTGAATTCTGTAAGTGTTTAAATTTGCACATCACGTCTCCTAAACGATGCAAACGTTGGACAGCTATCCAATATGGTTTGGGCACTTAACCTTTTCTTCAGAAGAACAGATGTCACAAAAGTTGTTAAAGAAAATAAACGCCACAAGGCTCTTCCAACTCTAGAGTAGAAAAGGCACCATACATGAGTCTTATTGCTTCTCAAAAAGAAGCTACAAAGAAGAAAAACCTCCTTAGATTCTGAATCAAAATTTTGAAATGAACTTCAGATCCTGAACCTACGTTTGGCCTTTTTTAGTCATTTGAAATATCAATTCTATACTAATGTAGTCAGACATTAGTTTCAACTTTTAATAGTACTCCAAATACATGTTTTCCATTTCATGATTAACTTAATAAAACTTACCTCAATCTTTATCAACGTGCAGGAAACTGATAGTGCAACCGGACACGTAAGAGCTGACTCTGCATTTCAGACTGCACCACAGATAAAAAATACTGGGCCGCTAGATTCATCATCTCAGCAAGCAGGAATGGTACTTCCCTAGCCTCCCAGTTAGATTTTTCAAAAAGATATTGCCTTTGTTTAAAGCATTCATCCACTAGAAATGAACAATTCTGCAGAAGTTATGGGATCAATGAGTTCAATGGTAATAGTCTTACAAAAAGATATTCAAGGACAAACAAATATTGGCACTACAAATCCATCTTGGATTGAATTCCCAATTAGAATCAAACAGCAACCATATATCATTGTAGATGAAAATAATGTTCTTGACACACCAAGCATTTAATCCCCAGTTAGAGAAGTGCAGTCAGATTCATCATCTCATCAATCGCCATTGGTATTAGATGACGTAAACAGAAGAAATCAAGCTGGTAGTGAACTTGATAACACCACAGGCTCAAGGAAAAAAACAGCAGTGAGAAAATTAGAAGAAGAATATGAAATTGACTGCAATATTCTGATAAAAAACCTAAAAGATGTTGCACACATTCTTGGAGGTCAGATTCATATTTCGTTAACCAATATTTCTTTTCCTAAATGAAATTCATCATAGTCTATCTCCTTCCTCATCCATAATTCATAATAATGTTCTGAATAGTTAATATCACACTTGGACTTGCCATTTTGCAATCAGTCGCTCAACATTAAAGCGCATACGTAGAAAGCATGACATATTCAGGTGGCCACCTAGTAAAGCAAAGAAACTAAAGTGCACTCCTTGAGAATCCGTTCAAGCTGCGGAAAGAAATGTCAAAGATTAGAGAACAGGATATCAGTCTGTTTCCAACCTTGTGCATCTTAAACAAGATTCTTCTTGTGAGGCAAGAGCATTACAAGTGAGAAGATCAGTCCATGATGGAAGCAGCATGATGGTAAAGGTATCATATGAAGATGACATTATTATCAAGTTTGAACTTTCACTTTCATCAGAAAAGTTGGATTTGGAGGAGAAAGTGTCAAGGAGACTGAATTTGTCAGTTGAAAGTTTTAACATTAACAACTCGTTTGGTTCAAAGGAACTGAGTATTTATTATAGCCTTATTGCTTACTCAACCCTAATTCTTTTATTTGGTTCACTAAATTAAAAACTCTCACGAATTACAATTACAACCAAAGAGTGAATTGGAATTTAGGCTTTAGGGCTCTAACTTGAAATTCTTGAGCAGCCTGTAATTGACAAAAACTTTTCTTTCCAATCTTCTCATTCAGCTCTCCCCATCTCGCTGCCATTCACTCCTTCCTCTCCCTTGCTCCCAACTTCATCCCACTCTGCCTCTTCCCGCCCTTCTCTTTTCCTTTTTATTTTCTCATCTTTTCTTTCCTCTATCAGTCCCATTTCCTTCCTATCTTTCTTTCTTTCCATTTGTTTATCTTTGCGGTTTTGAGGGCAATACTTTTAGATTCTAAAAGATCCATTCATCTCTTTGATATTTTCTCCAAGAATGTTACATTTTGAGGTATGTTTATTTCTTCTTCTTTTTTTATTTTTTTTTATTTCTATTTATATGTTTTATTTTTTGGGTTATCGAAGATAGGTTTTGGAATTGTAGGATCTAGGTAATTAACTTTTGGTGGAACTAAATCAAAAGAGCTTACCTATTGCAGGTAATTTGTTTCTGATTGATGGGGTTTTAATGGATTTGATGATGTTTTCTTTAGATTCTTTTTTTTTTTTTTGGGGTTATGTCTTTCTTGGGAGATTGATGGGAATCATGAAAAGGATCTTGTTAATCTTTTGGGTTTGTGATTTAGGGACATTTTTTTTCTCTACTTTCAGAATGACATTTCAAAATGGATCAAAAGACTCACTATAAATATTAGCTACGTTCTCTCTTCTAACCCCAGATCTTCAAAAACACTTTCTACTCACAAAGTTTAGGAGAGAAAGAGGTACTCATTAAAGCCAGTTCATACAGGAGGTCATAGAGGGGAAGAATTTAGTCAGGATCCACCTATTTTTGCATACAGTTATGGATCAAAAGACTAGTACACAATTTTTCACTTTTGTCTTTATATTGTAATCATGTATACGTTTGATCCTATGGGCATAGTTGTCAAAATTGCGATCCGGATCTTAGGATCGTACGATCCTACGATCCAAATACATAAAATAAATATTGGATCGCACAAAATAATTTTGTATGTAGATCGTAGTAGGATCGCTCAGGATCGGCAAGATTAGTATAATCGTTCGAAGTTTGGATTTTAAACACTGTCATTTTAACCAAAATGATGTCATTTTGGGTTTTATATATAACGATTAACGAAGCAGTGCTCTGTAGTTTACACTGCAAACAGTTTTCGTTCTTTACATTCAATCACTTGAAATCGATGACAATCTTCGTTCTTCACCTTCACGCTTCAATCTCCATGATTGTCTTTGCTCTTCACCTTCAATTGCTCGAAATCGACAACAGTCTTCGTTCTTCACCTTCACTTTTAGTTTTCACCTTCAGTCAAGCCGTCAATCGACGCCAATTGAACCCATTAGGAGGCACTTTAGTCTTCACATTCACTCGGATTTCAAGCCAAGATCAGAAGATTCAGAACTCAACAGCATTCCTAATCCTCCTTTGAAGATTCATAATTGAGTAGTCTCCATCTTCGCTTAGAAATCAGCACCAAACTTCGCTCTATAGTCCACAGTCCACACATAAACATATAATTCACAATCCCCATTTTAATAATTGGTTTTTTTTTTTTGGTTTTTCCTAGAGTTAAGATAGATGGCTATGGTTTTTATTGTTTTTTTTTTTCTAGTTGTTTCTGAACTGAATTGAATTGGCCTAGATGTCGACTGATTTTTTGGTTTTTTTATCTGATTTTTTCTAGATTGAAGTAGAATGCAACTAATTTTTTGGTTTTTTCTGGACTAAATTGGACTAAAGTAGATATGATTGATTTTTCTTGTTTTTTCTGGATTGAATTGGCCTGAAGCATTTGGCTATGTGTCTTTCTGATTAATTTTCTAGTTGTTTCTAGACTAATTTTCTGGTTTTTTCTTGTTTTTCTGGACTGAAGTATTGCGACTGATTTTTTGCTTAGTTTTCTAATTTTTCGGGACTAAAGTGGACTGAAGTAGAATGTGACTAATTTTTTGGTTTTTTCTGGACTGAATTGGACTGAAGTAGATGGCGAATGATTTTATGGTTTTTTCTGGACTGAATTGGCCTGAAACATTTGGCTATATGTCTTTTTGGTTCATTTTCTAGTTGTTTATGGAATGATTTTCTGGGTTTTTTTAGTTTTTCTGGACTGAAGTATTGCGACTAATTTTTTTTGGTTTTTTTTTTTGATTTTTCTGGACTGAACTGGACTAAAGTAGAATGTGACTAATTTATTGATTTTTTCTGGATTGAATTGGATTGAAGTAGATGGTGACTGATTTTTCTGGACTGAATTGGCCTGAAGCATTTGGCTATGTGTTCTTCTGGTTCATTTTCTAGTTGTTTCATCATAGTTTTTTGGATTGATTTTAGGGTGTTTTTTTTCTGATTTTTCTAGCTTTTTTCTAGTTGTTTTTGGACCAAAAGTAGATTGAAAAATAGACAATCTCTAATTCAACTTTTTTCTCTAACTTTGCAATTTCAAAATGTCGTCTTCTAATCCAAAAGAAAAAGGTAGAAAAAATGTCCTCAGTGCTCGACTAAATCGTGTTTGGGAACACGGAATTGAGATTGACCCAACCAAAAAAAGAGTGCAATGCAAGTTCTGTAAAGTCATTCAGGCGGGAGGCATATATAGATTAAAGCATCACTTGGCTTGCACATATCAAAATGTTGAACCATGGCCACAAATTTCAGATGAAGTTAGGAATGACATGCTTGAGATGCTTAGTGCAAGTATTGTAGAATCAAAACAAAGAAAGAAAACGAAATTCGGTAATTCATATGATCCGATGGAGGAAGAAAATGATGCCAGCCAACAAATAGGCTCCATGATAGGTTTGTTGTTAAAAAAGGCGGGGAACAAAAGAGAAAACAATCAACCATAAATGAGAAGTGGAAGAAAAAGAAAAGGAATGAAGTTTGTCAACTCATGGCGCATTGGTTTTATACTAGTGCTATTCCTTTCAATGCAGTGCATAATCAGTTTTTTCATCAAATGATGCAGAAATTGGGAGAATATGGAAAGGGTTTGAACCCACTTTCATATCATAAATTGAGGGAAACATTTTTGGAGAGAGAAGTCCAATAACACTAAATTCTCTTCAATGGTACAAGGAGCAATGGAAATCAACAGGCTGTACTATTATGTCCGATGGATAAACTGATCAAAGAAAGAGAACAATGTGCAATTTTCTGGTAAATAGTTCAGCTAGTACTGTATTCCTTTGTTCGGGGCATATTATCAATATATCAAAGACAGCACAGAAAATATTTGAAATGTTAGATAACATTGTAGAGAAAGTGGGAGAGAAAAATATTGTACAAGTTGTTACTGACAATGCAGCCACTTATAAAGCAGTTGGAAAATTGTTAATGGGGAAGAGAAAAAATCTTTTTGGACTTCGTGTGCTGCACATTGCATTGATTTAATGCTGAAAGATTTTGAGAAGCACGATCCTATCCAAAAGGCCACTATACATAAAGCTAAATCTGTGGTTTCTTATATTTATTCATGTGGTACAGTTGTGAATTGGATGAAAGAATTTACAGGTGGAAAAGAGTTGGTTAGACTTGAGATTACACAATTTGCTACTTCATATTTAACCATGAGACGACTAAATGACCTAAAAGGAGCTTTGTTCACTTTTTTTTTATTTGAAAAGTGGACAGGGAGTGTATATGCTTGATGGGTGTCGAAATCACAAAAAATAATCCTTCTCTGAGCTAAGTTCTGTAGATAGCAGTGAGAGAGTCGAATCCACAGAGATTGGTTAGATTTATTTGTTAAACAAAATAAAATAAAAGAGAGGGGTTTTGTATTATGAAACTAAGCAAAACTAATTGAGACAACCAAACAAATTAAATAACTAACTAAAAATATGAGGAAAATTAATATCGAGAAGCTTCCAACCAAGAATTAATTTTGGTATTGATTTCTGAATTGATCATTGATTCAAAGGATAGGTTCTTTTATCTTGGATAAATTGGTTATAGTTGTTGAAGATCCGTCCTCTAACAACCAATCTTTTCTTACTTTTTCGATAACATTTAGATCCATCATATGAGTTATTTCTCTAATTAAAAAACACAACATTTGGATCTATCCTATGAGTTATATCTATTAATTGTATTAAAATTCAAAAAGACCCAATTACTAACCAGTAAACTCGGAAACGCCTTTTTATTTAAGCTAGATTATATATTTTCATAATATGCAATCTAAGGCGTTCATTACCTTTCAATGTTGTTATTTGTCACTTGAATTAGAACAACCAACCAATGATTAATTATTCTAAATGACTATCTATTGAATTCAACTATCAAACAATAGGCCTCTTGTCTAATAATTTAATCCAATAATATAATGAAGCATAGAAAATATATAAATACTCAAGAATAAAAGAAATAATAGAATTACTAGAATCTCACAATTGTTGGAATCAAACGTCAATTAATCTTGATTGGAAAATAAGAATTTAGCTAGACATAGTAGAAGAAAGTACAAGAAAAATCGGAGGATGCGGCCGCCATTTTGTCCTCTCGTGCGGCTCTCATGTCCTTTTTTTTTTTTTGCGGTAGCTTTGTTGTTTTCTTTTCTCTCCAGGAAGGAATCAATGAATCCCTGAATGACCACAGACTCCCTCTTCATATAGATGTAGTTGTTTCCTATTTCTTTTCCTTTGTTTTCCAATTGCCACCTGGCTTTCTTTGTTTCTTTTTTTCTTGTGCGGCTTTCTTTGTTTCCAAATTGCAGCCTTTTGTCTTGTTTCCAAATTCAGCTAGCCTTTTGTCTTTTTGTTTTCCTTTTTGCTTTGTTTTCTTGTGCAGCCCTCATGTTTCCACATTGGCGGCTTTATCTTTGGAGTTTTTTGCCGAATCTCCTTTCTTTGAGTTTGGCAACTTCTTTTCTTGTTTTCTTTTGGCCGTTGCCTTTGTTTCCTTTTTCCTCTTGTTGCTGCTAGAGTTTTCTTCTTCCTTTTGTGGCTTCTTTTTGTTTCCTTTTCATTTGTTTACTTTTTTGTAAAAATGCTCCATCCTAACCATTAATCATAAAAACAATTAATATCCTTATAAACAAGCATTTAATCAACTAAAACACAAGGGAATTGACCCAATAAATATGCAATTATACATTCTACCAATGCTAAGATAAAGAAAGGAAAAGATGTGTGTACCATTATTTTTTATAGTGAAGAATTTGGCCAAATATTGAATTATGCTTGAAGATTGCAACACCACTTATTAAGGTTTTGAGGATGGTTGATTTTGATGACACACCAACTATGGGTTTTTTTGTATAAAGCAATGGAGCAAGCAAAGGAAGAAATCAAGGCAAACCTAAACAACGTTAGGAAGAGGTAAATTAATCACTTGTGTTTGGTAGTAACTTATAAATCTCTATTAGATTTTACATGTAGTTTGTTAATGATTATATAATTATTCAACTTATTATTTGTGGTAGCTATAAGTTTGTTTTTGCTGTAATTGACAAGCAATGGAATGGAATGCTTAGTCAACCTCTCCATGCTACGGGATATTTCCTGAACCCTCATTTTCATTAAAGTTCAAACTTTCAAGCAGATGTGAATGTTAAACGTGGTTTGTATGAGTGTATTTATAAAATGATTTCCAATGTAGAGGAAAAAACAATAATTGAGTTGCAATTCGATAAATTTAGATATGCATATGGATTATTTGAAATTGATGGTGCTATTCGAACAAGAGATAAGAAGTCCCCAGGTTAGTAACTTAATATATTGAAAATATGATTTTTTTTCCCATGTATTATTGAATTTAATCGATTTTGGACAATATGAGAATCTTCTAATAGTTATTTTTATTTAGTTATAGCTGATTGGTGATTCCCTTATGGAGATGATTGTCCAGAGTTACAAAAATTTGCTATTCGAGTGCTAAGTTTGACTTGTAGCTTTTCTAGCTGTGAACGTAACTAGAGTGCATTTAAATTGGTAATACTGTGATTTTTTATATTTTTTTTGTAAGCACTCTTATTGAAGGCATTTAGTTTGTTTAACTATTTTTTAACATTGAATTTTATGTACATTTGAAAAGAAGGAATCGCTTGGCACAGAAAAGAATGAATGATTTGGTTTTTGTTCTGTACAATTTGAAATTGCAATAGAGGCAAAGGCAGAGAGAATCTACCAAGTCTTCATTAATTGAAGATTCATGTGATGACCTTCCTTTTGATGATGAGTGGATAACAGAGATAGAGGATCTAACGCTACCAACGGGAAACATATGGTTGAGAGTTTTGGATGAAAATCTGAATCATGATACTTCAGAAGAAGAAGGAAGTGAGGATGATAAGATTCATTCTATTACAAGCGAATCATAATTCTCCAGTATTTGTGAATCGGTTCACTAAGGCTCTTTTCTATTATGGTGCATTTTTTTATGCCTTTGAAGATTGCCTGAAGGATGATGATGCAAACAGAATGGTTATGGAATCAATGTTCTTCAATCAGGGAATTAAAAATATTGTGTCAACCGAGGAGGAGGAAAGGACATTCAAGCATGTAAAGATCAATGGCTGGAGGGCATTTTTTGCACGGTTTGGAATGTCTGAGGCAGAGTTCAGTATGTCATCCATGTATCAAGCGAATGTCTGAGGCAGAGTTCAGAGTTTTCTTTACAGAAAAGAATGTTTCTGAAGACTGGACAAAGGAGAGTCAGCACATAGATGAGGAACAATTTTCTTTTTAAGTGAACTTATTTTTTGGAATGGAGAGAGTAATTCAAAAACATCAACTAGAACAACAAACTAATAAAACTTTCTGCCTTTTTCCTTTTCTTTTGTTTATTTTGAAGGATATTTCAAAGTCATCGAAATAATTTTTCATTAAAAGTAAAATTTATTTGAATGATTATGTTGTTTTTATACTACTACATTTAAATATTCCAATAAATTATTAATAATTATTTTAAATTATTTCCAACATTAACAACCAACAAAAACTTTTCTGAAGTAATGTTGAGTTAACAATCGAAATGTTGCAAACTTACCACCAAAATGATTTGCAGCCTCCTTCTGTTTTTTCCCAGAATGCTGCAGAAGATCAGCACGTGTGATTCCATATTCTCTTTCTATTCTCATTATTGCCCTCTGATTTTTTGAAATGTTGCTGTTAGTGTCACGTTGCTCCGTGCTATTATTCTGTTCAGCAACATTAGTATTCATATTTTCCGTATTGTTTATGGCACCATCAAGCTGCACAATTTCTCCGATGCTGTCAATGTCACATTGCTCCATGCTAAAAATATTTTGTTCAGCATTATTGACATTTTCCGCATGGCTTGTAGCACTAGCAAAATGCACCACTTCTCCTCCATGCTGCAAGTCCGCAGAATTATGTTATGATCCAGGAATTGAAGTGCAACATTTTATAACAAAAGCAAAAAAAAAAAAAAAAAAAAAAAAGAAGCTATGACTTGGCAAGGGATAGAAAAGAAGAAGTGGGAAGATGCAAAGTTGGCACAACAATGTAGAATCTAGAAGCTACTTACTGAGTTATCAAACTGCTTGGTGGAAATTGATTTGGCTGGTAGAGGAATTGCAAGATCTCTCTTGTTAGTTTATTGATTCTTGACAATTATGTATAAAAAAGAAGGAAAAATTCAGAGAATGGTCTATTTTTTCAGTTTTGACAAGAAATAGGACAACTATTCATCCCTCCCCCCCCCCCCCCCCTCCCTTCTCCAATTCTTTTGAATCTCTTCCTTAACTTTCTCCCAATTTAGTCAGCATACTGTCCATCTATCCTTACTCTTTCCTATCTGAATTTGTTGTTCTACAATACTTGTTCAGCGCATTCCTATCAAAACACATCATACTTTGCTTAAATTTGGGAATTGGCATATCAATTTTTTGCGAAAGGCACACGATTCAAAATGTTGGAATGAGCAACTCAAGAAATGCAATGTAACTTAAAAAGCAACATCCCAAGCCATATTGGAATTATATTTGAAATTCCTAGAAGATATGAAGTGTAGAATTTAATCAGAAACAAAACCAAGTATTCTTGGATGTCATTGCAATACCTAATTGATCAAAGGAGAACCAATAATACAAATTTCAGAGGGCATGGAGAATACCTTGGAACAAGAATGCAAATGAGATTAATTCATGAGACAAATAAAGAAGAACAAAATAGCTTGTTAAACATAAAAAAGAAAGCACTGGTCTTATGATGACTAAAGACAACACAAAAGCCAGCCACGCACGTAGTGAATCCTAGCGAAGGGAAAAATTTATGGTACAAAGGTTGATAGAAATTTATGGTAAAAGGCTGACAACATTTTTGGACGATAAAATCAACACTTCTCTCTCTAAAAATAGTTGCAAAGAATATAGAATTGATAAAATGGAGCTGAGAGGCAGAAAGGAAAGCTACGGTTTAACTTTCAGAGCAAGACAATGATATCACCTAAAACTGTTAAAAGCATAAGTTGGTGTCTATACCAATCTCACTTCATTGGTAGGAAGGAAAAGAGTATTGTTTTCTGAAGATTGAATGCCTGATGGGAAATGAACCTGTTGTGTTACTTGTGAAGTCAGTTACAGGCTAGACTACTAGAGCAACATCATGAAAGAAACTCCAAACATATGAACCAATACAAGATACAGTAGGTGGATTACTAAGAGGGCCAATATATTAGGTACCTGATGGAGATTATCTGCATCAGGTAACACGTTAGCTGCTCCTTCATAATGCAATGCACTCCTAGCTTTGTCTTTACCAGCATAAGGGTACATTATGGATGGAGCAGTCGGAAAAGCTTTTGTTCCTTCTTGACGCATCTTTCTAGCAAAACCATTATTATCATATGAAGAACTGGCAAATTGCATAGGCATTGAAAGCCCTATTTGTACTGGTGGATGTGAAGAAGCAGGAACAAGTATCATTCTGTGGGCCTCACCAGATTCACCTGGAATTTGTTTAGTACTACATCAGATATAGCTATGACTTAATCAAGAAGCTATAATTAGATTAGAAGGTTATTTTCTAGCAAAATTAGTTGATTAATAGGGGTTAAGAAAGGCAATTATTTTAATTACCTTAGTTTCTTTCTTATAGCTCTATTTCTACTTTATGATACTCTTATTGCATATTGAATGATGTGGTATTGACAAAAAGAGAAAGTCATCCATCATACTGCATAAAAAGTGTAATATGAGTAGGGATAATTCTGCCTTTTTTATCAATGCCACATCATTCACTATGACAATTAATTATGAAAATTCATTATTACTCTGTTTCTATATAAAGTTTAAAAACCTAATGTGGCTTGTTTAGAAGAATTTAAACAAATTGAACGCGCAAGACCTTACCGCCAAGAGCATTCTCCGCATTGCCCATTGTACTGTCAAGCTGCACCATTTCTCCTCCATATGGATATCCCATAGTATTAGGTGTAGAATCATTGCCAGTAAGATCACAAATTTCAAAAGAATCAAGTTCATCAGTTGGAGAAGTTTTTATCATCTCGACAAAGAGTTTCTCCCCCAATCCTTGTGGAGAAGCCACCTTAAAACTTTTGAGCTGTTGCTTAATCGTGGCCAATAGCATTTTGATTAAAGTTCTCAGGTCACCATTTTCAGTTTCTTTGCTAGGTAAAAAGAACTCGACAATGCAAAGATAATCACTAGAGGTGTCCCACAAGGAAATTGCAAAACAGCCAGTTAGCCTTGCTTTTCGTGCACTGGGCACTAGTGAATACTCGTTTATGCTTAACTGACTTATGTCTTTGCAAAAACATGCACCCTTCGATGAAAATGCTTTCCCAATAACACTTCGCCCCTTCTTTATATAACAAATACTACAAGCTTCTGTAAAATCACATAATTCAATGTCTGCAATATATGATCCTGCTTTTTCATACCTGACCTCATTTTTGTACTTTGAGGAGTAGGGCATGGAAACCCAACTTTGAGCGAGTGGCAATTGATGTGTTTTACAAACCACTAGCAGCATCTCTTCAATTTCTGGAACTGTCTTTATTGAACCTAAAGGATACTTGGGAATTACATGTTTTAGGCGCCGAGATAGAATTGGAAGAAGTATTTTAGCATAGACAAAAATAAATTCAAAATGCATGGCAACAACATTAGATAATAGAAGATTTTAGATCCCCTTCCTTTTTGGGCCTGTTTGGTTGTCAAGGATTCTTACATTGGAAGGTAATTTGTTTCTTTAGTTTTAAATTCCAGTGTTTGGTTAGTTTGGAAAAGTAATTTCATTACTTTCCGGTGTTTGTTTCATTTTTAAATTTTTTAGAAAAATAATCAAATTCCTGAAAATAGGAAAAATAAGTGCAACATTCCAGAATTCTGATTCCTTAGAATTTTAGTTTAAATAAACATATTTTTTACTTTCAATATTATTTCATCTATTTTTTCTCTTTTGACTCTCACGTATCTCTTATTTTTTAATTATTAGTCATGTAATTTTCTATTTTAATTATTATTATTTTAATTTTTAATTTTTTTAAAAAATTTACTTCAAAACCTTTTTCTATTCAAATTCATAATTTCTTAAAATTTAAAATTATGTAATTTTTTATTTTTCGCATTAAATTTTTTGAAATTATGGTTTGATTTCATCTTAAATGAGGTTTTTCGGGGTTTAAATATTATTATATATTACAATTGACAAAATTAAGAAACTTTAAATTATATTTTGATTAAAAGACTAAAAATAGTTGTCTCTATCATTAATCACTATTATATAAAAGGGAAAAGTTTGTCAGTCGGTTTTAATGTAATTATTATAAATATTAAGGATTAAATTGTCTTTTTATAGCCCTGTAATATTAATATTAATATAAATATTGAGTAATTAGAATATGGTTAAAATTCTAAATCTTACGAACTTTTAAAAAGATTATCTATTTACTATGTATTCATTTTTAAAAGAATTTTCATAGTACTATCTATATCTTTAATTAAATCATTATTAATCTATTTTTCTTCTTTTATGACCTTATCTACTCCCCACCAACACCCACCCTAATTTGACTTCCCTTTTTTTTTTTTTTTTGTATTTTGAATTTTTGGGCACTATGAATTGTACTTTTGTAGGGTCATTTTACATTTATTTATAAGAGTTTTAGTCTCTTGCTTTATGATTTTTTAAATTGTTTGAAATTTTGAAATTTTTGTTTTCCCTAAACTTTTAACAATATGTATTTAACAAATTATTGGACATCCGATGCCTTGCATGAGAATTCTGCACTAGTATAAAATAAGAAGAATAATATTATAGATTTATATGCCAAATAAATCATATTTAAAATATATTTGTGATTCATTGTTACATTAACTTTCCCATAAATATTTTTTTCTATCCAAACATAAGTAAGTATTTAGAATTCTCGTAATTAAATTTCTAAAATTCAAATTCCCTAGAAAAATATTCATTTTCCTTAGAATTAAATTCCTGGAAATCATATTCCCATTTAACTTTACTTTCCCAATTAAATTAAAATCTTGCGTTTGATAGGTTTTTTTTTATTTTATTGGGAAAGTAAAGTGATTCCTAAAAGTGAGGAAATTAATTAGAATTTTCCTAGATTTAGAATTCAATTAAAACTCGTCATTCAAATCACTCGCCGCCTAAATTTAATTTAAAAATACATGTTTTCTTTGAAACCTTTTCTTCCCATCCAACTCTTTTCTCTCTTCTTATTCAACTATTCTCTCATCTCCTCTCTTTGTTGGACTCATCTAACGCTCCAGTCCTCTTCTAAATTATTCCTATCTAGATTCTTTTCCTTCACAATTTTTGCATTCTAATTTTGTTCTCTCTAAGGTTTTATCATCATCAGGTGAGTGTATTTTTATACATATTAATAGCTATTTTTGGTATTATATATTATGTTCTTGATACACATGATTATAAATCATTGGCAATGTTTCTTTATTATGATTTTTTTTTCCAAAATACAAAGATTTTTTTTGTGCGCGTATGTTGTTTGTATACATTAGTGTTTGATTATTTAAAATCTATGAGGCCTCTTTGACCATATTTTACTGATAGTTATTTAATTAGGAGTAGTTTTGAGTTTTGCCTAAAATTTTTGATTTTCTAATTTTTGTTTCTAAATCATAAAATCATAAAATTTAGATAAAAAATTAGTAAACTTGTATAAAAATTTAGGTAAGAATTACTATATAGAAATAAAAGTAAATAGATTTTCTAGTCACTATACTTTTTCAAAGTCTCAATTTTAGTCATTATACTTTTTTCTTTTAGATTAAAAGGATACTAAAGTTAAAAAAATGGTGCAAAGTTAGTCACTCTGTAAAAAAGTGGCCATTAATTCTAATGGAAACTTATAGATGACTCACACAGTAATATTCAAAGGACAAAATTATTAATTTACAGCCATTTTTTTCCATCTCAATTCTTTCTTTCTTTTTTTTTTTTTTGTCCTTTTCTCTTCTTCTTCACTCTTTCTTTTCCCTTCCCTATTTCTCTTTTGTTTATTACCTGATTTTTAATTCTATTTCACCTCTTACCCAAAATTCAACGTCAAAGCTCACCCAAATTTGGTGTTTTATTGTGTGCTTTAAATTATCAACTTCCAATCTAAATAGCAACGGCTTCCACCTAATTCCAATGGCTCCTCAACTCTCAACTCTAATATCATGCTAACCTTAAAAATTTTAGTAATCAAAACTCAACTTTTGTTGATACAACAAACTGACCCTGTAGTTCCCTCAACTTCTCACATTGACTTCAACATCTACTTTTTTAAAAATTCCACTTGTTGTTGGTCATATTAAAAATTTCAGCAATACCAAGTGTAACAAAGGAAGATAAATAAAAGAATGAGATATCCCCCAAAATGGTCCCTCACATATTGGCCAATGATCTTTTTAGTCCCCCACTTTTAAAACGGGAACAAATAGTCCCTCACATTTCACGAATATACTCTTTTAATCCTCCATCACTATTCTGTTTGTTTTTCTGTCAGAATAGTGACGAAATAGTGTTGAAATAGTGACGAAATAGTATCAGAATAGTGACAGAATAGAGATGGAATAATGACAGAGAACCAAAATGATACATTCATGAAATGTGAGGGATCTTTTGTTCCCGTTTTAAAAGTGAGGGACTAAAAAGATCGTTGGCCAATATGTGAATGATCATTTTGGGGGTTGTTTCTAAAAGAATTTACCAATATTCATTTGGTCACTTGCCATAACATTAGATATTTCTAAATTTCAATACCAAGATTTCCTATCTAACCCAACTAGATAGTATATGATGCAACAATAGTGACACTTCTTGTCCATAAATTTCGCAATTTGCCCACAAATCTGAAACCCTCCTCTCACTTGGTGCCACGAGCATTGAGCATTTGCATTATTCTTAATAAGTTAAAAAAATTGGAAAAAATTATTTAGATCCATAAAAGCTTTTCAAATTAAAAAGAAAAACAATCAGATCTATTAAAGTTTTTTTGCTTATGCTTAAAAAAAAAACAAATCTACCAATTTTGGAGGCTACATTATGCTCAGAGACGGAAGCCTGTCGCAAATCAGTGCGACTCACATGTGTTGCCCATGGATGCAAAATAGGAATCGTCATTGAAAAATGATATATTGTTTTTAAGTTCTTAAAATAAATTGACATAGATTTTATGTTGATGTTATATAATACATTGTACAAACATATTACATTTATTTATGACTTTAAATAATTGTTATTTTTCAATTAATTTTTATTTATTTGCTTTTGGTTCATTACATGTTGTGTTATTTGTTGTTAAATATTAATACTATTTGAATTATTATATAGTTTATGTTTACTTCTTGTCACATTTGTTTTAAAGTTTTTAATTAATTATAAATATGTCTTGTCAAGTTAAAGGAAGTAATCATGTATGGACTGTTGAAGAGGATGCAAAATTAGTAGAATCTGTGTGATCTGAGAAAGGCCTCAGCCAAATTAGTAGAATCCGTGTCATCAGAGAAAGGCCTTGCCCACGTCTAATTCAGGGAATTAGAGCAAGGAGAACTTGGACTTCAGTTGAAAAATCTAGTTCCGGCTGTTGACTTGCCATGCTTCTAATACAAGGTATCACTACTGTCACAGGGTAAATTCTCTTATGCAACTCTTTTAGTGAGAGTATTGTTTACATTCTGTCAAACGGAGACTAAATTTCATAATTAATCTAGGACATGAACTATTACTAAAAGGATTATCTCACCCATCTCACCAGCTACCACTATTATCTGAAAAAAGGTACAACAGGGGGTTCAAAAGATACATACCTCAGGATTCCATTTTAGGCCGAACCTGGCAAGTGTGTACATTACAGGCTGAAATCCATTGGCTACGAGCTCAACCACGCAATCAGATTCCAAAACGCAAGATTTATACAACGGGAAAGCCAAGTAACAGCGGATACCGTAGGTTAGAGCGGAATCGCGCTGAGGATATTCTTCAGTAGTGTAATGACGCACATCAAGGCACACTTCAGGCTGTCCATTTAGAAAAACACGGCCAGGAGGACCAACATGTCCTTCTTCGGTGCTCATGTCATCGATTGGAATCAAGTAATCCAAACAATGCTTCCTATATGAGCATAATCCCTTAACAAGTTGTGCCAGAACAAAAGGTTGGTCTGCAGTCGTTAAGTACGGCTTATCACCAAGAGCCACTGGTTCCCAAAACTGAAGTAAATAGTTTTCCATACGTAGAAATTCAAGCCAACGTTTTATCTCCTCCATGTGTGATAGCCAAATGCCTCTGGAGGAGTTAACTGCAAAATAAAGTCAGTTGGAAAGGGCGATTGTTAAACAGCTAAGGAAATTAGTTTTTCCCTGCTAACAACAAACTTAGAAAAAGGAACCCATGAAAAAATAAATAAATCCTGTATTCCACCGCCCATTTGCTAGGAATGGCAATTTCCGGGTTCGGGGCCGGGTTTGCTATACCCGAACCCGAACCCGAAATTTTATGTTATACCCGAACCCGAACCCGAACCCGAACCCGAACCCGATCGGGTTTTATTTTCAAACCCCATACTGACTGATCGGGTTTCGGTTCTCATGGCACCAAACCCAACCTCAAAACCCGATCCCAAAACCCGAACCCCAACCCCAAACCCAAACCCACTCAAACCCGAAATCCGAACCTGTGAAACAACTCTATTTTTTTCATATATTTACCATATTTTTCAATAATTTTTACATTTTTTAATAAAAAAAAATTCCTTGTATGATGTAATGTACTAATATTATTGTTACTATTTTAATATCTCAATTACTACACTAATGCCATTATATTACAATTATCAAATCAAACTTATTAGTTATAAATATTTGACTTATTTAACAATTCAATAAAACTAAACAATATATGAAGCATTAATTTAATGGGAAAAAAGTAATAATTTAATGAAAAAATTAATAAAGTTTTTAAGATTAGTATATATGAAACACTGGGACTATATATCTTTTAATAAAAGACATTCAAATGCTTCTGCGTTTTCTTACAAGTTGAAGTATAAACATCTATTATCTAATGGTTGTTTTATGGAAATATACAATGTCACCAAGATTATTAAAAGTACAAAATAGTGTCACTATATAGAAAAACATTTTGTTTGTTGTTTAAGTTTATTTCATTCAAAATTATAAATATATTCATTTATTCAATTCTTATATTATATTTAATCAATTCTAATATATGAGTAAAACTAATATAAATACATATCATATGTACTAGCAATACAAATTAATTGGTCAAATGCTCAAAACACTAGCATTTAGTTAATAAGCTCCATAATCTTATATATTTTTTGATAAAGTACATATAAATAAATATGAAGCAACAATTTAATGAAAAAAAAAGAAGCAATAATTTAATGAAAAATTTTATAAAGTTTTTAAGATTAGTGTATATGAAACACTATAACCATATACAATGTCACAAAGATTATTAAAAGTAAAAATGGTGTCACTATATAGAACAACATTTTGCTTATTATTTAACTTTATTTCATTTAAAATTATAAACATGTTCATTTCTTCAATTCTTATATTATATTCAATCAATTCTAATATATGAGTAAAACTAATATAATACATGTCATATGTAATAGTAATACAAATCAATTGGTCAAATGCTCAAAACAATAGCATTTACTCAAGTAGCTCTATCATCTTATATTTATATATATATATATATATATATAACACTTCTTATATGTATAAATATAACTCAATGTAATTTGTATGAATGATGAATCATACACTCTATGAGTTATGAATTTAATGATGACTTAATATGTATGTATAAATGTATGAATTATAACTCATAGCTTACAATTTCAAATAGTTAATTAGACTTGCAAAGCATAGTTATGACATATAAAATGCTTATTAATTATTTTCTTAACATCATTACATTATAAGTAGTTCATTGGAAGGTTACAAGACAAATAACTATTGAAGCATAATCTTTGTACTATTAGAAGGAAGTTCCTTTCTTTTTGAAGTAAAATAGAGTACAAAAGCAAAAACTAAATTTTTTATAATTAGTTAATTGTACTAAAAAATAATTATACTTATTCTTTTTGTTTCCCTAAAAAAAGAATTTATTTTTAATTTCTTTTTGTTTAAACAAAGAGAATCCACTATTAAATAAAAGTTATGTTGATATGCTCAATTATTTATTTTACAAACACGAGTGGCAAGGAAATATTATGTTGCATATTTGTTGGAGGTGAATAGAAGTAATAGCTTGTGGCAAAAGTATAATTAGAATGAATAAATAAACATAAATAAAAAATGGATAAATAAAGTTCTTAATTTCAAGTGGTATTTTTTTTTTCTAAATCAACTTTGCTACATATTTACAAGTGACAAATACTAAATATAAAAATTAAAACATGAAATAATATTAAAAATATATAAAGGACGGGGTCGGGTTTTTTCGGGTTCGGGGATCGGGTTTTCCCCGAACCCGAACATTCGGGGTCGGGGTCGGGGCGGGTATAGGTACCCCCGAACCCGACCCGACCCGACCCCGGGTTTTATCCCCATCCCCGAACCCGAACCCGAACCCGAAAAAACCCGGTCAATCGGGTTTTGACCGGTTTCGGGTTTCGGGTAACCCGTCGGGTCGGGGGTAATTTGCCATCCCTACCATTTGCCAAGTCTACCTAAAAATACAAAGGAAAAGAACACTTTTGATCTGTTGAGTTTGGCCTGTAACATTTTTTGTCTTAAATGCACTTTCCGTCCCTGAAGTTGTCAAAATATCAATATTAGAACATTTTACTTACTAGTCAAAGATTGCACTAATTTTTTATTGACATAATAATGGGCCAAATATAAGAAAACAAAATTAATTATCTTTTTTTCTTTTGTATTGCTCTTCTGTTTTCATTAATCTCTCTTTCTTTTTATCTATTTAATTTTTTCCCTTAATCGATCTATATCTTTTTTTTAAAAAAAATTTCCCTTTAATCTATATTTCTTTTTTTTTTCATTCCTCTTTTGCTTTTAGTATATTTTTTCAGTTCTCTTATTTTGATTTACTTGTTATTTCTAAATTCATATTTTTAATTTTATTTCTTTACTCATTCATATACTCTTTTATTTATTTCCTCAATCTATATTTTTAAAATATTCATAGTCTTTATCCTTTACAGTTTTCTCTTTTTATTTAATATTTTTTAAGAAGTTCTTCTAGTGATGACCTTTTGTTTTGCCTTTTTTTTTCGTTTATTTTCTTTTTTATTTTTTGGGCCTTTTTCCTTCTTTTTCCTATTAATTTTTTTCCTAAAAACATAAATTAATAATAGCACAAACGTCACTCTATAACGAAAACAAAATTTTTAGGGTTCAATTTCATAAATAAAAAAATTATTTAGTTGAAAATAATTAGAAAAGATAATTATCATCTTCATCCATTATCTGTAACTCTCGTCCCCTTCCTGTAACTTGTTGTATGAAATTATAATTGCTTTTGTTATAGTGTAACATTTGTATATCAAAATATAATTATATTTTAATTTATATTTCTGAGGAAATTTAGGGGAAAAAATGACAAATGCTAAAAAATACAAAAAACAAAAACAAAAAAGAAACTGACAAAATAAGTTTAAAAAAAAAAACAGTCGTTAATTACTAGGGGAAATTTTTTTGAAAGAATATTAATTATAGGAAAAAGTGTGTAATGGATAACGATTATGAGAATTTTAAAAATGTAAATTGAGGAAAATAAACCAATAAAAGAGTATAGGAAAAAAGGTGAAAAAATAAAATTAAAAATATAGATATAGGAATAATGAGTAAACGAAAATAAGAGTAGTGAAAAAAAAATAGACTAAAAGGGAAAGAAGAATGAAAAAAATAAAAACATAGATTAACGGGAAAATCTTTTAAAAATAAAATATAGATTACGTGAAAAAATTAAGTAAATAAAACTAAAAAGAGATTAATGAAAACAGAAGAGACATATAAATAAAAAAACAGTTGATCAATTTTGCTGTCTTATGTGTGTTTCATTATTTTGCCAATTGAAAAAATTAGTGCAATTTTCGACCACTTATTTAGTTAAAGAAACCCATAAAAAATCTTGCCATCGCCGCTTTGATAAACTTATGTGAGTAAAAGTGGTAGGAAACAAATATATAAGACAAAATATTAGAGGGCCAAATTTACATATTTAGGGACTAAGAAATGAAATTGAAAAAACTGCGTGCTCCCAACACAGTCAGGAAACCCATCGCAATCCACCCACAATTTATGCCACTAATTCACTTGTTAATCAACAAAATCTTAAGCACTCACGAATATAAAAGAAGTGAAGCTGAGGAGATTTTAAGCATGAATAAAGGGTACATACTGATGGAAGAGTCAGTCAGAAGACGTGATAATTCATGATTGTTTTTGCTCCGAAAAACAGTGAAATCATGGCTGAAGAATGGCGAGAAAACCGTCCTTTCTAGATCACAAGGCATGGACTCCATCATTTCATGAACCGAATCATATGGCCTCTGAAATTCTCCCATCGGTAGCGAGAATGTTGTAGCAACTGAAACTTCTCTTCTTCAGCCCTGTGACCGATCCCTACCTCTCCATTCCTCTCATTTATACGCAGACTACAGGGCGGGGCCACAAATCAAATTTATAGGAGGTCAAGAGGTCTGAGGCTTTCCTTCATCATTTTCCCTCCTATTCTAATCTTCAGAAAATTCGCCCAAACATCTCAAATGGTTCAAGAAGAGCAATCAAGGAAGAGCTCAAATATTACAAAAAAGTCAACACACAGCCGAAAGGAATATTCAACAAACCCCTCGGGCTTGTGTTGCTTTCTAACTCATTTTAGTAGTTGGTAGCATCGGAATTCTATATATAGGATCAATTTAGAGTAATAGAATCGGACTTGTGTGATTACATTACGACAATACAAAAAATATTAAAATAATTATAATTATTTATAGTTTATTACTTATAATTATTTATATTTTTTATAAAAATAAATTGTATATTTGTATTAAATTGTAAAAAATTAACATTATAAAATATATAATGTATTTGTGTTCTGAATTTTGCTAATGGTCTGAATCATAGCAATGTTAATTTTATTTGGGTGATTATATTTCCTGCTGGTAATAAAGAAAGTGTAGAAAAAGCATTACCTGCTGGATATGTCGTGTCCACTTGCGCTGCTGTTGCATCAATTGTGACTGGTGTACTAGCTGGAATGCTTGCTTTGGGTGAACAATTGACTTCAGCACCCATTGCTCGTTTTTGTCTGTTGCTTGCGTGGTCAGTGGTAACTATATCTTGATGGGTGGTAAGTAGTATGTGGTGCCCATCGGATACATTAAATTTCAAATTATGGGGTCAGATTTCCATTGATTTTGTAGTTTAGTGCATGTTTCTTGAATGTTACGGCTATATTTTGGCCTTCTGAGGTCAGTCATCCAGGAGACCCTCGTTGTTGACATTTGAAGTTTCTAATGCAGGTTATTCATCATTTCTGGTGTGGTTCTACTAGTGGCTTCTGCAAGGCTGGTGCGATACCTTCCACGCCCTTGGAGACGCGTTTTGTTAAGCAGTGTTGAGAGGAACGTTGGCCTTAGGCGTTCCGATTCAACACGTGCTGGAGAACAGAGTCGAAGTACTGTTATTCAAGCAAGTACATTGCATCATTTAATCACATCTCCCAAAGCAAAAGCTTGAAGTGATTAACATATCAGCGTGGCACCTCCTTAGGCATGCTCCACTTTTATTGTAAGTGTGCTGGCCCAGGATCTCTTTTGGTGGTTGGACTTTTTGATTCTGGAGTGTACAGAACACATATGCAATTCTGCAAGTTAATACAGAGGATGGACTTCCAAATGTATTTTGCACAGAAAACAAATAGGAAAGTAGATCAAAAGAGCAACATTAACATGTTTTTCCTAGGGTTATAAACGAATTGAACATAAACAAACGTGTCTTGTTCGTTAATTATTCGTTTATTTTTTAAATTGTTCATATTCGTTTATTAATGTGAAATATGTGTTTGTGTTCATTCATGACTGTTTGTTTAATGTTTGCAAACGTGTTCGTTTAATATCTGTGAACATATTCATTTACTCGTTTGCAAACGTGTTCGTTTACTTGTTCACAAATGTGTTAACGAACTGTTTGCAAGTAGTGTGGTTTCATTTAGCCATTTAGGGGTATTCAACAGGGTGATCCTATTTCTCAATACTTGTTTTTGATTATTTCGGAAGCGTTATCCAATGCTATTAAGCAAGCTTGTGTGAGAGGGGATTATAAGGGTATGAGGGTCAATCAGATGGTCCACTCATAACTCATCTGTTTTTTGCTGATGACTCTTTGTTGTTTTGAGAGACAGAGGTGTGGCAGGTACAGCAATTGCATGCTAATCTCCAAGTATATTGTCAAAGTTCTGGCCAGCTTATTAATGTGGATAAGTCCTTATTTTTTGGCCAAAATGTGAGTGGTGATCGGCGATACCAGATTTGTCAAGTGTTAGAGGGGTGCAGGAACAACATAATGCTCGATATTTGGAATTGCCTATGCGGATTGGGAGATCTAAGAGGGAGGTCTTTCAAAGCTGGAAGAATAGGTTCTTTAGTCTAGCGGGTAAAAAAGTTCTTCTCAAAGCAGTTGTGAATGCACTTCCAATGTACGTCATAGGTTGTTTTAAGTTGCCTGTGAGGGTGTGTAAGGAAATTTGTAGACTTTTGGCTAATTTTTGGTGTAAGGCGAAGGATGACGGAGGGTAGAAAATCCATTGGAAATCTTGGGTTGAGATGACAAGAGCAAAGGGTGAGGGAGGAATGGGGTTTTATGATATTCTGCATTTTAATAATGCTCTGCTAGCTAAGCAACTTTGGCACATTATCACCAAACCACAGCTGTTGATGAGTCAGATGTTGAAGACCAAATATTTTCCTACGGATGATGTGTTGCAAATGAGGTGCAAGGTCAATGCTTCATGCTTGTGGAAGAGTTGGATGGATGCAAGGGGGGTCCTTCAGCTTGGAGCACAGTTTAAAGTGGGGGATGGTAGCTCGATTCGCATATGGGACTCGTCTTGGATCCCTGGGTTACAAGGATTTACTCCAAAGAGAAGTACGTCTAACGTCTGCCCCGGAATACTAGTGAATGAGTTATTGTAGGCTGGTGGTAGTGCCTAGAATCGGGATCAATTTTCTCGTTGTTTGAGCTGCCTGTTGTAGATGAGATTTTGAGGCTACCGTTGGCTGTGCCAGGTGCAGCGGATAAGCTTATATGGAATTTTCCTACACATGAGGACTATATTGTCAAGTTTGGGTATAGTCAGTTGCGGAAGAGCTGCCAAGTTGTAGATCAAGATCCTAGGTCCAGTTCTACCAAGTCTAAGTTGCAACGTATATGGCATACTACTTAACGATTGCAGATTAAAGGAAAATTGCATCATTTTGTCTAGCGGTGCTAGAATGATATATTGCCACTTCAGAGGCGGTTGTTATATCAAAAGATGGATGTGAATCCTATTTGTGCTGTGTGTGGCCTAGCAGAGAAAGATTTGGAGCATCTTTTTTTCCATTGTTTCAAGGTTCAGCTTGTTTGGTGGCTGGCTCCAGTTTAGTGGGATCATTTAGCTCGATGGGGGGTTACTTTTAAGGACTTGTGGTATTTTCTTTGTGAACATTCCCATGTTGCGTGTTGAAAGGAACGGATTCAAATTACGGTCCATATACTGTAGGTGATTTGGAAACGGAGGAATGCATGGGTGTTTAAAGGTCAGTGGTGGGAGGAGGTGGAAGTGGTGAATAGGGCATTACTAGAATTGGAGGAAGCTCGCCTTGTATATATGGATGTTTTGTCTGTGAGTTGCTGATTTAGGGATGAGCATCACTATGAATCATGGGGTAGGTTTTCTTTTTCCCTGTAATTATGGTTTGGCTATCTCTTAGATTTGTGAGGTGCTATTTTGTGGGAATGTTGTCTCGCTATGAGTAGTTTTGTTTATCTTAGCCTCCGAGTGGGCTAAGAAGAGTCCAATATTCGGATATTGCTTGTATAAGTTAATTGGTACAGTTAATATACTTCTCGACATTTTGGCCAAAAAAAAAAAACATGAACTTGTTCGTGAACACTAAATGAACTTGTTCATAAACATAAACGAACCAAACACATGTCTATTAATGTTCATGTTCGTTTATTAAATAAACGATAAAATGTGTTCATTTATTGTTCGTTTACCTTAACAGACGAACATAACTGAACTTATTCACGAACTGTTCACCAATCATATTAGTTCGTTTACACCACTAGTTTTTCACTTTTTCCCCAAATATGTTGTGTACATGACCATTGACTAGCTAAAATATTCATTTCCATCCTGATGAATGATAGCATCAATCTCCTCCTTACAACCTTGCGACCAACAATTGACTAAAAATGACTAAAATTTCTAGCATTTGCTGATGAAATATCTGTTCTTCAAAAAGAAAAGAACCAAAATTGTGATACCACGACATGTATCTAGAAAGTTATGCATAGTAGTAATCTAGAGGACTAAAATTTCTTTCTTTATCTTCTCAACAATGTTATGTCTATCACCCCCCACACTGTAAATGTGCCGGTCAAAGTTAACATCCTATGATCATTCACAAATATAGTCACCTCGAACACCTCAGCATGATACTTCTGAAAAATCTCAAAAACCTTGCTCAGGGAACCCCTTTTGACAATCAGTTGTACCCCAAAAATGCAATATCATTGAAGACAGTAGAAGTAACAAAGGGCTTCAAATATCTAGTGCAACCAGACAATGCAGGCTTTGTCCCAATTTGCTTTTGCAACAATATAGATCTCTTTAGTTCCGCCAATCTCACCACCTCTTTCTCTAAACTCCTAATATAGTTAATTGTCTGTCACAATCTTCTCTCTCGAGGCCTGCAATTTATTATACTATATTTATTCAAACACACGAACAAAAAGAATGGAAACTTCCAAATAAAAACACATTCTTTTCCTGAATATTTCCATATAAGAGGATCAAAAATTGAAAAGAGATGCTAGAATTGATCCAAACCTTAGGATTTGAGATAAGAGAAGAAGCCATATACTAAAGAACTGAGAATCCATCAAAAAGCAGAAGCATCAAACCAAACAAAATAGGTTTCAATCCATCAAACATGTTTAAGAAGAAACCAGCAATTTGGCCTTATTAATTAATCTGTAAGCCCAAGAAAATCTAAGAAAATTAAATCAACTATCATGAATGTTCTTAAACAAATTCCCTTATTTATTTGACCTTTAATTGTGACTGGGTGTCCCTTACCAAGCATTCACGTAGCACAAAAATTAACCAAAGTTTGGCCCTTTCAATTATTCATAAACCAAGATACAAAAAGCATACAAACAATTGAAAATTAGTGAACAAATAACACAACTTCAAAAGAGTCAATCAGAAGAACATATATAAATTTTTTTCCCCCAAAAAAACACAAAAGGAGTTCTGAGTTGATAGTGTCACCAACAAATAACTCTACTATGCCATTCAAGGAAATCGAATGACATTAAATCAACTCTCATTAATGTTCTTCAACCAATTACATTATTTATTTGACCTTTTAATTGTGACTTGGGGTCACTCAACGAAGCATTACAAGCAGTGCAAAAAGGAACTAAATTTTGGCCCTTCCAATCATACATAAAATCAAGACACGAAAAGCATACCAGTAGTCGTAAATTAGTGAACAAATAACACTGCTTCGAAAGGGTTAAAGGTAAACATATAAATTAAAGAAAAAAACACATACCTTTTGATTTTGAGTTACTAGTGTCCAGAAAAAGAACTAGCAAAGAAGAACTAGTGTCTAGAAGAAGACTAGGGATTGACGAACTAAGCTAAGCTACGAAGGAGAAGACTGAAGAGTGCGCTGAGATGCTGTGTTCAATCTGAATGGCGACTGACGAAGACGGATTGACCAAAGCTACGATCTGCAAAGGAAAAAAAGATCGAAGAAGTGAAGAGCTGAGTTGTTCTTTA
The DNA here is from genome assembly GCA_020080225.1 of Gynochthodes officinalis. Taxonomy (NCBI): domain Eukaryota; kingdom Viridiplantae; phylum Streptophyta; class Magnoliopsida; order Gentianales; family Rubiaceae; genus Gynochthodes; species Gynochthodes officinalis. Next base: position 4,369,875 of record CM034616.1, read on the forward strand.
TGTGTGAAAACAAAATGCCGTCGTTTTGGTTAAATTTGCTGCCATTTTGTTTTTTCCTTGGGATCGTTCAGAATTGATGGGATCGTGCGATTCTACCAATCCTGGCCGTTTCTAAGGATCCTACCAACGATTCTACAGAATGAACAACAATTCTGTGTGATCTATGGTCGATTTTATGTATTCGGATCGTAAAATTGTGCGATCTTACAATCTGGATTGGATTGCGATTTTGGCAACACCCTGAGAAGTTTGAGGATGAGAACAACAAATGATATATGAAATCGTTCATACTGTTCTTTATGGCAGAAGATCAGTAAAGAACATGATAAGGACATAATAGCTTCGACTCCTTCAAATGCTTTAGCTTAGACTGAATGCATAACATCCGTAGATAGCATGGCTCATTAAAAGCTAAAAGCTTATCATACCCTTTTCATAGCTTGAAAATATTTTCTTCTTTGGCTTTCGTCCAACAAAAACCATGCACCATATCATGAATGTGGCAAGATTTGACAATTGACACCACCGATGGATCTTTACTTGGCAACCATAACTAAGTTTCTACCAATTAACTCCATTTATAATCGGTGGCAATATCTTCAGTGCTCTTTATCTTACTTTTTTGAACAAATCCTTCGGCATTCCATAACCAAATCAACCTCTTGACTAAAATCTCTTGGTTGTAGGAAACAACCCAAAATAAAGAAAGCATGGCTTCAAATAATCTGGTAAATATTTGTAATTCAGCTCAATCGAATTCTTGCATTACTCTTCACTATAAATGATTCCTGATTTGGACATCGAGAAGGAAGTCCTAGAGACCCACTGTCCTTTCTACTAGGCCCGATCACTCGAGCGAGAGCAAAGAAATTCAAGCAAGCTGTTGGCATCATGGTTTAAGTCGTTTAGATGGATTTTTAGACTTTTTTTCTATTTTTAGGTCTTTTCTTTTTTATTTTTGGGTGAATTTTTAATTAATTAAGGATATTTTCATCTTTTTTCCTTTTTAGCCTTTCAGGGTTAACACCATATATAAAGGTGCTTATGAGTTTTTGACAACAAAACATTGATTTTGAGATTCAATACATCGAGAGAAATTTTCCTTCTCTTTTTCGAGCTCTTTGAAGACTTCATCAAAGCTTTTTTGCAGCGATCAATTCGACTTATTGAGCAAATTAGCAAATTCGCTTGTTAGTGGCGTCTATGACGTTGGTTGGTTGATATGGGTTTGTTAACAGGTTGTGTTCATACCGAGGTTACCAATCACAGGTTCGATTGGTGATCGAGGTCAACGATTCGCAATTCCTGGATCTTCGTAGAACGATCAGTTTCCATATCGATTCACATCATCTGGTATCAGAGCTGGTTCTACAAGGTTAAAAAAAAGAAGAAGAAAAAGAAGAAAAAGAAGAGATCAATCATGTCAGGTGGCCAAGAAAGTGTAAATCAAAGAAAGGATGGCACCAATCTAAGAGATGATGCGATTTTGGCAAATATCCAATAGTTGAACTTACAACTTGAAGCACTTAGCAATTGATTTGCGAGGTGTGAAACGTGGCTCGACGGTGATCGAGATTCACCACGAAGGAGGCCACAAAATCAGTGAGATGAGCTTAGAGGGCAACCCAGACGGCAGCAGCAATTTGAAAATGAATATGTGTCCGATAAGAAGATGATCGAGATGGCAAGTTTAGGAGTAGGAATAGACGCCGAGGGTTTAGAAACCTAGAAGATGATGAATTAGGTAACATCAAGATGAAGATTCCATCTTTCCAAGGAAAGAATGATCCTGATGCATATCTAGAATGGGAAAAATGAATGGAGATGGTATTTAACTGTCAACGATATTTAGAGCTCAATAAGGTAAAAATTGCAATTGTTGAATTCACTGATTATGCTATAATATGGTGGGATCAACTTGTGACTAGTAGGACACTTAATGGTGAGAGGTCGATAAAAACGTAGGATAAAATGAAAGCGGTGATAAGGATGCGCTTTATACCAAGTCATTACCACCGAAACATGTTCTATAAGTTGCAAAATCTCACACAAGGCAATAAGAGTGTGAAAGAGTATCATAATGACATGGAGATTGCCATGATCCTTACTAACGTGGTAGAGGATCGTGAGGCTACAATGTCACAATACTTGAGTGGTTTGACCTGAGAAGCCCGAGATATAGCAAGGGTGGTAAAGCTAAAACATTATGTTAAGTTAGAAGAATTGGTGCATAAAGCTATCAAAGTTGAGAGGCAACTGAAGATGGACCGAAATTACAAAAGCAGTGAAGGTTCAAGTTCAAATTGGAAGTCCAATTGGAAGAGAAATGAGAAGCCAAATTAGAGGAGAAACAACACTAAGGCCGAATTTTCAAAGGAGAAGAGTGGCAAAATTGGTACGAATCCGGATTTAGGTAAAACTGAGGACCCTAACACTAAGACTCATGATATTAAATGTTTCAAGTGTTTGGACATGGGTCATATGGCAAATCAATGCCATAATAGGAGGGAGATGATTATGACTGGACATGGTGATGTTGAATCCAATAGTGAGAAAGAGAAAGAGGATGATGAAATGTCACTGCTGTTAGAGGACTATGCAATGTTGAGATGCCAGTCAACGGTGAATTGATGGTGGTTAGGCGCTCTCTAAGTGTTCAAGTTAAGGAGGAAGAGCATAATCAACAACGAGATAATTTGTTCCATTCAAAATGCTTGGTGAATGGTAAGATTTGTAATGTAATTATTGATAGGGGTAGTTGAACAAATGTGGCAAATTGTACTATGGTAGAGAAGCTTGCATTAAGAATTGAAAAATATCCTACAACATATAGACTATAGTGGTTGAATGATAGTGGAGAAGTGAAAGTGACAAAGCAAGTCCGAGTTCCATTTGAGATAGGGAAATATAAAGACGAGGTGATGTGTGATGTGTGATGTGTGATGTTGTACCTATGCAAGCAAGCCATCTTTTACTTGGTCGGCCATGACAATATGATTGGAAAATACATCGTGACAGGTACACCAACCGGTATTAATTGGTAATGAATCAAAAGACTTACACTTTGGTACCGATGACACCTACTGAGATGTATGAAGATCAATTGAAAATGGGATGATTTGAGGGTAAATCCTTTGCACGGGGGAGGGAATGATGTGGATATTGAGCCCTATTGAGGAGGTGGTGTAAGAGACCCATTGTTATATCCACTAAACTTGATCACTCGAGCGAGAACAAAGGAATTCAAACAAGCTATTGGCGTCATGGTTCAAGTCATTTAGATGGATTTTTAGGCTTTTTGCTATTTTTAGGTCTTTTTCTATTTTTAGGGGAATTTTTAATTAATTAAGGATATTTTCGTCTTTTTTTTTCCCTTTTAGAGTTAGCGCCATATATAAGGGTGCTTATGAGTTTTTGACAACAGGATATTGATTTTGAGATTTAATGCATCGAGGGAAATTTTCCTTCTCTTCTTCGAGCTCTTTGAAGACTTTATCAAAGCTTCTTTGTAGCGATCAATTAGACTTATCGAGCAAGTCAGCAAATTCGCTTATTTATAGTGTCAATAATGTTGGTTGGTTAACATGAGTTCGTCAATAGGTCACATTCATACCAAGGTTACCAATCACTAGTTCGATTGGGGGTTGAGGTCAATGATTCGCAACTCTTGAATCTTCGTAGAACGATCAGTTTCCGCATCGATTCACATCAATTCTTGAGCATAAACTTTCAAAAACTTCTTGCCAACCCTCTTGTCCCATATTTGCTAAAGGTCCAGCTACAATAATAACTGTCAGAGGCAATCTTTTACAATGTTCTACAATTTTCATCCCAAGTCCAAATAGTGCTGGAGGGCAAACATTTCCATGGAATAACTTCTTCTTAGTAACTCCCAACTCTCTTCCATACAAAGTGGATGGAGAAGAAGAGGTTCTTTGTCGAACATAGATTGAGGAGCAAAATCACAAATTCGACTTGTAAAGATTATTCTACTTCCATTTGAATCATTCAATAAAGATCCTTCCAAGCTATTCCATGCTTCAATGTTCCACACATCATCCAAAAAGATGAGATATCTCCTTTTTATCAATTAATGTTTGAGCATTTAACCCAAATCCTGTTTAGTCAACTGAGAATAGTTACCAGGAACAACATCATTCAAGAGCTTCCGTAATACTTTCCTTTTCTGGAATACATGAGATACAGAACACCATACACGAACATGAAAATGGTGCAACACTAAAGGAATACTATAAACTTTTGTGGCCAAAGTGGTCTTGCCTATTCTAGGCATACCCACAATGGCAACAATGGCAATTGCTTAGATCCTTTAGTAAGCCTATCAATAATTGACGTTGCCTCAACATTGAGACCAACAACCTCATTGATTATGAGAGCACTCATTTGTAATTGCATATGATTAGATGTCCCGGTTATATTCTTGACTTTGATTTCTTGTTTCTTGCCATAGAAAGTCTGCAAGGTATCACTCTTAATATCTCTCGTGTCATTTAAGATAGAATCAAATGAAATTGAAAGATAATATGGAATTTTGCCAGCCACCAAAGAATTAATAAGAATCTCTACCCTGGATGCCAATTCTATAACACGAGTCCAAAGAGCTTCAAGTTCTGCTAGTTGACTGTGTAATTTTGATATTTCCCCCAAGAACTATCTTAAGAAGAAAAGTTCTTCTTGGATTGTTTGTAAATGACTTTTGTCATTTGAGTCAGCGCAACTTGTTAGATCCCTCGGATTTTCTAACAGAAAATCTACAAAACCTAGCTCATTGGTCCTGGGAAAGTTGAGTACTGTTGATGATTCTAGAACTTCATCTTTAACTTCTGCTCAAATTATCTTAATTAATTGTAGTAAATCCAGAAGGTCACTATCAATTTCAAAACCTTCTGTCTAAGAAAAAGAAGATATTATGACTGCAACATCATATATTACCCTAGAAAGATCTCTAGTTTTCTCATCGAACTTTCTCGGTTGCTCCTAGAGACCGGTTCTCAAGAACCTTAGTCCTATATAGAGTGCATGCAGTTGATTCTTCATGGAAACCACAAAACAAGTATCCATATGTAGCATTTCCCAAAAAATAGATATATGAGAATCGATGTAATCCTTCGTAATAATTATATGATCATCACTCCTGTCTAGAGTCGGAGAATGTAATTGTCTTGAAAACTTTGAGCCTCTTAGGGCTTGAAGGTATTTCTTAGGTTTGACCTTTTGCAGTAATACTAAAATCTTCGACTTTGTTTCCTTTCAATGTGCCATATCATCAGTGTTCTTTTGACAAATGTGAAAGAGATGTGCTGCATTCATAGCATAAGCTTCAGTTCGATTTAGTAAATCTTCCAATTGACACTACTCAATGCCTTGTAATGTGGAAAAATAGATGAAATTTTTCAAGAAGGCCACCTTCTCTGCCAAGGCATCGGCTATTACATATGCTAAACCATCCTCATGAAAGTGCCGAGGTGTGATATGTTTCCCTGGATTCTCAAGAATGGAATCAATTATTTCAACAATTTCATCTGCTATGCGAGAATTTTAATGTAATTAATCTGGCAAAGTGGTGTACCAATTTTCTATTTCTTCATCAAAAGATCTGACGTCGTTTAGAAAATCAATGATCTTGAAAACAAAAGGAATCCATGTAAGAATTTTTCTACTTGAGTTTATATTAATTAATATTGTTTTAGGTCTATTTAATACAGTTAGATAAAAAATCTTTTAATTAGTCTAATGTGGGAATGGTTGGTGTGAGCTGTAGTTAGCTTGGCTCGTGATGAGGGGGTTAGAGTTTAACTATAAATATCAATTAAATTTTCTCCTCTAACTCTAGATCTTTAGAAACTCTCTCTTCTCATACAGTTAAGGAAAGAAAGAATCACTTATCAAAACTAGTTCATATAGGGGTCATAGAGGGGAAGAATTTAGTCAGGATCTACCTATTTTTGCATACAGTTATAGATCAAAAGACTGGTATATAATTATTTACTTCTATTTTTATATCTAATCATGTATATGTTTGATCTTATAGGATTTATGCTGTTCATTTGCTAACATGTGGTATTGGATGATTAGAATATTTTATTTTCTATTTTATTATTTGACCCTATATTCAACGTCGCGTGCATCAAATACATATAAAAAAAATGTGGAGGTGACGCATCAAGGTGCCTGTGTCAGCCTCAGCCACAGGTGTATACATCAAGGCGTGTGACTAAAAATCTTTTAAAAAAAAATAGAGCATAAAAGAAAACGGCGACATTGGCATCAGGTGTGCCGACACGTGCATGGCCAGACTGGTCTTGGACTGGTCTAGTTCAAGGAAAAAAAAACTCAAGCATATATTGGGCATTAGGTGCGAGAGTCACACGACCCGCGTATCCAGGTGCGTGCGTGGTTAAGCGCACAGTTTGTACATCCGCTTTGGACCTTTTAGCACATGCGTTCGCATGTCCAGGCGCGTGTTAGCCGCGTATCAAGGTTTAAATATTTTTTTCTAGAACCCTTTTTGGGTTGTGTGTAAGTCCGCTTTAGGGGATTTTGGTGTCGTTAGTTTCAGTTTTTCATAATCTACATTTTGACATATACTTTGCACATTTTTTTACATCATTATACTTGTAAAAATCTGGACAAAAGGTGATTTTATACTTTTAGTATAAAATTTAAATATTTTTCACTTGTATTTTGAATTTTTAAGTATGTAAAGTGTGTTAATATGCAAAATTCAGTTTATATTTATATAGAACAAGATTACATGCAATTAAATGAGTATTGCCCTTATCATTTATGTTTAAAGTTGCATATAAAGTTTTATATAAGAAATAAAGTTTAATATTCTTGGTATGAGAGAGTTTCATCAATTCAATTGGGCAGTGACTGCCAAAGTGGCATACTCATTTGGTTTTATGAAATATCAGTCTCATATTGTTGGAGATGTCTTCTTTTTCTAATATTCAGTCACACTCCCAAAGGGGGTGATTGGGTATTAATTTGTGGAGGGATACATATACAACATAAGCTTGAGGAATGACTAATCTTAGTAGTTCCTACACCCAAAGGTGGTGAATTCACAAGAGTTGGAATAAATTCTCATAGCCGTTGTTTATGTAGAAAGTTTACAATTATATGTCATACATTATGCATAAAGATGATTGTATGATGATACATGTGACTTTCTGTAGAGTGTACTTATACAGTTTATATTAAATTACATTATTCTTACATATTTTATATTTTTCTTATTATCAATCACATTTTCCGTCAATGGCAACTCACTCACTATTAAGATTCTCACTGGTTCCATTTTTTAAGAAATGGAAATATGATATAATGTTTGGAATACTTCTGGTGGAAATTTCAAAAGCCCTTTATTAGGACAGGCCTGGAGATCTCACTGCGAAAAGTACCAATGCTGAAAAAAACAAGTTTACAGCTTGGGAAAAAGAGCAATCTAATTTGCTTATTGTTAATGAAGCGATCCATTCAGGATCATCTTAATGGCAACTTGCCAGTAAACTGCACTATTAGGCAAATGATATAACACTTTTCAACATGAAGTATGATAGTACTTAAGGGTGTAAACGAACTAGTACGTTCGGTGAATAGTTCGTGAACAAGTTCGGTTATGTTCGTTTATGTTCGTTTGTTAAGGTAAACGAACACATTTTGCCGTTCGTTTAATAAATAAACACGAACATGAACAGACATCTGTTTGATTCGTTTATGTTCATGAACAAGTTCGTTTAGTGTTCATAAACAATTCATTTAAAGTTTGTTTATTGTTCATTTATATAATATAATATATTATATATATTTATCTAGGGTATTTGAGCTTAACTTGTTTAAGGTAAATGTATATACTTTTTAAATTTTGGTCCTTAATTTTTTGTTGGTAATTTCTTTTCTTTTCATTTTTCCTGAAACAGGATGTACTGGGATTATAGTGAATGAACTCTAATTCATGTTTGGAAATTTGAACTATCTGTTGGATATTTTTGTGTTCTTTTCCTTGATATTTCTATTTCTTGGATCATGGATGTAATGTTATTATGTTTTTTTTTTATTAAAATGGTCAAATGGAATGTAACTATCTTTTGTTGGAACATAGTTGTAATGTTATTATGCTTTTATTTATTGGGATAGTCAAATAAGATGTAACTATTTTTTCTTGGATCATGGATGGAATGTTATTATGTTTTTGTTTATTGGAATTGTCAAATAGGATGCAACTGTATGTTGAAATGTTTAATTTATTATGTTTATTACGTTCTTATTATACAAGAATGTTTAATAGTCAAATTGGAATGATCATGGAAGTAATGTTAACCGTTCACGAACTGTTTGTTTAATGTTTGCGAACGTGTTTGTTTACTTATTCGCGAACGAGTTCATGAACTATTCGTGAATATATTCGTTTAATGTATTAATAAACATGTTCATGAACAATTCACAAATACTTAATAAACACTAATAAACGAACATAAACACATATTTCACACTAATAAACGAACATGAACAGTCTAGAAAATAAATGAACAGTTAATGAACAAGGCTTATTCATTTATGTTCGGTTCATTGCTTTGAAGTGTCCTTCAGAGTTCGGTTCAGGTAGTTGAGGCATGGCACTTTGATGCTGTCCTAACTTCTGCTTGAGCTGGGAGACATGAAAACTCGATGAATTCTTGCAATATGAGCCAATTGTAGTTGGTATGCTACGGCACAAACTCTTTCTAGGATCAAAAAAAGCCCAAAGAATTTGGCAGCTAGCTTAAGTTGCTTCTTAGATCCACTGATTGTTATCTATAAGGCTGTAATTTCAAGTATACCCAGTCACCAACTTGAAATTCATGCTTTGTTCTATGTTTGTCTGCAGAGAACTTCATTCGAGCTTGAGCTTATGTTAGATGATCATGGACGAGTCTCTAAACCTCTTGCCTTTTCTTGATAAAATCAGTTGCAGATGGTACAGAGGTGTCTAAGAAAGCTCCAGTGGGTAATTGAGGAGGTTTGAATGGTTTTATCTGAATACCAGCATGAGAATTAGAATTGTACCACCACTCAGCTAAAGGTGGCCATTTTCTCCAAGAATGAGGTTTGTCACAACACGTGCACCAGAGATAAGCTTGCAAGCATTTTATCAAGCACTCTCCTTCACCGTCTGTTTGTGGATGGTACGTGGAAGTGAAATTGAGCTAAGTTCCCAGGTGGTGGAATAATTCTTTCCAAAAAAGACTAGTGAATAGTTTGTATCTGTCAGAAACAATTACTTTAGGAAGGCCATAAAGTCTAAAAATGTGGTCCAAAAAGACCTGAGCCACTTCTTGGTTGTAAAAGGGTGACTCAAAGGGGCAAAGTGTTCTAGTTTAGTCAATCTGTCGATCACCACCAATATAGTAGCCTAATTTTCAAATGTAGGCAGATGCTCCACAAAATCCATATAGATGCAAGTCCAAGCTCTTGTTGGAATTGGCAAGGGCTGAAGTAGTCCAGGATAGGCTAGAGTCTCATGCTTACGTCTTTGACGCTGGTCATATTGAGACACAAAGGAAATGATATCTTGCTTAAGTTGTGGCCAATTAAAAATTGATTGTACCCTATACAGAGTTGCTTGTTGTTCAGAATGTCCTCCAAGAGTAGAAGCATGCAAAGGAGCCATATCTATTGTCTTAGTTGTGAGCTATTGCCAATGTAAATCCTGCCTTTGTATTTCAAAATGCCATTGACCAATTGGTAATTTGATTGTTGATTTGCATCAATAGTAAGGAGGCAATGAGTTCTTGACAGTGGCTATCTTGATTGTAGCTCTCAATAACGCCCAGAATCTATTTAGGTTGAGTCCCAGAAATAGCCATAATCTGTGATTCAGGATCTATTGTTGTTTCTTTCCTAGAAAGTGCATCTGTAGCCTTAGTTTCCACCCCTTGACTGTACTGGATCTCATAATCCAACTCCAAAATCTTGGCAAAGCATTTGTGCTGAAGAGTAGTGTTGAGTTTCTGATCCAGTAAGAATTTGAGACTTCGATGACCAGTTTGATCACAAAGTGGTACCCCATGAGATAATGTTTCCATTTGCTCACTGCCACTATGACTGACAGAAATTTTTTTTCATAGATAGACATTCCCATATTTTTGTTGCTTAAGGCCTTGCTCATGTAAGCAATAGGCTGTCCTTCTTGCATAAGGATTGCCCCAAGTCCTTTGTCGCTTGCATCAGTCTCCACCACAAAGGGTTTTGAGAAATCTGGTAATCTAAGAATTGGTGTGGTACTCATGAGTTGTTTAAGGTGGTGGAAAGCAATTGTGGCTTGTTCAGTCCACTGAAAATTATCTTTCTTCAGGAGTTCAGTCAAGGGTCTTGCAATGAGGCCATAATTTTTTATAAACGCCTATAATATCCAGTTAAGCAAACGAAACCCCTCAAGACTTTGATATTAATAGACAGTGGCAAGTCAAGCATAGCTTGGACTTTGTCTTGATCCATTTCAACCCTTGATGCTGATATAATGTCGCCTAAATACTCTACTTTAGTCTGAGCAAAAGCACAGTTGGGCTACTTAGCATATAATTGATGAGTTCTCAAAGTTGATAACACAATTTTTAGATGACTTAATGGGTAAAAAAAGCAAGACTATAGATTAAAATGTCATAAAAAAAGACTAGCACAAATTTTCTAAGATAAGGTTGGAAAATGGTGCTCATGATGACCTAAAAGGTGGAAGGAGCATTGGTCAGTCCAAAGTGGATTATAAGGAATTTATAATGCCCATGGTGGGTTTGGAGGCTGTTTTATGCCTATCTTGTGGTTTAACTCTAATCTGGTGGTATCCATCTCTAAAGTCTATTTTGGTGTAAAATCTTGAGCCAAATAGTTAGCCAATAATTCTTCTATATGAGGTCTTGGATATCTATCTTTAATAGTGATGGCATTGAGTTTTTGTAGTCTACACAAAAACGCCAAGTATCATCCTGTTTTTTGTTAGAAATGAGATGAAAAAATAGGTGTAAACTTGAGTCGTGCGTAGTACTGTCCTAAAGAAACTATTTCAGTGTATATGAAATGTTTCCCCAAGATAAAACAAGCCTTCCTCGTAAGAGGGTAGCAGGAACAACAAATTAAAATATATCCAGCAGATTTAAGGTTATGAAAGAAAAGAAAGAAGGCTTTCAAGAAGAGAAGAAATGAAGAGTTTTGTGTTCTAAGCAAGCAAAAAACACTCTATGTATGTCTAACAATCACACATATATATAAGCATCAAAATTGATATGAAGTGTTCAAATTGGAATTTTCAACTTGAAAACTCATGAAGTTTCTAGTTCCAATTTGAGTGTTCAAATTGGATTTTATTTCTTCAATTTGGGTTTTACTTCTTCATGGTTGGAGTGTTCAATTTGAACTTTTCTACCTTTTGAAATATTCGACAACATTCAAGAACCTTTTGAAATATTCTACATTTTTTTCTTTTGACAAGGACAGGTGAAGCATGCGGAAGGACTTGTACTAGGTTGCACTATGCCACTCAAGCATTTCAGAAACTTTATTTTCGATTTCTGCCATTTGAGAGTGGCGGTATCTATAGGACTTTATTTTAAAGGGTTGTGAGTTGGGTTTCAAGGGTATTTCATGATCCATGGTTCTTTCTGGTGGCAAAGTTTTTGGTGTTTCAAAGACATCACTAAATTGTGTAAGCAGACTAGAGATTTTAGTAGGTAATGTACCTTGTTCAGACTGAATAGAGTTTATAGTGCTTTTGTTGCTATCCTTGAAGAATGCAGTGGCTGATTCTCCTCTGATCAACTGCATTACTGGTTTTTCAAGCCTCCCTTCTAGGTCCATAATCCATTTTTCACTTGCAAGACATTTCTTTAACCGTTTAAAGTCAAAAGAAATGGGGCTGCACTGATACATCCAATCCACCCCAAGAATGATATTCCATCCTCCTATGGTCATCACCCTCATATCAAACACAAACTGATATTGTTGTATCTGCCACCTTACTTCCTTGCACACTGCATAGCTAGTGACAGTGTTTCCATCAGCAATGAATGTTGTCAGAGGTTCAATCTCCCAAACAGGTAGTTTTAATTTTTCCCTTAACTTGTAGTTCATGAAAGTGTTAGAGCTTCCTGTGTCCACAAGAATAGAGATGGGATGGCCTTTCAAGTCCCCCTCCAAGGTGATTGTCTTCTTCTTGAGTGCACAAGAAAAAGTGGGGACTGAAACTTTAATGATTTGCTCCTTACTAGTTTCTGATTCTGCCTCTATTTCTTTAGATTCTGCCATATCTTCTGTGACTATGAAGTTCAGATGTCCTAACTTGCATTGGTGTCTAGGGCTATGCTTCTCTCCACATTTGAAGCACAGGTGATTATTCCTTTTCTATTGGATTTCTTGGGGGGAAATTTTCTACAATGCCTGATTTTCAGCCTTCTTGAGTCCTCCATTCTCATTACCAGTGAGTTTGTGACTAGGATAGTCATTGAATCTTTTTGAAACTCCACTCATTCTTCCATTCCAATTTTCAGCAGGGCTTTTGGTCACTGTTTTACCCTTCCCAAGATTGCTCCTATAGTTGTGCAATTTCAAAGGCCTCCAACAAAGAACTTGGTTTTATCAACCTAAGCATAGGTTTGATCTCTTCCTTAACTCCACTGATGAAATTGGATATGAAGTAAGATTGTTGCAAATGAGGATCCCTTAGTAGCATCAAAGCCTGTTGTTCTTCAAACCTCTCTTGATACTCAAGACTTCTTCCTTCCTATTGCAGTCTATTAAACTCCTCAATCTCATCTTAGAGATTCTTGTCCCAAAACCTTCTGCACACAACCCACTGAAAATCCTCCCAAGTCATCTGCCCTTTAGCCAGTTTTGTGCTTTGAAACCATATCTCTTCCTTGCCCTCCATATACATTAGCCATAAACGTTGTCTCATTTAGCTTTAGGAAATGCTGTCGTTTCACTTACTGAAACATTGCTGTTTTGCAACCTTTCTCCAAACGTCGTCCTTGTCGTAGGCTCGCAGCTGTTTGTCATCCTTATCTTAACACATTCATTCAAAATGCAAAGGCCGCTCTTCTTTGTATCCAAAGCACTGCGTGTCTATGGATAAAACATTAGGCGAAATGTAAGCCTCGACTGTGCTATGGCCTTTTCTGCCATATCAACTCCACATCAACTTATAGCTAACCTTATACTATTCACACAGCCATCATAAAAAAAAATACCCACATCAACCCCTGGCCTTTTCTACCACATCACTAATTCTCTCTCCTTCACCATATTCCAAATTATTATCAAATTTCTTTTATATTAATAATACAACGTATACATTAAATTAAAATTATCATACATTAAATACTAAAAAATATTTAATGGAAAATTTTTCATTACATTAAAATTAAAATTTACTAATACACTTAAAACATGGAAAAAATATGATAAATTAATTATGAAATACTTAAAAAAAATGTGCGTAATTAAAATCAAAATTTAATAAATGTTCATTACTCTAAAATTAAAATTGTGTTAAAATATACTTAAAACATTCGGATAAATACGATAAATTAAACATAAAATTTTTAATAACGTGAGTAATTTTAATAATTTCGCTATGTGAATAGTGAAGACCAGGCCTTTTATACAACTATTATTAAATTTTTTTACATTAATAATACAATTTATAATTTTAATTATCATATACTAAATAATTAAAAACAATTAATGAATTTTTTTATTACATTAAAATTAAAATTTACTAATACACTTAAAACATGAAAATAAATACGATAAATTAAATACGAAATACTTTAAAAAACACGTGCGCAACTAAAATTAAAATTTAATAAATGTTCGTTACAGTAAAATTAAAATTTAATAATACATTTAAAACATTCGAATAAATACGATAAATTAAATATAAATATTTTAATAATGTGAGTAATTTTAATAATTTAGCTATGTGAATAGTAAAGGCTAGGCCTTTGTTTCAAGGCCTGGCCGTTACTATTTACACAACTATTATTAAATTTTTTAACATTAAAAAATTTTAATAATACACTTAGAACATGAAAATAAATACTCCAAATTAAATATGAAATACTTAAAACAATTAATAGAAAATAAATTTACATTTTACTAAAATTAAAATAAAAAATATACTCTAAATTAATAAAAATTATAATAAATAAAAATAAATACTCTAAATTAAATATGAAATACTTATTACAATTAATGAAAAATAAAAATATCAGATTTAACTCCAAAAATAGTCAAAGTGCATATCAATTTGTAGAGAAAAATATTTCCTATTAATTGGTATTTTTTTTTGAAAAAAAAAAATAGAAATGGCTGTTGCAAATCAATGGCTGATTTGCAACAGCCTTCATACGTGGCGCGCGCCCATTGGGGGTTCGTCACCTCGGGCTGTCAGCGCCCTTTATTTTTTAAAAAAAAAAAAAAAAAGAAAGAAAAACGGTGTCGTTTGGTGCCGTCAGGGCGCCAAACGACATCATTCTGTTTAGCCCCAGGCGAAAAAATTTTTGCCTGCCACACTGATAGGCAATGACGAGCCTGTCAGTGTGGCAGGCAGTGGTGTTAGCTTGACCGCTGACATCAGGCGCAAAACGGCGCCGTTTTGTTGTTGAACTGGAGAAAAAAAAAAGGGTCAGGCCTTGCGCCGTTTTGTTGCTGAACTAGAGAAAAAAAAAAAAAAAAAAGGGCCAGGCCTTCGTCCAGTTTTACTGGATGAGAAGAAAAACGGCCATGCCAAGCAAGCCACGCCGCATCAGACACTTGGCGATGCAGGCGTGTGCCACCCACGGCCATCCCTAAAAGGGGCTGCTGTGGGTGCCCTTATCTACTGCTCTATATCTTATTGTGTATGAGAAGGAAAAATTGTCCTCTTTCATTTTTTTTTTCTGTAAAGACGTTTGATAAAACTAAAATATGAAGTGTAAATTCTGAATCCACTAAATTCCCGTCATTTAATAAAACTTTTCATTTGTAATGTAAAATTCAAGCCTAAAATTTGAACCATTTGAGTTGCCGAGTTATTTATAAAATCAAATTTGGATATATGACTTTTAACACTGAATTGATTTATAATTTTTTTTTAATAAAATGGGACATTCAAAATTATAATGACCCAAAATTCATTTTCTTACACTAGATTTGCAAGTATATAATTCTTATAATGCTTAATTTTATTTGTGTCATCATTCATAAAATAAATAGTTATAATGCGAATGTTATAAGGACCTTTTAAAGAAAATATACTTTTATTTTTAAATATTAATTGAATTATAGAATTTATTTTGTAGAATTTTGATAGATAAAAATTAAGAATATTAATATCATGTAATTGAAGGAGGAAAATGATATGAAAGGAGAAAAAGATGAAAAAACACAAACTATGGACAATTCAGCGGTAAGTGCATGGTTTGTTATTTATGTTAAAGTTAGGATATTTTAGAATAATGGACAATTCGGTGATAAGTTATATAAACAATCTCATTCTAACAAAAAGTAATAGGATATTTTAGAGGCTTTATATAAATTAATGGTGGTTAGAATAAAAAAAACTCTAGGGGTGACTACTTTTGGATTGCTTCTGATTTTGAGAAAAGAATGGACAAAGGGGTGGCGACTTGTAAAGTTCCACCGAGTTTGGGAAAGATTGTGGAATAAGTTTTTAATTTATTTCTATACCCCTATAATCTAGGTTTCGTATTTTTGTAAGTGCATGATACTTCTTTTGGCTTTGGCTGGTTAGAACTAGCGTAAGATTTTTATTTTGGGAAAAACAATTTTGGTTTTGTGTTTTGACTATATATATATATGTGTGTGTGCGCGCTTCAATTGAATTATGTTATATTTAAAAATGTTGTATTAAAATATGTGAAAGTTTTGTTGGTAATTTTTGTAAAAAACAAAAATAATTTTGTAGGGAAATAGAAAAGTAAATTGAATGCAAAAAAAATTTTAAATAATTTGAAAAGAATTTTAATAAGATTTTATATTTTAAAATAAAATAAAATTTTGTTTGAATTTTTTTTCCGAGAAAAATCAACTTTTTCTCTTTCACATTGATGGAACAAAGTTTATGCTATTTCCTTGTCCTTCTTGATGAGGAATCGGAGGCCCACGTGGGTCACCGAAAGAGAGTTAGTAATGACGAATATTGTAACAAGATCAAAGATCATTAAGATCACGGAGCGAAAATGGAGTCACCCATTAGATTGATAAGAGTAAACTCACCTAAAAAATTCAATTTAAACTACTCACTACTTGATTTATTAGATTGGATCTAATGAGTCACAATTTGAATAATAATTTAATAAGTTAAAATTATTAATTTACAAAATTAAAAAGATAATTGGCTGACAATTCACCAATATTGTTATGTGAATTTTGACTAAATTCTAATAACTTTGTCAAAATTTGGCGAGCCAAAGTTGGTTACTAGCCAATCCTCTGTTTAGTTTTTAACTTGTTAAGTTAGATGGATTTAACTCAAACTAAATTTGATCCGATCCAAATTTTGACTAAATCCAAATCTAACCCGTAATTATAATTATATGGATTAAAGTAGGTCATGACTTGTAAAAATACGTTTTACTTATAATCTAAGCCATGGGAGTGACTCAACCCATGCATTTGTCACTCTTACCCAACCCATGAATAATTCAACTCACCATTTGTTAATTGTTATCCCTAATCACTTCTTTTAACCTGGCTTATTAGAAAAGAATTATTGACATCAATGGCCGGAAAAAATTGTCGCTCAAAATGTGATGAAAAAAACCTAGTATTAAAGGAAGAATCGGATTTTCCATAGAATTCTCACGTGAGATTTTAATTCTAACAGCCATTTGTTTAGAATTAAATATATTTTCTATAAATTTCAATTTAAATATCATAATTTATTTACATAATATTTGAAAATGTTATAAAATAGACATTATAAATAAGTTAGAATAAGAGAACAAAATTATAAATTCAACCAAATATAATAAAAAAATTAATTATAAACTAATTTCAATTCTAACAAAAAAAACTAAACGAACCTTACTATATCGTTTTCAGTATTTCTGCGTAGAAATTGATAAAAATTTTGGAAGGAGATGAATGGTCAGAAAGGAGAAACTTGAAGGTTAACCGAAGAGGCAATTAGTTTGAGAGAGAATTAGAAAATTAGAAGGAAAATGACTTATTAAGGGTACTTTAGGCCACAGAAGAAAATTTTGTTCCTTGCTCTGGCATTAACACCGCCATATGTTTTTTTGTCACCCACGTTTCAAATTATTCAAATTGGTCACTCAAATTATCCAAACGGACCCATCTGGTCATTTTTGACATGCGTACCCTCAAGTTACTACATATTTCTTGAATTGGAGAATAAAATATTAAAAGTGTAAGTGAATCTATTCACTATAAAATTAAATCTAATGTAACTAAAAATTAAAATTAACGCAGTTGATATCAAATTTATTAAATACATATGCATTTTTAAATATATCTATATATATTACATTTTAATTTTGAGACTTTAAAATCCTTTTTTTTTCCCTGTAGTTTAGATTTTCATCAAATAATATTAGTAGGTAAGATGTTAGAACCAATGATCTCCATTACTTACCTTGAAAGACTTTAATTGGGTTCTTTCTTTAACTTTTAATATTATTATATAAACTATTTAAAAAAGTAAAACAAAGAGCCTAATTAAACTCTTTTCACCAATTCTCTCTATTTGAGCTTAATTAAACTATTTAAAGAACAAAGTTCAAATCACTCCAGTATCATCGCTGTATGATATTTTCTAAATCTTTGAGTTGCTAATTCTAAATTCTGAAATTAATAATAGTATAGCAAAATGGCCAACTTCGCATGCGCTTGTTTCCGTTGTTTTTTTTTTTTTTTTTTCGAAATTTGTTTCCGTTGTTTGGCCAAGCTGGTTTTTGAAATTAATAGAAATGGTATCGCAAAATATTCGTTTGTAATGGCTGTTTTCCATGTGCCACAAACTCCACTTCCGGTGACTTTCCTCCAAACTGGCGTGTCATGGAACCATAGAATCAGCGGCAAATGGACCCAATGGCAAACAAATCCGTGTTTGATGGCAACCACAAAGACAAAATGCACACGGAAACGCAAATGAAAAAGCAATTAAAGAAGCGTAATGGGCCAATGGCACACGAATAAGCATATTTGACCACACCAGTCCTAGTTTTGAATTTTGGCACAAATCACTACTGCTGGTTTTTTGTCAAATCTTATTAGATAAGCATGAAACACAAGTAATAAAAACCTCATAGACAACCAATTTGAGAGCCACTTGCCTCATCTGGGACCATAATAAAAGTATAAGCAAGCCCGCACATATACTCTTAAGTTATCTTCAATCAAGACTTTGTCACATTCGCATTTCTTCTCCCACCCCCCAAATGGTACTCTTGGTAGATAAGCTTGGCCGATCCCTCAAGTTTCCTCACAGGCTGGATAACAATAATCATTCCAACCATGACTCTGAGGAGGCCTTAATGGCTTCTTTTCAGGCGTTCCGATCCGATGTATCAAGAACTTTGAGCCAAATCTTGTTGGAGGCTAAGCCAGGATCGGGATTCCTGTCCTTGGGATGGGTTCAACAGTGTCTGGAGCAGCTACCGATAATTGAAAAGGCATTTGCTAAGCTAGCTGTGGATATAGACCACCCCATGACCAAATGGGGAGAACCCGCTTCCGAAGCATATCTCAAGTACAGCTTGAATGTGCTGGATTTGCTTAACAAAATAAGCTTATCCGTTTCACATATAAGTCAGGCAAGGCTTTCTTTGTGTCATGGTCTGAGCCTCGTCGGAAATTCTCCTTCTTTGGCTGTCAGTCATCTTCAGAAAATCAAACCAAAAGATATTGCAAAAGTTTTCAAAGTTGAGGGTATCAAGGAGACTCAAGCTAAGTTCGCCTCTCGCAAGGAATCAATAATTCATGAAGCTTTAGTGATTATGATCAGCTGTACTTTGCGGCTATTTGGGATCATGATATCAGGCTTGTGCGGTGATGTGAAGCCATACTTTCAGGTGAGAAAATCAACTGGTGAACTGCATGACCCTTCATTGGAAAGCCTGGACTCTATGCTTGATGAAGAGATCAAACAGAAGCAGGGAATTGTAAGGGAAGTGACGGAGGTTAACGATGCATCAGCCGAGCTAGTTGCAGAAATAGCCGACAAAAATGGAGATGCTGCTGCTGAAATACTGGGTAGGAAGTTGGAGGTTCTCGACAAAAAATTGCAAGGCCTAGGGAAGCAAACAGATCGTCTGTTCTCAGAGGTTCTGGCCGCAAGAAGTAAATTTCTTGACACAATTAGGCAAAAATAACCATAGATAATAGATTGTTTCTATGAAATTCATTCAAGCTACCTGTATATAGATTCTGATCATGTTCTACAAATTGTATTCTTACAGATAATATTCTACAAATTGTACGCGCACGCGCACACGAACAAGGTTTAAGTTTAATTTCATTAGGACCAATCTTTGACAAAGGAATATTGATACAGCAGCCAATTGTTCAACTCTATAGTTCCATCAAAACGTTGGAAATTGGCTCTCCTATAATCATCTAACAATCTAGAAATGTGATTGCACACCGAAACACACAACATAAAGAAAAGTGAAAGAAGTGACGCCTTTCTTTCCCCCAAAATAAAGGACTGGAAACAGCTGCAGAAAAGTTATCGAGCTCCAAAAATTGTCTGTATATTATATAACAGTTGAGGATCGTGCAGTTAGCGAAAAAAGAATCCCGACATAATAAGCTATAGTTACAAGTTAAACATTTTGTAATGATCTAACTTCATTTTGTCCCATCACAGGGAGAAATGCAAGAAAAAAGATCACTTAATCAGTTAACCTAACATACATCAGGGCTCAACGAGTCCTCCTTTTCCTTTTTTGAGCCCCCGTAACATTGTATCCAACTGCCTCAGTTGGCTTTCTCTTCTTATCAGTAGGAGTTGAGAACCTGAGCTTTGAATAAAAGAGACAGTGCAATAACAAATTAGCAAGATCATTATTCTTCAATCTAGTAAATCTAAAATCCTTCAGAGAATGAAAGATGCATTTGGTTGCACAGACATAAAAGTCTACTGCCATCAAACTGAAAAATATGAGGTATTTGGTAAAATGATAGCCGTGTTTTTTGTTATGCCTATAATCTAGTGTATCTGCAATGAGCATGTGTTCACTATCATGAGGATGAGTAATGGAAATGAGCAAACACAAAACAGGAACTAAGAGTAAAAAAATGTACCCTAAGCGCAAGTTGGTATCTTCATGCTCAACTCCATAACCAAATCCTCTATCAGGATATGCATTGACAGACGTGTCTTGACTCTCTGCTTGATGGTAGTTAACATGAACTGGAGATGGACAATCAGTCGATGGAAGTAAAGATTTAAACTCAGCAATCTGCATTTACATTACATCAGATTGGAGGCTTTCAACAAAACTCAAAATTCGTGAAATAATATTAGTCTACTGAATAAAGGAAAACTCTTTTGCCTGTGCTTGCAGAGTCTGGTTCTCCTCCAGTGCACGTTGTTCCTTTACCAAAAAGCAACACAGCGTAATTACTAAGAAATTTATGCAATCTTTTCTTCAACGAAAATAGAACTTGCATCCAGCTAGAACTAATTGAGAAGTGGATACCTAGTTTTCCATACTAGAAAGATCAGCAATTAATATTCTCAGGTTTCATGTTACATTAATGGCACATTCCTTAATTCTTGTTCTATGTTTGGAGCTTAAGCAGCCAGAGAAGATAAAAACTTTAACACACTTAGTACCTGGATCCTTGATAGCTCCAGTTGTTCAAGGAGTATTTGCTCCTGAATATAGAATCGAGAATTTCAGCTCACAAAGTAAAGAAATTATTTTACTGAAGCTGAAAATTTCACTCAGTAAAACTGAGGCTAAAACTTCAAAGTCTACCACAACAACTACATTCATAAAGAGCACAGAGAAAGGAGAAAAACCAACCTTTTTCTCCTTTATTGATAGTAGGCTTTCATTCAACTGCTGTTCAAGATCCTTCAATTCTTTCAGATCCAATCCAGTAAGGTCCTTGCCCAACAGCTGTCTGAAATTTTAATGCCCAAAGAAGAGGGTAAAGAATAAAAAGAGAAGAAATGATTAATTGCACTTCAATTTAGGAAGTGATCATTCAGATAATGGGAAGACATACGACAGTTTCAATTCCAGCCTTTCAATTTCCTTCCTAAGAATGTCTTCTTCTTTGGGTCCCTGCACAGCCTTTAATCAGGAGGAAGTCTCCAGATCGAAAACCATTCTAATGGCGTAACAAATAAATAGCTGAACAAGCATTGCAGCATAAACATGTCCGTCACCTTATTTAGTTTCTCCTAAGTTCTAACAAGCAATGGAAACGAGTCAAATATAGTGAGACAAGAAGAGACAAAATACATGGTCAATGTCCTTGCAGAAAAGATATAGGTTTATCATTACAAGTGCGCCTTCAGACTGCACCTCCAATGATCGATCAACTTGCTTAGTACTTTGTCATAGATTTTTTTATCTCTTCTTCCACCCTTACAACAATTACATTCAATTTCCTCCAGGATATCAATCAACAAAGATAAACAAGTACCAAACTATATGCATGGCCCAAGTTCCATTTTCTTTGTAGAAAGAGTAGCACCTCTCAGATTTTTTGCAGATGAACAAATTCTCATCCCAAGAAGATATGCTACACAAACAAGACAACTAAGGCTGCCAGTGTCTGGATAAGATACACAGTTTAACAGACTCTTTATGCAGCTAGATACCATATAATCCCTTCTCTAAATAGAATGGTTCTGCAATGATATAGAAGGTACATCATGTATCATTCCGACAAATTGAGAAATATAAGAGAAAAAAAGAAAAGAATCTATTCTGAGGACCCCAGATTATCAGTCTGTGTATAATATATTTGAGTCCCTAATTTGCTTCAGAATTTTTTCGTTGACAGTTTTCTTACTCTTGTAGGTCATGAAGCATTCTAAATACTACTTGACTCTACTGCCTTACTCATTTTCAATACTCCCTCTCACTTATGTACTTCTGATATCTCACTCATGCAATTGTATTTGCAGTACTGCAATCATTTTCAAATTTTTTCATTCCCTTGCCTCATAATCATAAAAAATGTGAAAAAGTAATAGATATGATTCCACAACCACACCCTCCAAACAGAAAAACCTCATTTGAGGGTGGTTGACATTAAGGGCTTGTTTGATAACCTCAATTATTGCTAAAAACTAATGGATTGAGAGAGTTTAGTTTTTTGGTTGTTTGATAACCAAATTTCACTTCACTTAATTGCTTAAGCACTGCTTAATTTCTGTAAGAAAATTTAAACACTAAAAGTTAGTTTAATGCTTATCACTTAATGTTATTAGTAAAATGTATTAATAATTTTTGCAAATTTGCCCCCTTTTATTAAATCATTTAACAAACTAATTTATTTTTCCCTTCAATGGTAAATAACCCTTTTTATATGATTCTCTTTCCTTTTTTTTTTTTTTCTTTTTCATAGCACATATTTTCAATTTTTTTTTTTTCATAAAAAGGTTAAATAACTTTCAATTAATTTATTTTTTATTTTATTTTTTGTATTGAATATTAACTTTGATAGATTGCATCTTTTACATATTTTCATGAATAATATTCAATACTTAATTTTTAAAAAAATTAATATTTGTACTTGTACATATAAATTTTTAAAAAAAATCAATAGAAGGGCAAAATCGTATAATTTGAATAATTCATCATTCAGGGCAAATGTTTATCAAACAGTATTAGTTGATTCAGCATTGTAATTCAAACATTTAAAATTAAATTTTAAACATTTAGATTTTAGCAACTTAATCACTTTAGCATTTAGATTTTAGCATTCAGCATTCAAAATTAGGCATTAAGTTTTATCAAACAGGCCCTAAGAAAATTGAAAATCATTTAACCTGCATTTGAGCCCTCAAATAAAAACCTATCCATACCATACCCCACATTCAATCACAAAATGAATTTGAATTGACAGAATTTCTTAGAAAACTCTACAGCTCCTTCAGCTATCATTGTAGAGGAGTTTCAATACTAAATAGGAAAAAAAATGCAGAAAGACAGCAAATCAGGGCAGAATCTGCAAGTCAAGCTACTACTACTGCATTCACTAAGCATCACAAGATTCATAACTCATTTTTACCAATTCATTAATGTATGCATGCATGTCACCTAGAAAGGGAGAGAGGGAGAGGGAGAGAGAGAGAGAGAGAGAGATTCTATCAACAGAGGTGCACAAAAACCATTATCAAAAAATTGAGGTCAATAGCAAGGAATTTCATACAATTATGTGTGAACAATTATGATAGAGAACAGTGTTATGAATTCTTAATGCCATTCTTTGATGATATACTATGTGGTTTTTCTGGAATGTTTGTCATCGTGGTCGAATGATCAAACATAAAATGGCCCCAAAAATTATCAGACAGAGTGGAGAGAATATAAACAGCTTGCCTCCTCTGTCTAGGATTATAAAATATTTTGGACAGCCTACAAGTGGAGTTAAAAGTGGACTACATAGAAGCAGGAGACAATTACTTGATTCTTTGAATGATAAGGAGATAGCAGAAACAACTATTCCATCCCAGCTACGTAATATTTAAGGACCACAGACCAAGATGTTCACAATAAAACAACTATTTGACTTTTCAATCCCTTCTTTGATTGTTCATCAAGGTTGGAGTGGACGTGTGTCCAATATTCTGGATAATATAGGATACTAGATATAATGAAAGAAGAAAAGACTGCAGAGGTAATGTACCTCAGGCTTATCTTCATCAGTGGAACTCTCAGAACGTTCCAAGCATTTAGTGTATCTTGCAAGTATGTGCTGCATGCTGCATAAAAACAGATGATACAACTATTCAGAAAATAACATACTAAAGGGAATGAAATCTCATAGCTGAATATATTAGAAAATGATTTTGCAATAACTATTAAATGTACATCCAGGCACAGCTCTACATACTAGTTTATGTGTCAATGTGCTACCTCCATGTCATATCTCTATTGCAAATATAAAAGGGCTATTGTGTAAAATAGCAGAAAATAAACATATTCAATATGTCTCCTTTGTGTTAGATGCAACAACAGGAAATCTTCCCTCAACCTTCCCTATTTCAGACACTAAGACACAGAACAATATACATTAACACAACTGAGCTAACATGTGAAATGCAGCATGGTTCATTAACAAAGCAGTATCATGACTACCACCAAGAAAAATAATAATAGTTCATTCCCCCTCCATTTTTAACATACCAGACACAAAAAAGCATATTCAAAAAACGATACTAACTCTGACTAAAATTTTTTGTCTGGCATGCAATTTCAACTTGGGCAAAAATATTAATTAAATCATTATTAATGAAATCAGGCTATTTTTAGATATTGAGAGCCAATTTGAACCAAGTAAGCTTGGATCATCATAGAAAAGACACATAGAATCTTTAAAATAAGAGCCACAAAAACATCTTCAAGATACAAACTCAACCAAAAATTTATGTCATGCACGCTATTTCAACTCACATACGAACATGAATCAAAACATTGTTAATAAAACCAGGCCAACTATTTTAGAGACAATCTGAACCATGTATGCTCAAAATGGTTGTGGCAAACCACTTAGAAAAAAAATCTGCGGCAGATTTCTCCCCCAAAAAAAAAAAAAAAAAAAAAAGTATAGTAAAAAATAAGTTGCACGATTAGAGTTCGCATCGGGTTGCAGAATTCAGAATATATAGGTTAAGCATAATGTTCTAGTTTGGTCAAGTTGATGACCCTGTAACTAATTTTGTATCAATGACAACAAACAAATGACTATAAAAGGCAAAAAGTACATGGATGAAGTTTTATCTTAGATGCTTTCATGTATATACAATTACATAGACAAACATCTAATAGAAGGATAATCCTTAACATATCTCAGAAGGTACAGTCTTATATAAAACTCCATAATGTAATCCAATGTTTGAAAAATTCCTTACACAAGTTTATTAACTCCAATGGTGATTTATAAATTCCTTAAAGAGTATATTTAGACCAGCATTGAAACAAGAAATCTACAAGTTCATTTACAGAAAACTAACAAATTTAAGCGAAAGAAATTTGTTAAACTATATGCTACAAAAAGATAGATATCAACATATCAAGTGCATCTTCAAACAGTGAATAATATTTATTCACTGATTTTGGCAGTTGATCGTACCAGAACCATATCAAGGATCGCACATTCTATCAATTTATTAATAGGACAGATGCACAATTTTTACCACGATACACACTATAGCAAACTGTAAGTGTCGGTCACTGATGCTTACCAACCAAACATTAGCCATTACAGCTGTCAGGTTTCATGCTTCCATTAGGAGAAAGTTTTAAAAAAGGCTTTAGCTTTGTTCATGTCAAACATAAATGCAGACATAAAAATCAGTAAGCCATGGAAACACATTTCCTAAAACTCGTCTGTTACATTGAGATGACACCTTCAAAATCAGCTCTTGTGATCAATAATTAACCACTTCTCCTCCGTTAAATAAAGGGAAAAAGACAACATTACTCAAGTACAAAAAAGAAAAGGATTATTTCATCGCTATTAATGCCCAGCAGATAACAAGGTAGACCCTTCATGCATGGCTAGAAATATAACATTACAGAAACACAGAAGCAACACGTGTAATACAGACAAAGAAAAATCAACAAGTAATTACAACATTCGATGCCATACTAAAGACAGCATCTCAAAATTAAACCAAAGATAAATTGCCAGTAACAAAGAGAAAGACTGCCTTTCTCTTGATGGATTTGATGGAAAGCAAGTCAGGTAACCACAGTTTTGTAGCATTCATTGTCACAGTTTTGTAGCATTAATAGAATAAGATGAAGGAAAAATTAGTCACATTACAGGTATCATTTTTGGAAATGCAGAAGCAGCAGAACTAAAATAATGGAAATTAGCTGGAAGCAAAACCGCTTTCAACTTAATGATGCAACCAAGAGTCAAACTTCACAAAATTGTCAGCATCTCTACCATTTATTGCCTCCATCACTGAATCAGATTCGAGTAGGAAAATGTAACGACTAGACAATAGCACTTACTGTCAATCAATTAACGATCACATTTTAGTGAATTGCCCAAACACATTGTAGATAAGGCAATCCTCTCCTGGATGCATCAATTTGCTTTTCCACATGTAATCAAGCGAGGGCAAGTCCAGACTAGAGAAAATGTAAAATCTTATGGAGAAGAAAAAGGAATTTCCAGGCCGAAAAAAAAATTAAAGAAAGACTAAATGAAAAGCAAAATCTCTCAAAGCATTAATTGCATTAAGGCAATAAAAGAAAAACTTAGTAGTGTGTATATGTCAACAAGCAAACAACCACTTCAATTTCAGAAGCTTATCTGTGCATTCCCATTGATAATGTCAGAAGCTTATCTGTAAACTCATCATTTGTACATGGATTGTGACAAACTGTGGCTGAAGCAAATAATTATTCACGGTAAACTACAGAGAACCAAAGTATAAGAGCTGATTATACAATAATATGCAATCCCAGTTTGTTCCATTTGAAATAGTTATGGCTGAAAATATTCACAATCCAAGCAAGCCAGCCAAAAGAAGTGCAATTTCCATTTAGAGCACCATAAACAACCCAAAAAAATCCAGAGAATCGAAAATAGATAAATCTCAAAACATCAATCACAAACCAAATATTTAACCCAAAAAAAATCACTTCAGACCATAGAAATAATAAACCAATTCAACAGTTAAATTACTAAGAAAAAATCGATACAATCAAGAAACGACCCAGGAAATAAGAAATTTTGCTGACAACATATAAAAATTTTCAGAATTCATCAGCCATAACATATAACAAAAAAGAAATTGTTTAAATTAATTGGGCATGCAAACATGGAGAACTCAAACAACACATAAACAGACAAAATTTATAAAGAGACAATAAAAATTATTAAAAAGGAATAAAACAAACTCAGAAAGTGGTACCTGCAACTGGAGAACTCAAACAACTTTCCAGTATTGGAAAAGATTATAACAGCAACTTCAGCATCGCAGAGCACGCCCAGTTCAAATGCTTTCTTCAACAAACCAGTCCGCCTCTTCGAAAAAGTAACCTGTCTGCTACTGGCATTCTCAATTTTCTTTATCTCAATCTTGCCACGACCCATCAAAATTTCAAAATTTCTTCCTCCGCCCCTCCTCCTTTGCCTATCATCCCACCATCCCATCATCATCATCAAATCAATTAGTCCAAATACAACCAAATGTATATAAAAATAAATAAACACAGATTCATGATTAATTGATCCTCATGCATGTATGCATGAGATGATGGAAGCTAAATTCTATATATGCTTTTAAAAATAAATAAATAGAAAACGATACTACCTCCTTGAACAGAGAGTGTTGGAGTGTTTTGAGAAAGAGGTCTTTGGAATTTGACTAAGGAAGTGAAAAATAGGGGGTTGCTAAATAAGTAAATACAGAAGAGAAGATAGAGAGGCGTGAAGGAATGGTTTTATTTTTGATGAACAAGTGGCGCTTATATAGAAGCGGCAATGCTCCCTCTTTTCCATCCATTCTGTACTTTTGCATGGCTTCCTCACTCTTCTAAACACACTCAATGACTGACTCTCTCTTTTTTTCTTTTGGTTTTTTTTCCCGACCGAGTTGCCCATTTTAGTCTGCCTTTTGCAATTAATAGGGGAATTAACTGTGGGGCCCACGTCCTATTTTTATCCCACGGCTAAAAATCGTCATCCATCCGTTCGACGGGTGGTGTATGGAATTCTATTTTGAGTAAAATTTCTTTACTATTTATGGCGGTGGCGGTAACTCCATCGAAATCTTCTTATCACGAAAGGGGAAATCTAGACATAGAAACCAAAACATATCCTTACGTTGTAAATATATTACTATTTTCATAAAAAAAAAAAAGAGTTCACCTTATTATTTGATACCACTTTTTTTAACCTACAAAATATAACATTATTCAATACATCATTAAATTTATACTTTTATATTTTTATCTTTATTTTTTAATTTATATTATATATTATTACTATTAAAGGCAATATAAAAATTTTAGATCAAAAATGAATTTTTTTAGAAAAATAAAATTTTTAAAACAAAACTCTTTTTTTGGGACTGGAAGAGTATCAGAACTGACGATGTCTCCTTTTATCTCTTATAGATCTGTGTTAGAAGTTTTAATAAAAAAGGAAATCTATACATAGAAACGAAAATATGTCCTCATATAGAAAATATATTATTAGAAATGATGATATACCATGCAGAAAAATCCTGTCAAATCCCGTATAACATTTATGAGACACGAGAACAATCACTTTCTTAATTTAATAATTTTTTTTTACGCGAATACAAAGTCAATTACGGTAAAAATTCACTGAAAATTTTAAACGGACTACTCATGTTATTATTGTGCTACATGAACATCTATTTTTAACTAATGCAAATCGCAAAACAATTCTATTAAAAAACCTTGAAAATATTTAAAAAATTGAAAATTTTTATGTGATATTGAATTGAATTTGTACATAGAAAATCACTCTTGCTAAAATCTAATGACAAATATGTTCAGTATATACCTGATAATAATTTAAAATATTATAATAGAATATCACTCTTGCTAAAATCTAATGACAAACTTATTCAACATAGACATGGATATGTAGATTTTTATTATTAGATATGTCAATCTTTTTATAAATATTATCACAAATTTAATTTATCACAAATATAATTTTTATAATTAGATACGTCAATCATTTATTAAATAATATCTTAAACTATACACTCTTTTCCCAAAAAAAAAAAGTTCACTTTTGATTTAGTACAACTTTTTTATAAGTTACAAGACACAACGTACTTGATGCACAATTAAATGTATATATTTATATTTTTATTCTTACTTTTAAATTTGGGCTATATACCATCATTATTCGTAAGGATAATATAAGAATTTTACACAAAAAATAGATTTGGGACAAAGAAAATTTTAAAACTAATTTTTTTTTTTTTTTGTTAGGATAGGGTTAGTATAATTTAACATTCACGTAATAAAAAATTTTCAAAATTTATTAGAGTTTTATTATTTATGAATTAATAAATTTCAAGAATTAACATCAATAACTTCAAGCAAGGGTACTAGCAAGTCTGAGTTTTGAAACTCACGTATTTATATAATTGTTGAATTATTAGTTTGTCAAATAAAAATCTCTTATAGGATTTGAACGGGAAGGTATTTGTCCACATTGTATGGGAACAAAAGCTTAGATTCTAAGGGTCCTACTAAAAGCCCTTTTTTAGATCGTGTAATAAGGGAGGCGTAAGCCTCGAATTTGGTACTTCGGTAGAGCAAGCAGCCTTTAAACCAAAAAAGGTTTTGTTGAAACTCTTTCCCTATTTTCTTTAAGCATTTTAGTCTCTATTTGGCCCGCTTCAAACAAAATAAGAAAAAAGGGTCGATCAATAGCATAGCTCTTTCTTTCCTACCATCGTATAAGTTTATTTTCTCTTTATTGTATAAATTTGAAACCAAAGGTGCTTAGAAGAATTTATAGAAGGCAAGCCAAATTGCTCATCTGAGTTTTGAAACTCATGTATTAACATAGTTGTTGAATTATTAGTTTGTCAAATAAAAATATATTATAATGAGAATCTCTTATAGGATTTGAACTGAGAGGCATTTGTCCACATTGTATAGAGATAAAATTTCCTACCATCGTATAGGTGAATTTGCTCTTTACTATAAAAATTTGAAACAAAAGGTGCTTAGAAAAATTTATAGAAGGAAAGCCAAATTGCTCCTTCTACTAATCAATTAGAATATAAATAATTATTCTAAGAAACTTGGACACCTTTAGCGGAATTAATTTTTTAATTCTTTAAAAGTATAATCCCATTTTCCTCCCAATTATTTTTAAATATGAAGATTTTTTTTTTATTTTGAGTATACATTTTTAATAAAATTTTGACATTTCTTATTATCCTCTTTGTGCTAAAAAATTTAAAATATATATATATAAATTTTAATATGGAAAGAAGAAATTTTTACTCTAATAATAATTGCAGTGAAAGTAAACACCAATGATTATAACCTTTGATATTTATAAAAATTAATTATCCTTCTACCCGTTCCTTGAACAGGTTGACATGTGGATTGTCAATAAATTTTGTAGTTTTAAAATTTGTAATAGTTAGATTTCTTTTATCAATTCACAGATAATTCAATTAATAAGATTTTAAAAATTACTATTCAACAAAAAAATTAAAGAAAACTTATAATACTTCTTTTAAAAAAAACACTAGAACATCGTGTGCAAAAAAATTTGGATGAAAATTTTATAAAAGTTAATATGCCAACTTTATTATAAGATGCATAGTTTATATAAAATTGGTAAAATTTAAATAAATTAATTTAAGTATACGTGAGGGAAAAAATCACTTTTAAGTTAAAATCTAATCATTCTACAAATTTAATGAATTTTAAAATTTTAGAAAGATTAATGCATATCTAAAGATATCGGTTTTTTTTAATGCCTATATAAGGATATCAATTTTTTTAATTGTATGTCTAAGGACTTTTAATTTAATAAAACCAATATTAGCATCTTTATTTTAAACCTGATTTCAATTGTTTCAAATGGGTAAAAATATTATCTGTCATGAACTTTTATGTTTATTTAATGTAATAATTACTAACGAAATTTATTCTAATAGTAATGAAATGAAATAATAACTATTAAAATTAATCAAATAAGATATATTTCTCTTGTTAAGACTTAAATGAGAGATATTTATTCTAAAGAGAGTTTGATTTTTAAAACTTATCTACATCATCGATTTTTTATTTGCTTCCAATTTGCTAGGTTAACTAATAGAAGTATTCAACATAATTCAAAAATATGAAATTGACTAACCAAATATTTATAAATTTAATGATGAAAAAAAATGAAAAAGAAATTTTTATCTCTAACACAAACATTAGTTAATGCCAAAACTGAAGAAGGTTTGGCCATTGATAATGTCAAGTCACTATGTTCTATATACCAAAAAATCTTTTACAAACAATTTATATCTAAAAAATAGAGAAATAAATATATTGATATCTAAATTATGTCCTGCATATAAAATTCAAAATATAATCAGAATCATACCTACTATGGCTATAAGGTTGATGATAGATTATGCAAATATATTAAAACGTAATACAGGAAGTGATAAAAAAAGTGTGTTATAAATAACCTTGTGTGATTTTGTGATATAATTTAATACTATAATTAAGACCTCTGTATTTTAAATAAAGTAAATTTATATATGAACCACTAAATTTGTTTAATAATCTGCTTGTTGGCTCATAGCAACGAACAAGTCATGAAACTCGGCTTTTAAGACTTAAATATTTATATAATCATATATAATGTTATAAAAAGTACAACTTTCAATCAAAAACTTATATATAAAATCATGAGCTACATCGAAAATCTCTAATTGTTGATAAAGTATTAGTTCGAAAATTAGTAGCAAACTATATTTTGTAATTTTTTTTTTATAGGATATCATGCTATTATGATTGAAACTTAAAAATCAATTCTATAAATCTAAAAAAATCATCTATTTGTCTGCAATTTTATAAACATGCGTATCAAGTTATCTTTTTTTTTTTTTCTCCTTTGTAAGATAAATAGAAACGTTCAATAATGATAACATATGAATAATTTTTTAACATAAAAAATGTAAAATAAAAAAAATCAATGCCTATTAATGTTTAAAGAATATGTAGGGTAATGTTTCATTATAAAAAAAAAAAAAGTTTACTTTTATTTTGATATAATTTTTTTTTAATTAAAAGCTATAACACAACTGATGCATTATTAAAAATATAATTTTTATTTTCATTCTTACATTTTAATTTGTGATTACATATAATTGTTATTAATAAAGATATTTTATAAATTTTAATTAAAAGTAAACTTTTTTTAGAAATAAAAAAGTTTTAAAAATGAATTTTTTTAAGAGAAAGAAGACTTTGCAAATTTTGACTTTAATTTGGGTAATTTGGTCATGATGGGAGCAACATTTGATTGAGGTTTCTAAAGAAAGCCAACTGTGCTTGCTTGATGGATCAACTTTTTATAAACAAAAGCGCTCAAAACTTACACCGTTTTTCAGCTAAATTTTGATGACTTGCTGCTATCCCTGTGTGAGTGCTCTAGTGGTAAAGGCGTGTTATAAATCTTGGGTTATAGTCTTGAGATCTCATAGTTCCAGTGGTAAGAGTGTGTTGTAAATCCTGAGTTATAACCTCAAGGTCTCAAGGTCGAACCCCTTCTCACACATATTTCTAAGGACATTCGTAATTAACATCTTTTCACTAGCTGTCGGACTGAAAGTTCAACCTTTTGATGACTTGCTGCTACTCCATAGTTAATATGCTTCCTTTTCGATTTGGATTTTATCCGTTTAAAGAAATACTTATTTCATAGATCCATTTTAGTTTTTACTGATTAATTGGCATCTGTTTCAAAGTCTATTTAACAAGGTAAGTGCCCTTTTGCTTGCTCACCAAGTACTCCACTACTCTTTACATTTTCATCTTGCCATTAATTGCATCCTCAATTATTACGTTAGTCTGAAAATGAAAAATTAAATAAGAGCCACCTCCTATCACGTTTCAATAATAGAACTTATCTCTATTGTACATGTTTTTAACACATAAGGACCTATTTTTTTAACTTTAGAATTAGAATTGTTTTAAAATTAAATAACTTTTGTTATTAAATTTGGCTAAATTTTATGCCTTCTTGTAAAATTTCAACTCATTTACCTCTTCCGTCCCAAAAATAGAGTCCATTTTGAAAAAAAAAAATTGGTCCCAAAAAAAAAGTCAACTTTGTGGATAAAATTATTATATTACCGTTGCTAATAATAACAATATAACTTAAATTAAAAAATCATGATAAAAATATAAAATTATATATTTAATGGTACATTAAATATGTTGTACCTTGTAATTTTAAAAAAAAGTTGGACCAAATCAAAAGTGAACTCTTTTTTTTTTTAATGGAAAGAGCATAATATTCGTTTGAGAATATTTTACGATTATTAAACATTTTCATAGAATACGCGTTTTTGAAAATCATTTGAAGTCAAAATAACACTAATCTACTTCTCTTCTTTTTTCACTTTGTTTTTTTCTTTTAATTCCATTGAGCACGTTTTCCTCTTTGTAATTTCGCGTCGGTATGTGAAAGTTATCTTATTCTTTCCTTGTTCACATCATTATTTCCTTGATCACTAAAACTTACAAAATAACTCAACAGTAGCCATTAGTAGCTAAATATTAGTTAGATTAGCCAAAATTAAATTAAATTCAATTAGGGGAATTTAAATGTACTCTCTTTGTTTCAGAAAAAAAAAAAGGTTCATGTTTAATTTGGTATATATATATTTTTTAAATTACAAAATACAATACATTTAAAGATAAATTACATATAACCTTCTAAGGTTTTTGTTTAATGCCAATTGAACCTTACTGTTTGTCAAAACTACCAATACCCTCTAGAATTGATGTATGTTACAATCAATAGATGGGAATGACTAAAAAGACATAAAGCCCAAGTAAATTGTTGATACAAAATGCATAAAAATATTGAATAAAGGAGAAAGAACAAACGAAAGGATGGGAACATCCTTTCACTTAGCCATGTTCAAAATCAATGATCTGATCCGAAATTAATCCGATCCACATTTGAGTGCATCGTGATCCGATTAAATTCGGATCGGATCAGTTTTGATTCGATTTAATCCGTTTCTATTTTTTTTTTCTCTTGCTTTCATTTTTATATACAATGTTAAGTAATCTAATTTAGATTTAAAATTAATATTTTTATGTTAAAAAATTATCTATTTTTTATGTAAAGATAACAAATAAATTTCATATAAATATTTTAATTTGTGTAGTTTTCATGCAAATTAATTTGTGTATTTTCATGTAAATATTTTAATTTATTTTGTCACAAATTGACTAATTTTAATGAAAAATTATTTGAATAATCAAAAACAATACTATTTTATTTTTTATACTTTATAACTAATGTTAGCTATTTTTGGAGGAAAAGAGTTATAATTTTTTTATTTGGATCAAAATGGATCGGATCAAATCAAGCTTTTCATATATAATGTTAGGTAACTTAACTTAGGTTTCATGCTTAAAAATTATCTATTTTTTATATAAAGATAATAAATTTCATATTCAATAATTTCATATAAATATTTTTTTATATAAAGATAATAAATAAATTTGTGTATTTTCATGAAAATTAATTTTTTTATTTTCATGTAAATATTTTAATTTGTTTTGTTACATCTTGACTAATTTTAATTAAAAAATTATTTGAATTATCAAAAACAATACTAATTTATATTTTATAACTAATATTAGCTATTTTGGAGGAAAAAAGTTATATTCTTTTTCATTTGGATCAAAATGAACGATTTGATCCGATCCAAAAAATAAATTGATTCGATCCTACCCGATAATCAAAATGAACACTCATACTTTCATTGGGAAGAATAAATAAACCCAGCAGATTGTTTTGACTTTACCTTTTCCAATTTTCTATTCTCATAGGATTAACTCTCACCTCGTACACACCATTGAATTTTCTATATCAAAAGTTAGAATCTTTTTATGTTGATGCAAGCAAATAAATTGAGAAAGTGATGAACACAACCTGGAATGAACATTGAAGGCCATTGTGAAGAAGCTGATTTCGAAAGAGAGAGCAGTAGATACTCGAAAATAGTACGAAATAATTACCCCTTCGTACTCGCATGGCCACAACAATGCCAGGTTCACTATATGAAACACCCATACTTGATTTGCTTATGGTTGGTTTAAATTTTGATGAACCCTATATGTCAACGTAGCTCCAGTGATGAAATATTGGGTTTTTTTTTTAATTTTTTGCTGTATTGTAACTTATTCATTCATAAATGTGTTGAGATAAGCATGTATTGCAAGTTTATGATGCAAAGTTATATGAATTATATTTATTTATTTTGTTACGGGATCGATTTTGCTAGAGAATGGAATTGAACTGCTCAAGCCTAAACCTACTTAGGCCTTGCAACTTGTGTAGATTTTGTGTCTTCTCTCGAGTTTGGTTTAGCAGTTGCCACGGGTTTAGGCAGTTCAGTTGCTCTTGAGTTTGTAACTTCCCTCATTTCTTTGACTACATCTTCCTATTTTGTAGCCCTGGCTAGTTTTTCCTCTTCCTTGATTAGCATGATCACTTCCTAAGAATTTATAGTCTTGGATGTTTTGTTCCCATCCTTAACTATAATAAGAAATTTAGGAGGCATATGTTGGATAGATAAATGGGCTTCCAACTCCATGGAATTTTTAGCAGTGGAGGGGACTTCACTACTGGCTTCTTTTTTTTTTTTTTTTGTGGCTTAGATGGTGTTCAATTTTGATTCCTAATATGTGTAGATTGGCTATACTTAAAATTGAAATATGACTCTAAGTAAAAATTTATAGTGGATCAAGTACTTAATAAAAAAGTGTTGGTTAATATTGTATGAAGCAATGGCAAATGTTTATGAGATCAGGATGAACGATGGAACGTAACAACACTTGATTAAAAATATTGATCCAAATAAGTACTCCCGTGTCGTTCTATTTTCGAATGTGACTAAGCACTTTTTCAATGATCTATATTTTTGGAAAAAAGTAGAACTATCCTTATCTATTAAATGTTACATTCCTGGTAGTTCTAAAAGAATGATGATATGCACTGAGAATCATGTTCAAAACATGTTTGGAATGCATGACAAGGACAGGTTCATAAATGCGTATGTAACTTATGCTACTGATAATGTGTATTTCAATCATATAGATAGTAGCATAGAAGTTAATGTTACACATGCAAACACTGGTTTGAGTGGAGATTATGTAGGCAAACCCATGACTAAAAAAAATATTAAGAAAGTAAAAGCACAAAAAAATAACAATAAGAGAAGCCAAATATTAAACAATAGAAAGAAGCTTAACACTCTTGATGCTGCAAATGAATGCATTCTTTGTGATGAAGAAGAAGAAAGTGATGACTTTTATGTTTTGAGTGATAATGATGAAATGCACCTTGAGAATAATGATGAATTGTTCAACTAATATGTAGTTGGAGAACCCAAAAATGATAGTGAAAGTGGTGATGAGTTATCTAACTATCAGACTAATGATGAAGTTGAGACTTATAATGGCTTAGATAGCAACTTTGCAAATGACCTAATGGGTGCATGTCTAAATGGGGCTGATTTTTACATACCAAAAGAGGAGAAATTTAGGCTTCTGCAAGGGATGATGTTTGAGAATGTAGAAAAGTTTAGGAGTGTGTTATATGAGTACTCAATATAATGATAAAAAAATGAAAGGGCAAGAATTAGAGCATATTATGGAGGAGATAAATGGGATTGGAAGATACATGCATCTCGAATACCCGATGGAGTCACATTTAAAGTTAAGACTTGCAATGCATACCACAATTGTGTGATGAGTAAAAATCTAATCGCCTCAAAGAAAATATATAGCCCAAAAAATTGAAGGACTAGTTAGTTAATGATGAACTAGTTAGAATTGGATTACATCCAAAAAATATGCAACTATTCAGGGCAAAGAGGAAGGTTTTAGAAATTATAAATGGCAATCATGTTGAGTCATACAAGCTACTGCCTAAATATTGTGTTATGGTTCTTAGAACAAATCCTAGAAGTGTTGCCAAAATTCATTTCCACATGTCCCTCGATGACAATACCTTCAGTCAAGAGATTCTTCTTAGGTATTGATGCTCTTAAGAAGGGTTTTTTGGATGGACGTAAATCTTATATTGAATTTGATGGTTGTTTCTTAAAAGAGCCCTTTG
This sequence comes from Gynochthodes officinalis, assembly GCA_020080225.1. Lineage (NCBI taxonomy): Eukaryota > Viridiplantae > Streptophyta > Magnoliopsida > Gentianales > Rubiaceae > Gynochthodes > Gynochthodes officinalis. Next base: position 4,406,979 of record CM034616.1, read on the forward strand.
GTGGTGTATTGTTATTTGCTATTGTAATAGATGGTGACAATGGATTATTTCCATTAGCTTTTGTAGTAGTTGAAAGTGAAAATAAGTAGAGTGAGGGTTTTTTCTTTAAGCAATTGTCTGACTTATTGGAAGAATTTTCAAAAAACAAGAAATGGACATTTATGACTAATAGGCAAAAAGTACAATGATTTCCATTTAGCGTAAAAGTGTTTGAATTAATTTTCTTTTTTACTTTCTCTAATGTATTAATTTCTAAAAATTGTCATACTCTTGTTATTGTTGTTTTGCAGGGTTTGATAAAAGCAATTTCTGCAATTGTCCTTAATGCTCTTAATAGAAAGTGTTGCAAGCATATTTTCACCAACTATAGGGCTAAATTTCCAGCTATGATTCTAAGAAAACTATTTTGGGTGGCAGCGAGGGCATATAATCAATAGAACTATAAGAAAGCAATGAGTAAGATTAGAGCATTGAATCCTAAAGCTCATGACTGGCTGGAGAAAATAAGGAAAGAAATGTGAGCTAGACACACATTTCTATATAAACTAAAGAATGATCACATCACTAGCAACGCTAGTGAATCATTCAATGCCAAGATTGGAGATTTGAGAGAAAAACTAGTTCTCACATTGATGGACACTCTTTGATCTAGATTGATGTGCAAGTTACAAAAGAGATATCAACATCGATGTGGATGGAACCACTCAGTGCTTCCTTGAGTGGTTGACAAACTAAATAAAGTGTGTAAGGAGTGCAGGAGTTTGACTTTTATGTATGAAAATGGAACAACATTTGAAGTGAAGGAAGGAAACATTTCCTATGTAGTTGAAATCCAGAATAAAAACTGTGATTGCAAAGTCTAGGACTTTACTAGAGTTCCTTGTGTCCATGCAGCATTTGTTTTGATTGATAAGAGGCAAAATCTAGAAGATGATCACTATTTAGAAAAAGACATATATCTACAAGTCTATGGTCATGTAATCAATCCAATTCCAGATGTAAGCTTCTAGCTTAATTTTGCTGATGGTGAAGCTACTAAAGTACTGCCTCCTGAATTAAGAAGATGAACTAGAAGACCTAAGAAAGCTAGAAAAAGGGAGAAATGAGAGGCTAAATCTACTAGACATAAAAGATAATCTATTTTGAGAAGTGGTAACTACCTCCAATTTCAGCATAATAAAAGAACCTGTGCAAAGGGGGCCTTCAACGGTTAGATGACCAAGACTAAGAAAATATAAAACAAAGGTCTATTATTATCTTTTTAGTAATATTTTATGTTGCTCACTGCCCCATTCATTCTCTAAATTAACTAGTTTTTCTTTTTAAAGAAAGTCAACCAAATCTCTAGTCAAGTTTCCATCCAAGAACTTAGCCAAGTCCTCAGTCAAGTTTCCATCCAAGCACTCAGCCAAGTTCTCAGTCAAGTTCTCAACCAAATCCCCAATCAAGTTCCCAGCATAACATTCAGTCAAATTATCATCCAAGTATTCTGACAATTTCCCACGTAATCTAACCTAATAGTTGACTACATATAGATGGCTTGAATGATCAATTAATAACATATGTCTAAATTTGTTTGAATGTGCAAATTGTTGTGAATAACTCCATGCAGAAAATTTTTCACAGTTCAAGTGCTTCTGCTCTGCTTGGATCAGAACTAACTGGCAGAGTACTTTAGCAAGTAAACAAGTCAAGCTCCATAGGACAAACATCCAAGGGATTGAATGATGGCAAATCTGCCTGTGAAAAACCTTAGGAATTAGATATATCTATTTTTATAGAGTCATTTACTTAGGTTTTGTGATGGGAAAGCTGGATATAATTTTGCAATTAAACAATGTTACAACCTATTGAATATTGACATCCAAACTTATGGCTTTTTGATTGGTAGGAGCTTACTGGTGATTATTATGTTTATAAGAAGGTTACAACCTGGATATTATTTTGCTATTAAACATGGTTACAACCTGTTGAATATCAACATTCAGCCTTATGGCTTTTTGATTGGTAGGAGATTACTTGTGTGTATTATGTTTATGAGAAGGTTATAACGTGGATATTATTTTGCTATTAAACAAGGTTACAACCTGTTGAATATCAACATTCAGCCTTATTAATTTTGTTTTACATTGTAGATATTCTGAAAAGCCAATGCATTGACATCCTAGAAATGAACTTAGAAGGCAAAGCTAACATATCATTTTAGAGTTATAGGTTAGGCAAATATGCAATAGTAAGACTTTGTGGAGACTTTATATAGAGAATGAGCTAGATGATGCCATTGAAGAGTTCAGTAAACTACGGAAAACTTCCATTGTATTGGCTTACCAAGAAAGATCAAGGCTCTAGGACCCCTTGAATCCGTCTATATATCCAATTTCATGTGTGGCTTGGTGAAGGAATTAAAAGCCACTATAAGAGTACACAACCCCCAAGTAGTGTTAGTATTTGAGATTGCTAGATTGCAAGAGAAGCCTTTGAAGCTTATTCCAAGAAAGCTAAATATCAGTCCAAGATTCTATTAGGAAATTCCATGAGTTCACCAACCCTATGTTTAGGGATCAAGAAGCCAATGGCATTTGCTATTTTGTGATATGATGCTCAACTTTCTAGAGAACATCTCTTCAATTTTTTATTAATGTTTTTCGGCTTCTTGCCATTTTTCTAAGTTCTTGTCACTTTTAATCCAGCCACATGAACTAACAACACCAAGAAAAAACACATGATGCATTCATAATCCAATTTGTATACACATAAATCAAACTTAGATTCAATTTCATTTTAGCAATCATTGCACTTCCGCTAAAAGATACAACATAGAAGCACTCAAATTCATCCTACGCTATTGGATGCTTCTTACTACATTTTTACTAACTGAATTAGATAACTAAGCAAAATAGCAGCCAAGAGAACCAAATTCATAGTCACTAGGGTTGATAAAATGCTAGTGTTATTCCAAGCTTGGGTGTTCATATTTTCCCCATCTAAAATGCTCTACTATCAGTTGCAAAATCATATGGTCATGTACTTCTTACTATCATATTGAATGGTTAGGAGTTGACCTCATTTTCCGTAGTTGTTAGGACAACCCATTTTAGCCATCCATGGATGCTGCAAGCATAGTAAAGCCTCCCATGATTTTTGACCGAATTTGAGACCAACACTATAGACTTCTTTCCACATTGCCTACATACTACCTTCTCAAACCTTAAGTTATTAAGAGTTCTACTACAGCTTGATGGAGCCATGGGTGATTAAACCACTTCCAACTCAGTAGGAACATAAGTCTAACAAAAAGAAAGAGATTTCCAAATTAAATTCTAATCTGCTAAATTACAAAATCATACATACCATACCTTCTTTTGGTTGATAGATTTGCTTTTCAATATTCAATTAATTCAAAATTTTGAATTCAAGTCAACCTTCTTCTTTCTTCTTGCATCTTTGGGTATTTTTTTGTCTTTGGGTATTAATTCAAATATGTATAATTTTTACTTCTATTTCTAGGGTAAATGTCAACTGTGAGTATTTTTGTCATACAAATTAATAGCTGGAGTATGAGGGGTAGTTTTGTTCTAATATTCAAAATTTTTACTGACATCAGTACAGATCATAACGGAGTTTGCTCATAAGGACTTACATGTTAAACATTTTTAAGATCTAAGGGGTATTGGTAGATTTGACAAACAACAGGGTTCGATTAGAAGTAAACAAAACCTCACGAGAGTATATGTAATTTACCTTACATTTAATGCACCATCAAATTTATAATTTTTAAAATTTTTATCCTTATTAATTTGGGTTATGCATTATCATTATTAGTAAAGATAATATAATAATTTCACACAAAAAGTAGATTTTTTTTTTTTTGAAATAAAGAAATTTTTTGAAATTGAACTTTTTTTTGGAATGGAAAGAGTAAAATATAACCAAGCAAGCCTTATCATTTACATTTAATTATCATGCACTTGATCTCAATTTTTTTTCACCATAATAGTACAAATGCTAAATTAAATAAACCTTGCCTTACTTATTATTATCATTATTATTTGAAAATTAAGTAAATTTTGAATATTTATTTTTATTACCATATTTGACCCAAAAAAAAAAGATTTCACTTTTGAGATGTTACAATTTTTTAAAATTAAAAGGTACAACATAATTAATGCACTATTAAAATGTATACTTTTACACCTTTATTCTTATTTTTTAATTTAAGGTATACATTATCATTATTAGTAAGGGTAGCACAATAATTTCATATAAAAAGTTGACTGTTTTTTGAAATAAAGAAGATTTTTGAAATTGAACTCTTTTTCTAAAACAGAAAGAATTTTATTATACATAGAAGTATTAATATACTTGATGAGTTGATACATAACTAAATTGATTAAGGTTTGCAAACAAGTTAAGCCTTATTAAGAAAGTGTAAAAGGATGTTACCATTTTTGGTATAATGGACTCGCTACTTGCTAATTTCTGTTTTGCATTTATCCATTTGTACTTAGCAAGTGTTTGAAAAACAAGTTAATCTTTTACTGTTTAAAGTCAGTAGAGCTAGGATTTTGGATAGGGAGAGCAAAATTAAATACAAATTTTATAATAAAAAATTCCAAATGATTGCTGGCACTCCCTGACCTCGCCACCATTTGAAGCCTATCTTTCCTAGTCTTCTTTTATTTTCTCACCAAGTTTATCCCTTTTTTATACACTACAGTAGGGTTAGGGGCGCTAGATCCAACTTCATAATTATTAGGATAAATTATATCGATTTTCCATGAAATTCAAAAAAGTATCAAACGAATTTTGAGGTTTACGAAAACTATTAATCTGGTTTTGATCTAATAACAATTAAAATTAATTAATAGAATAAGTAAAAAAATAAAATCAATATAGATAAATAACATACAGGCTCCTCAAATTTGTTTTAATTACAAAATAACTTTTAAAGTTTTAAAATTTTATTAAATAAAATTTAATAATTTCTATTTCTTTCATTTTATATTTTTTATTTTCCTATTTTTTTTGTGAGGAATCATTTCATAATCTTATTTTCTATCATAAACTAAACAACTAAAAAAGTAATAAGAATCTTTATGATCACATTAATACATACCTTAAGATTTTTTAAAATCAATTAATGAAATTAATTAAAAATTGTCTTACCATGTTACAATTTCATCATCATCAAATTTGAAAAAACTTATTTTCTATTCTTTTTAAATACAACCACTTCGTAAGATTTTGGGCCAGAGGCCGTTTTTTCCTTGAATTTTACTGTTCTTGCGGACGATTCGGTGCAAAAACGGTGCGAAAATTTTACTGTGCGATAAACAGTATTTACTGTTCATCGCACAGTAAAATTTTCAAACTTTCAACGTTCATGAACAGTATTTTACTGTTCATGGACGTTTTTCCTTTTTTTTTTTTGTGTGCAGCTGCGGTCTCTGCAACTTGGATTCACGCCACGACTTGCGGTGAAAGTTAGAGATTTAGTTCTAGTTTCTTTCATTACAGGCCATTAGTCAGGCTCATTGAGATGCGCCGCATCAATTTTGTATAGTATTAGCGCCCGATATAACCGGCTTTTGTATTCGGGTAGTTCCTAGGTTGTCCAAATCCTCAACCATTCCCGCTTTGAAAGTGGTTCAATGCGGTTGAACTTAGGTCGTCTAGGTTGTCCTCCCTTCCCGTCTAGTGCAGGTTTAGCTTCCCGTCTCGTGCGGGTTTACATTATTTTGCTTTTTCTTGCCCCTCGTGGGCTTTTTACCCCTTTGCGGGCCTTTGTTTTCGTGGGTTATAGCGCTGCTTTCAGTTGCGACGCCACGAAACTCTAAACCCTTGTGGTTCTGTACATTGGCCTTTGTGCCTCTTTATTAATCTACTGTCGTTTCGAAAAAAAAAAAATTCTTTTTGTATCTTCACTATTAATTGGCCGTTATTGTTCCTTTAATTGATTAAATGATTGTAACTGTTTTATTTTTTTTTCCATTTCTATGAAGTTTTAAGAAATAATTATTTGTTTAAATCCTCACTATTTCATTTTCATTATTAGAATTTGATGGAATAGTTTTAAAATTAAGAATTATATTTATTATGTTGAACTTAATTTTTTTAAAAATAAGCACAATAAAATATTACAAAATCTAATATCCATATGCATTTTGGTAAGTTGTTATGTTGTAAAATTGTATAAATAATTATTAGACTTGTGTTTAAATTTTAATTGTCAATAATTGTTACTAGAATTTTTTTATATTAAGTAAATAAGAAAGAAGAAAATCGAGCTACATTTATTGAACATCAGAATCCATCTTTTAACTAAAACAAACCTCATGGGGTAAAAATAATGTGAATGTCATAGTTTAAAAGGTAATTTATAAATGTCAAGAAAAATTGACTTTGACTTAGTCAAAAGTCAATGGTCAATATTAGTCAACTAATAGTAAGGGGTTAAATGTTGTACATTTATCTAATTTAGAAGGACATTGATAATTTTTCCAAATCTCATGATTCATTCAATAATTTTTTCAAATCTCAGGAAATGTAAATGTAATTTATCCTAACTAATAAATGCCATTCAAACTGAGCCAGCAAGTTTCCAAAATTTACCAAATCCAAATTACAAATGGTTAATTTTACTTACCCCTTGAGGTTTGGTCTATATATTAATTAAATAGTTTGTGAATATTATTATCACTCCCCTTGACCCTGCAGATGTTAGAGTCAATTGATGAAACATGTTAAAAGACAAAATAAAACCAGTTAAAAATTATCACATTTACCCTCTTGAGATTGGCATTAATTACTGAATAAACTTTCAAAATTTAAAATTTTATTACATTAAAATTCGATCTTCTTTGTTTTTTTTTTCATGCTTCTCAAAGAGTCGACTTTAATTGATTTTGAAGAAATTTTCAAAATCAATTTTTTGAATAAATATAAATTACTTATTAAGCACAACCAAATCTTTATATTGTAACTTTTTGTTACTATACACACACATTTATATGTTGACCCTTTCCACATGAATCTTGTCTTTAAACCACATGTCCTCCTTACTATATTTTTAATTTTTTTTTATTAATATCATGTTTGGCACTTGATTTAATATCACATTATTTGTTACTTATAATTTATTTAATTTCCTATGTAGTTGTCGCCTACGCCATAAAGGTTGTGCATTTACACGGAATTGATATTGAGGTGTCGAGTTTCTGACAAACCAAGAAAAAATAGAATGGATTTCACCTACATGTAGTCCCCCACGACAATGTTTACAATGTTGATAGACCAAATCAAATATAGGAAATTGAAACGATATATTATTGTCAAAATAAAATGAAGTGTCAAACTCATATGTTTCCTCATGTTGCTCATCAAACTATTGAGAAAATGATTGAGTATTAAATATCACATCGACATTATCTTCAATATGATATCCGGACGTAGATGACTAATTGTGTAATTATTGAAATTCAATTGACCTTGAAAATTTGAAAGTGACCTTGACATCTAGCGACTCTCCCCAATACTGATCAATACATGAGCAAAAATATCATGTACATTGGCAATGACCGATTTAGGATCTATTTTCATATTGGTTAGTGCATTGTTGGCCAAATTATATACCTATCTCCAATATTCAAGATATAGATACATGAAAACTAACAGTTAATGAGTTGAATAAATAGCTAAATATAATAATAAAAATATCTTAATCATACCCAAAACTCCACAATCGATGAAATTGGATGAACACCATAGATAGGGCAATGCATGAAATTACTTATCAGAATATGAGTAATTTGGTGATATCAAATCATATATTTTGAAAAGAACTCTATAGGTCTACTTGTAGGAATTCCATGAATAATGCTATCTCTTCACCTTGTCTATCGATCAATATAGTGTGCATGGTGAACTATCCCATTAACACTCCTCCTAACCTGACAGTTAGTCATATATAATTTTAAATCAATGCCAACTACAGTGGGAATTTGAGGATAATAGCTAAATTGCCTCACAACAAGCTAAGGTAAATTTAATTCAATCAAATCAAAATTAATGAGATGCACATTTACACACAAAACATCTCACCCTAAAATAATAATATGGTAGTTGATGTAATTCCTCTTGAATAAGGCTACCAAATAAACTATAAAAGAAAAGAAATTTTAACTATAATCCAATAAATATAAGTTTTTTAAAAAACAAAGCAAACAAAAATCAATGCTATATTACTCACACTATTTTCTATCAAATAGTCTAATCGATTTCGATACATGAACATGTAATCCAACATCGGCAAAACTCAAGCCCATTTTCCACTTGCAAGAAATTAGACACGTCAATAATGAATGTAAGAAGCGAGAGAAAAAAGACAAAATTTGCTTATTTTAAAAATGAAAAACTCACATGTAGTCTCGAAGTCCATTAGGCATATCAAGAAAACTTAGAAGAGGTTGGTTGAATATATGACATTGTAGTTTGATTATCGGTAATCTTTCCTATACCCACAACTATAGAATGTATAATGGGCTACAAATTTGTCCATATCTCTCTGTGATGCCCAACACAATGCTTTATATAAAGAGGCTAAGCTAGTGTTGTCCCAACTATATTTCAATGTCTCATCAATGTCTCTTAATAGTAACAACTATATCAACTTTGATTTTTGTGTTTGACTTGTCACACATAATGGACCTAATTATATGTAATATCCGCCATCTAACTTGTTACCACACCTCTATATCTATGGCCTCAGGTGTTAAAAGATAAAAGTCTAAATACGTGAAGATACTCTTCAACTTCAACCAATCCTATCAAAATCCTCACGAAACTGCATGTAACCCAAAAGTTCAAAAGAATGGCTTGCCATTTTATGCTGGCACTCTCTATCTATTTTGTAACCTTATACTACTACGACATCTTGTAACATCATAGTCGCTTCTCCTACTAGGAAGTGGAAACTGTGAGTCTCCTATCATCATCTCTCTACAAGTATCGTAATCAACGAATAATCTATCTATATCGACCCCATTATATACACACTGTATAATCCAACTCGATATAGAATGGCTTATACTCTAATGTCTAGTGGGGTAACTCTCCAAAACTCAGAATCTGATTTGTTTATTTTCAATGGCAGAGAAATAGGGTCCTCCCAAGCTATCTCCGAATGGTGAATTGATTGTAATGTCAATACATATGACTTGCAAGAACCTGAAGACATGTGGAAGCCTATAAGAGACTCATTTAAAATATCTGTTCAAATTAGGTACATTAACGATTATTTTGTATGTAATATAAAAAAAAGTTATTTAATCAATAGTAAAATTACATCCTAATAGTGCACAAATTGTTTTTAATATTGTTAATATGAATAAGCATTTAAATTTAAATAAGATGATATCACAAGCACAATCAATAGAGCAAAAATTGCTTTTGATAATGTCATTTTACTAATAAATATTCAAATTTAAAAAATATGATTATATAAAAATCCTAAACCTATCCATATTGGGATAGGCTTTCCTATTGTGTCTATTTTCTTTACATGCCTTGTACTTCTATCTTCGGGTTTGATCTATCTCATTTTTTATTTGGGTATACCTTGGGCGGCCAAATCGATCATTACCATATCCTTAATTTGCTACCAGATGAAAATGTATAAGTGGCCAAACCTTCATTGCATGCAAATAAGAAGTTTTTAAATTTCAAATTTCTACAGGTACATATGCATTTGTTAAGATGTACTATATGCACATTGTCTCATTTGTCACCATGTACTCTGGTGATGACTTGATATAATCTTTTTTCTCATACAAATTTTGTAACCTAGTGACATTTAGACTTGTGCTCATTTTGAAGAAAATTTTCAAACACATTTGGTGGCCAAGGTTTCTAATAGCAAAATGCTTGTGTGCCTCAATTCGAAAGGTATGAAAATATTTAACCGTTCGATAAAAAGTTGCAAGTAGTTATAAGTAACTTCCTAACACCCTTTAGAACACCAGTAAACAATTTAGAGCGATTGGTAATCATTATATCATATTGGATCCCACCATTATAACACAATGTCCATTTTTTGAGAGAAATATTAGTCAATCACTCATGTGTGTTCTCATTCAATTGTTAAAATAAATTCATTATCTGAACAAATTTTCTTTGGTGGTGTAAATAAGAAGCCCGATGCATTAACTCTGTCAATGCATTATTTTTAAAATGAGCACTAAAGTTATCATTCACATGAGATAAACAGAATCTATTATGAATAAATGATCATTATAACTCATGGTTGTTCTCAACTACTCGCATATTCCCCTTACTTGATTTGAAATCAAACAAATCCTCTTAACAACCAAGAATAACATGTTGTGATACATTGTACAAGAACTATGAGCAATTTGTCAGGCTTTCCTCATCAACAATAGCAAAGGCTAAAAGGAAAATATGTCCTACTGCAAGAAGAATTTTCTCTTTGTATTTCCTATATTGAAATGTTTCATTAATACTAATTAAGAGACGACAGTGTTGGAAGCCATCAATACAAGGTTTAAAAACCCAAAACATTGAATGAAAAATTTTAAAATCTCCAATCCTATTTTCAGTGTATCTCCACTCAACAATTATGCCTACATTACAGGCTTGGAGTACAAGTAAAAATTTTGGTAATATGGTGTACAATGACTCCCAATTATCATATACCATCTCAATAGCTTTCTTTCCAGTTAGGCTTTCTTGTATGATATGTTTACACCAACAGAAAGTACATTCTCAACCATATCAAGAATCTTGTAAAAAGCATTCTCTTTTACACTGTTTCGAACCAGACAATGCCACAATTCAAATTTGGATGATCCTCTAGTTATATCTCAAGGAAACACATGTGTTTCAAATGCATTTTAGTAATTTCAAAGAAGTTATGTTACTTTTTTCAGTTTTGCACAAATACTCTAAAGACAACTTTTTTCCTAATAATAGAGATATCAGATAAACCAACTATTTGGGGTATTTTCATACACATTGAAATACCTATGTGTACAAAGCAACCAACATTTAACTGCATGTTTCATCATTTCTTTGATTTGGAAAACCATTCTAACATCTAACTCCAAAATTCAATTATCAACCTACACTGGCTGTCGGTAATTATCAAACTTATCAATCATTAAATGTTTTTCATCACCAACGTCTGAGTAAAATAGAATATTAGCCACCTCATTATCCATGTTAGTATCAATGGTTGGATTCAAAGTCCTTCCATCACATTTAGTACCAACAAATTCATGCTCATCATCACAATCATCAAATAAACCACCATCATTGTCTACCCAATTTTCAATTCGATCACCACGATGACACACATTGTGATTTATATTTGGAAGTGATATGGTATCTATAGCTTGACCACTTGGCTTAATAGTATAATTTTGCTCATTTAAAGTGGTATCACTTGGACAATCATAGATATGAAAAGATCCTAGTATAGCTCTTCGTAGTGTTAAACTTATATCATTCTTAGAATTCTGTTGATTCAAATTAGCATCACTTAGACTGCCTTGGAAAAAAGAAAGTCCTAATGCAACCCTTTGTAATGGCAAACTCAAATCATTCAATGTGAATACACCATAATAGCACCATAGATCCCCTATCCACTTCCACTATTTAGTAGTTGTGTGTATGACCCACTATTAAGTTCGGGGAACAAATGATACATTGTTCCCAAATTCAAAGTAATTGAGAATGAATTTTTGACTTTTGTAAAACTCAACAACATTAAGGACTAGAAACATCGTTGGAATGCATAACATTTCCTTCAATGTATCACATCCTCTACCAGAATATGTATGTATGTGATTGCATGAATGATAATGCTAACAGAATATAAGCACATCAATTTTATCTTAAATTGCTTACATCAATTCTAGTAACTTGACGCAAAATTCCCAAAAGTTCTATGAATTTAATTTTATGATCTAAGACAATAAATCATTTTGGACTAATACTATATTGGGACCCATTCACACCACTTATTATCTTTCTTCCCAATATAACATAAGTGTCACTTGATTTTTTCCCATAAATATATTCTACAAGATATCAATAAAAATAAAATTATCACTATTTAAACAACTGGAGTTTTCAAATAATGTATTTGAGAATATGAATTTTCTAAATTTTCATAAGCATACAAGTTGATTTAAATCCAAAACACATAATTTTCAATTATGAATACAACAAAAATTACATCCAAGTACTTGTTTTGATGGATTTCAAGCATTCCAGCACAAACAATTCAAGTATTTCTTTCAGACATTTTATCAAACACTTGATATCCAATCAAATATACACAACCATTTTATATCAAATTTGAACTCTAATTTTCAATTATCATTACAATGAATGAATATCATTATTCACAATAAATTATTTCAACAATCATACAATATCTGCTATGTTTATGTATTGAAATTAGAAATAATATAGATGGATAATTTAGGGTTTAGGATTTGAAGATAATTTACCTTATATTGTTTCTAATAAATTTTCTTGGAGTTAAGAATTCTTGGCTAAAGGAAGGGGGTTCTAGCCAATGAGTCTTTGGATTCTTGGCTAGAGATTTTTTTTGTTCTTTTTTTATTATTATTGCTGTTTGGTTGTTGTTGTTGGCTTTTTTCTTTTTTCTTTGTTACTGTTTGGTTGTTTTTTGCAATTTTTTGTTTGGGGAGAGAGGTTGCTTGCTCGGGGGAAAGGGGGCTACGAGAAGAAGGGGACTGTCGGGGGTGAAAGGAATGAACTCTGGGGAGAGGGGGTTGCGAGGAAAAGGGTTTGAATTTTTAGGGTTTGTAAATTTTTTTAATGATATATATAGTTTGAAGTTAATATCATAGATATTGACTTCAAAATCTTAGTCAGTCTTTGAAGTTGATATTCAAAATATTGACTTTGAAGTTGATATTTCAGATATCGATTTCAGTATTATAGGAACTTTTTTAAAAGAGAATAACATTTATCAGGATCATCCTGATAATTCCCTTATCAGGCACCCAATAACAAACGGAATAGAAAGTGAATCCTATAGATCGCTCGATCTAGAGGAGATAGTCGCCAGCCCCCTTGAGCAATTTACCATTCTCCCATTGATTCCTATTCAAATAGGAAACTTGTATTTCTCATTCACAAATCCATCTTTGTTTATGCTACTTACCCTTAGTTTGGTACTATTTTTGCTTCATTTTGTTACTAAAAAGGGAGGAGGAACCTCAGTACCAAATTCGGAACCTGTGAATAACCTTTGTTCACATTTTAGGCCCCTTTCCAACAACCCAGACTTGGAAATCGAACTGTATGCCCGTATCCGCTTACTTAAAAGCAGATTAATCGACCATCTGCCTGCTCAAGCTAACTTGGGTGAATACGAAAGGGTGGTCAGAGACAACCTAAACCAGTCTTTAAACATTCAACACTATCACAGTGTTATAAACAATGAGCTTTTTGACATCACTGTGCTAGAATAGAAAGCAAATATACAAGGCCAACTTTTTAATCTTCTTCGCAAAGACACCTAGGATTTTTTTCAACTTCCATATTAAGTTTATTAGTCCTAACCACATATGAATACTTCTCACAAAAATATTTCTTTATGATAAACTCAAAAGTTTCTTCAGAATAAATAAACCCAAAAGCACCAAAATTATAAAAAAAAATCCAAAATATGGGAATTATGCATTTAATGATAATAATAATAATAATAATAATAATTTTTTAACTTTCGGCTTTTGTTCGTCTCAGCTTTTGGGTTTATTTATTCTGGAGAAACTTTTGAGTTTATAATAAAGAAATATTTTTGTTAGAAGTATTCATATGTAATTAGGACTAATAAACTTAAGATGGAATTTAAAAAAAATTCTAGTTGTCTTTCTTTTATTGAGTGCCTGACAAGGAGATCATCAGGATGATCCTGATAAATGTTATTCTCTTTTTTAAAATATTAATACTTATTTAATTATTATTAACAAGTACAATATTAATGTAAAAACTCATTTTTTTCCTCTCATGATGGAGGAAGTAATTTAATGGTTGAGTTAAGACTTATATACTATTTTTATTTGAACGTTTTTGAAAAAAAAAAAAGGTTTAGTAGTTAGTCATTTTGGATTTTATAGTTTATAGTCGCACATTCTAACTTTTATTGCAAGAAAAAAAATATTAAAATATATCATGATAAAAAATATCTAGAAGCAAAAATAAAAGAAAAATTAATAAATTGACAACTTAATAGCCACAAAGGTGGTTTGGTAATTTAAGTAAAACACAAGGAGGTTGATGTAATTTAGAACTTGCACTAAAAGGGTATTTTGAAATATTTATCAAAATTTTTTACTTGTATTAGTGAATTTCTAAAGCTTTCTCATTATAAGGGTATATGCTATACTTTTTAATGGTTAAGAAAGGTGACGATATTATTTACAAACTATAGGTTTTAATTAGTAATAAGACCAACCATCAAAATTTAGGAGTAAATGTAATTAACTGTCAACCCAATCTGAAAGGATAATCCTAACATGCCATTGGAAGTGTACTGGCTATGCGCCCGCACACTGTCAAGCCATAATTGTCATCCAAGTGGACCTTTTTTAACAGCATCTTGCAAGATATCCAAGAAATCTTGGATATCTGTTCTTCAACCTTTTTCTTCTTAAGAATTGTTTGTGGCTTCCTTCCCAAACCTTTTGCACCCTCTCCCATAACAACCAGAATCCCCAGCTAAACGGAAACCTGAAGTCATTCCATATACTCTTCATCGACGATCTCATAAATACCTTCCGGTCAGGAGTTATATGGAGTGAACGGGTTAAAGATGTATACATAAAAGTTATTCGAAGTGTCAAAAGATGTACAATTGAGCTGCCTCCTGAAAAACAAAAGGGTGTTTCACCAGAACACATTGTTGAAGAGAATATACTTGTTCTTCTATGACAGACAACAGACCTGCGAAAAGAGGAAATCCCACCAAATAATGTTTAGGGAGGGATCAATTATTCAGTATATACTGTTTCCTCCACCAATGCAAGTTTATATTAAACCCAAGGCAGAATGATCCTCAACCTAGCAGCCAGTAACTATTCTACAACAGAAATGCCTACGACATGAGAGGTAGTGACCACTCAAGGTTTACAGATGTTGATAAGCTAGTACAACTTAGGATTTGAGCTTAGAGATGAATGACATTCTAACCTCCATGTTTCCCTATGGTGGGAAAGGATATGGAGACTTGTTGCTCACATCAGTTGGTTCTTCAGTCTTTTTACAAATATATATGAAATGAGAATCAGGATCTTCCAAAATATAATCTGATGGAAGTTTTCCATTCTCAGTGATAGGAACAGGTTCTAAGAATGAATTTGCAGCAGTTGCTGAACCCGCTGATCTTTGAAACCCTGGTCTAGCTGCAAAGGGAAGAAAAATGGTATGAATGACATCACAAGTTTATGTCAGATAAGCTTTCTATTAAAAAAAAAGGTTTACACCACTTATAGATCAAGGTGATTAGACAAATTAAGCTGTCCCAACGGGAGGTGTAGGGTGGCACATAACCAAGAGTAGAAAGAAACCTTGGTCATTTAAGAAGTAGAATGGGTTCCCTGTTCTTTTCTCCAATTGGAAATTAGAGAGGAAATTTGTACATTTTGAAGGATGCAAAATCTCATTCCTTCTACGAAGTTGGCTTTTTGTCTAGCAAGCCGAAGCATAATCTCATATTACTCAAATACATAGCACCAATAAAGTAGTTATTCCATAGAATTAATGCATTTGATTCTGCATCTTAACAAGAAAATGCCATCTTAAAACAAGAAAACTCAAAGAACAAATTAAAAGCAACTACCACTTACGTATAATGTACAGTTCTATTTTCCAATTGTATGCTGATCGGTTTAAATGAGGAGTTCTCACAGTAGGGTCACCATAAGTTATCTGCAGATAGCAAGCAGATGAAAAGGTCACATCAATGTTGTGCCATTTAGATTTCAGTAAAAATTACACCACTAAGCACCACTAGGCTCATCATACCAACATATAGACTCCTCCGGGTTTTAGAAGCCTAAAAGAGAGATAATCAAATATAATTTGTCAGAGGAATTTTTGAAAAACCATGTTACAAGTACCATAGGTATAATAGAAATAATCTCAAAATACAAATAAGCTCAAGAAGTTCACAAATTCAACAACCTGCTCACCTCCCCCAGCATTTGAGCTGCACTAATTGGAGCATTGGTCCCACACTTGAATTATGAGCAATTAAAAAAGATTTTAGCCAGACGATTCAGATATAATCAGAATTCTAGAAACACAAAAGGAAGAGTACCAATGTCACTCACCATTAGTGAATCAAGAGTTCCTATATGAGATCAGGAAGACCAGAGATGCCAAATTGAGAGATAAGTTAGAGAATCTGCATTAAGATAATATCAACTTAAAACCAAAAAAAGGAAAAATGAGGCAGTCTTACCTTTATCAATCACACTGTGGAATGATTCATCAGGAAAAAAGCTCATATCTCTAACATCCATTTGCATGTCTATAGTATTTTATAAGGAAACCTTTACCAACAAGAACATCTAAGAAAGATTTGCAAAAATGTTTTTAGCAAGGATACATTTCAATTGTGGAAACTGCTCATACTTCTTTCGCATCATTTCAATAGCCACCGATGATATGTCAATGTTCATTATATCTTCATAACCATCCTTTACCATATCCTCTGACATAACTGCAAAATAAATTACTTTCCAGTCAGCATTATAATAACAAGTAGATCATTGTTTATACAGAATAATAACAGAGAATTCTGATAGAGATAAAATAATTACTCCTAAAAGAAGGCTTAGTTTGAGGAGTCTAAAGGACACCTAACTATGTTGAAACAGAACTGTGCTCTAGGCTCTTACTGTTGGAGAACTAACCGCCATGATAGTGATGACTAGTGGAATTCATAGAACCGAAGAAGCAATACAGAAGAATGCAGAAGCTGTAAATAAGTTTTGATACACTGTTTTATTTTAACACCCTTAGCTAGAAGGGAGTTCTGAGCTCTAGAGCCACCTGCCGATGGCAAGAGAAAAGTAAAATATAATTCTATTACACAAAACGCTATATCAAAAATGCACTACATCCATGAAAGAGGAACTATCAGTATGTGAAAAAGCAGAAAACCACATAAAATATATTACACACTCAGAACATCAAAGCATAATACCTCCCAGCTCGAGCATTGCTCAATTTTTGTCAAGTGCAAAGTCAACAAAAGTCCAAAACACTTTCTGGTCAAGTAACGAACAGATCAGGGTAGTCAATACATTAGCACCCTGTGCTAGGGATTGGGATTGACATGCAAGAAGCACTTTGCCAAGATTCAACCGTACATCAACAAATGCATTTTGATACATATTTTAGCATATAGTCCATAGATTCACAGAAACAAACTGACTGAATGAAATCCCAATGTTGAAGCAGGTCAATTTGACCCCTAAATATAGGTCAGCCGGTTGGAACATCTGCCTGTTTACCATGAATCTTGGTTTCAACTTTCAATTCCTACCCTCCCTTTTCCTTGTATACCTAAGAGACTTCATTTTATCCAAGGAAAAAAGGGGGAAAAAAAAAGAGCAGGTTACTTTAGTCAGATGACTGTAATACGGATGGTGAACTTATTTCTCACCTGTCATGCTCACAAAAAACGGTCAGCTACTATCACAGAATAAGATCTATTAATTTCACAGAACCTTTACCAGAAAAGTTACTTCAACATCCACCAAAATCCACATCCTTCAATCTGTTCCATTTTAACCTTTTTGAGATAACGGGTGCTCCCACCATTAATAAACAAGCATAGAGATAACTTCTATGTATCAACTTCACTACTCCACACTATGTTTATTGATACCAAATTAACCAACAACTCAATGAAACCGCTCAGAACAGCATTCTAATGCCATTATAAGCTTGTCTTTGTAGTCTAGCTTCTAATACAGAAACAAACCATTTAAGTTACACTTATAAGATTCTACCAATTAAAAGCCTTAACTTCAAAAGCTTATAAATCTAGATAACAGAAAAATAATTAAAAAGCAGTCACAAAGTTTCCATCCATGCCCTAACACATGTCCATTTCAAATTATTATTGCCTCTATTTGAAAATCTCGCTCCTTTTTTAGTTTATACATGTATCCATGGTACACAAATCTCAATAAAATTGAACATTTAGGCAATCCAATAAGTTTAAATTGGAATCAACCATGGAATGTGAGCAATGAGTAGGGGAACTACATTAGTAATCACTTTTTCTCATCACAAAATCATTGCAATTGCAATCATCGTTCAAAATTACGATAATTTCCCCCATTCTCTTAGAGTCTTAACCGTTGCTCTTAACGTTAATTTTCAATTGAATTTGACGCAACAAGGAGAGAGCCAATTCCTCGTATCCAAATACTACCTTCCCAACTCACAAATAATCAACTTTACCATAGATTTCCAACCAAGACCCTTTAAAAACAAATTCATAAATATATCTCCAACGATAGAACCCCAGAAAATATGAAGATCAGAAGTCCAAAAAATAGGTCAAGAATAGGGGGAAAAAATCAAACTATAGTTCAAAATTGAAATTTTCAAAAATGAAAGAAAAATAAAAGGTGTAGTTAGAGGAGGAAACTTACGGGCATTGCCACAGCCGACCATGAGGATACGGGAAGAAATGGGGACATACGTTCGGACAAAAGGACGAAGAGCAGAATATCGTTGGTACCAATCAAATGAACCGCAATGTGCTTCTTGAATGTAACGAGCGTCCCAGTAAAGAGCGTCGCCATAGTTGTATGAATTGCATGAGGAAACGTCTCTGAACATGTTTTTGGACTTTATCCCGGTGAAGGGTCGGTGGGGAACGGCGTAGGTCGGCGGAGTGAGGTTGGAATGGGGGGAGGGAGCTCGGCTGAGCGAATTTAGTGAGGTGAAGTCCACGCGCGGCTTATGTTATGTTTGAACCTTGAAGGATTACTAGCAGGCAATATGCGCGTGATACGCGGTTTTTGAATGCTCACACTATTGTATTAAATATAAAAAATTGGAATAATATCATTTATCATTCTTATAGTTTGATGATATATTAACCCCTTGATAGTAAAAAAAAAATATCAAACACCCGACTGATAATCAACATAAATAATAATACAAAAAAGATATAGTTTAAAATTTTAAAATAAATTTTTAAAAATACAAAAAAGAAAAAATTTAATGACAAAAATTTAATAAAATTATTTACATTATATAATAATTTTTTTTAAACTAAAAAATAAAGTTTAAAGATGAAAATTTAATAAAATTTATAAACTGACAAAAAAATTTGCAAAGTATCTATAAAAGAAAATTAAGGTTAAAAAACAAAGTATATATATAATAATTTTTTGTCTTTTTGCATTAAAATTTTTAACAAAATTTTACATAATTTTATTAAATTTTTATCTTTAAAATTTTGTCTTTTAAAAAATTAATTAAAAAATTAAACTATATCAATTTTTTTTTGTCATTTTTATCTTTAAATTTTATTAAATTTTCATCTTTAAATTTTTTTTAGTTTAAAATTTTTATTATATAGTCTAAATAATTTTATTAATTTTTAAAATTTTTTTATCTTTTTTGTATGTTTGTATTTTTATTTTAGAATTTTAAATTATATGCTTTTATATCGGAGGGTTTTTTTTGTCTTTTTTCCAACTTATTTACGTTGACTATCAGTTAAAGGAGGTATTTGATATTTTTTCCACTACAGGGGGGTTATTGATATTTGTTAAATTATAGAGTTCGATTTGATATATCACCAAACCACGAGGGTGGTAAATGATATTATCCCTAAAAAATTTGATGATAAAATTAAGATAATGACGGTAAAGAAATAAAATCACAATGCTATTAAAAAAGAAAAAATATTTAACAGCTAAAAAGGAAATTGCTTAATAGGAGTTAATTAATGTAAAACAAAAATAGAGTAAATATATTTTAATTTGTTTCAAATTTAAATTGCCATGTATAATTTTTCTATCTCATGACTATTAAAAATAATAACAAGGAAAATATTTTCTATTTGTGGTATGAAAACTAAATAATTATTTTCTTCTAAACTATCATCTTGTACGAATTTATGCCCATTTCGACGAAGTGAAAGAGCGCCTGACAGTGATGTTATATACTTGCTTGTCAGATTTCAAATGAATGTCACATTGTTTTGCTTCTTTCAAATCAAGGTTTGAATATTTTGGAATATTCTATGTGACAAGAAGGAAAGTGTATAAAGTTAGTAGAATGAAAGGCGAAAACAAATTTGTAGAATAAAATTGCAAAATATGTAATAAATTGTAATATTACCAATCTAAAAGTATCTGATCCTGTGAACTGTTGGAAGAAAAAATAGTGTGGACTTGAACTAAACCTTGGAAATGGATGTAGCGAAGATGATAGGACATTATGTTGAAGATTCGTTGTTTTGAAGACTGGAAACAATGCATAGAGTTCATTAAGACATTATATATTATAAAATCAGAATGAAAAATGTATATTGTTAAATGAATAAACCTTGTTTGGCAATATAGGTAGTGGCATTGTCTATGGCATCATTATTTGGCCCTTCATGATGTCAAACGTAAGGCTGTCAAATTGATTATTTTTACGAAATCTTAATAAGATTGAACAGTCTTGATTGAGTAAATTATCATCAAAAAATTCAGTCCACCCAAATGTGAAAATTTGGCGATTCAACAAGAAGAATGTCCTAATATTGGCAGTAGTAGCATCTAGCTTTCTCAACTCATGGTAGCAAGTTATGTACTCCATTTCCTTAGCTCATGGTAGCAAGTAGAAGTTACTAGTCCCACAAGCAGAAGAGATGCCGCTATTAAGTGCTGGAAGATGTGTTTAATCAACTATTTCATATTACGGCACAAGAACCATGATGACTTTGGCTCATCACCTTCATATGATTTCGTCAAATTCAGCTTCCATGTATTGATAAAGTAACTTAAGGTAGTAGTAACTATTAAAATGGTGACTTTCAAATTCTTGCAAATTCAACCAAATCCCATTTTACATGCTAACACAATCTTGAAATGTAAACTTGCATTTAATATGGCCGGTGCATAAAGTCAACATATGTGGCTCCATTGCAACTATAAATAGGCCATGGTTTGGGTGTTTTGGTACACAACAAGAAAGTGAAATTGAGTGAAAAGCAAGAGCCATGGACGTAGGTTACATTGATCGAACTACATAAATTCTTTTGTCTTTTGTCTCATTTATTTTCTCCCTTTTCTTGTCTTTGTTATTTACTGTCTTTGCATTTAATATGGCCAGTGCATAAAGCCAACATATGTGGCTCCATTGCAACTATAAATAGGCCATGGTTTGGGTGTTTTGGTACACAACAAGAAAGTGAAATTGAGTGAAAAGCAAGAGCCATGGACGCAAGTTACATTGATCGAACCACGTAAATTCCTTTGTCTTTTGTCTCATTTATTTTCTCACTTTTACTGTCTTTGTTATTTACTCTATGGGCTATCAATTAATAGTGGGGTCCGTTCTTAACAAACTTGTATAAGACCCTAGTTAGGGTATTTATCGTATACTCTGTGGTTACTAGTAAAAGTGGATTCTCCACATCAAAAAATAAGTGCTTTCTGCTAGAGGGGCCCAGAATCACTATTCCCTTATGGGACCCAAGGTCACTAATCATCTCATGCGAGACCCACATTATTATTCATTTGAGAGCCATATTTTGTAGTCATCATGACAATATCAAATACCTCCATTGAAAAATTGACTGAAGTGTCAACTTCGGTATGTGGCAACTCAAGATGGAAGCCATTCTTATACAAGATGAATGTGAGTTAGCACTTGAAGGAGAAGAAAATAAAGCCCCAAAACTGTTGGTGAAAGAATTTACAAATCTAGACAAAATAGTTAGATTAACTATTATTTTGAATGTCTCTAATGAGATTTTGCAGGTAGTTGCATACGAGAAAACAGCCAAAGGTATGTGAGACAGGTTGAAAGCCATGTACATGAAAAAAACAATGGGGGAATTGGCTTTATTTAAAATAGAAGTTAAACATGTTAAGGATAACAAAAGGCACATCTATACTTTCTCATCTTGATAAATTTGATTCTCTCATTATGGATTTGGAGAATGTAGATGTTAAGATTGAGGATAAAAATCAAGCCACATTATTGTTGTGTTCCCTTCCCCAATCCTTTAAATATTTTTGAGATACTATGATATATAGGAAAGAATCTATCTCATATGATAGTATAAACTTTACATTAAAGTCTAAAGAGCATATTGATAGGGACATTACAGGGGAAACTAGTGGAAGTCAGGCAGAGAGATTATTTATAAGAGGTAGATCAGAAAATAGAGACCCTAGTAGCAATAAATCCAAAGCAATGTCAAAATCCAAATATAAAATTTTGATTTGCAATTTTTGTAAAAAGAAAGGACACATTAAGACAGACTCCTATAAATTGAAAAATAAGGAGAAAAGTAAATAGAAAAGTGTACAAAGTGGCAATGCCACCTCTGAAGCTAGTGTAGTAGCAGATGAGAATGAAGGCATAATTTTTGTAGCCACAGCTAATAAAACAAGGTCTAATAGTGAGTGGATTTTAGATTCAGGTTGTTTTTACCACATAAGTCCCAATAGGGATTGTTTTTCCACATGTGAACCTATTGATTGTAGAGTTTTTTTATGGGTAACAATGCTGCTTGTAAAGTTACTGGTAAAGGTATAGTCCAAATCAAAATGCATGATGAAGTTATTGAACACTCACAGAAGTTAGACATGTTCTAGATTTGAAGAAAAATCTCATCTCTTTAGGCACTCTCGATGCCCTTAGGTGCAGGTATTTAACTAAAGGTGGAGCCTTGAAGATTTGCAAATGTGCTCTTGTACTAATCAAAGCTTGCAGGTCTAGAAGTTTATATATTTTGTAGGGATCTACTGTTATAGGTGCAATAGCAGTCTCTACATTCTTAGAAATTGACATTACCATATTATCGCATATGCAGTTGGGA
This sequence comes from Gynochthodes officinalis, assembly GCA_020080225.1. Taxonomy (NCBI): domain Eukaryota; kingdom Viridiplantae; phylum Streptophyta; class Magnoliopsida; order Gentianales; family Rubiaceae; genus Gynochthodes; species Gynochthodes officinalis. The sequence continues at coordinate 4,430,107 of CM034616.1, forward strand.
CACATGGGTGAAAAAGGTTTAACGTTATTTAGCAAGAGATGCTTACTTTTTAACCAAAGTATTGGTAAGATGGACTTTTGTGCGCATTCTATTTTTGGGAAACATAAAAGAGTCAACTTCAACTCTCCAATTGTTCATAAAAAAAAAGGTACTTTGGATTATATTCATTCTAATCTTTAGGGACCATCTTGCGCTCCTTCTAAAGGTGGTGCCAAGTATTTGTTGACTTTTATTGATGACTACTCAAGAAAGATTTGGGTGTATTTCTTGAAGCATATAAATGATTTTTTTTAACATTTAAACAATGGAAGGCTTTGGTTGAAGGCTTTGGAAGAATTTGGTTGAAAAGCGATTATGAACAAATAATGGCTTTGAATTTTGTGGCAATGAATTCAATGAATTTTGCAAAAAAGAAGGAATTGCCCAGCATCACACTATAAAGATGATGCCTCAACAAAATAGTGTGGTCGAGTGCATGAACTTAATTTTTTTGGAACGAGCTTGGAGTATGATCTCTAATGCTGGGTTGTCACTTGATTTTTGGATACAAGCTGTTGTTGCAGCTTGTTATTGTCAAGCATTCTCCATGTGCTTCTTTGATTTCAAGACTCCAAAGGAAATTTGGTTAGGTACTTCTAGTGATTACTTTAATTTAAGAATATTTGAGTATCCTGTTTATATGTATGTAAATGAGGGAAAGTTGGAGTTTAGGGTTAAGAAATGTATTTTCCTCCGGTATGCTTCTGGGGTGAAAGAATACAGATTGTGGTGTTTTGAACTGAAGTCACCTAAATTTGTAATTAATAGAGATGTTACATTTGATGAGTCATCAATGTTGTATCCTAGAAAAGAGTCTTGTAATCCTTGTTATTTAGAAAAAGATGATAGTACACAAAAACAGGTGGAGCTGGAGATTAGTAATGTAGGTCCTTCTTAGAGTGTGTCTACAAGTCAAACAGATCAAGTTGATGAACTAGTAGAGGAAGAGTATTCTATAGCCAGAGATAGACAAAGAAGGGAGATTCCACCACTACAGAGGTATGAAAATTTTATTGCATACACTGTATCAGTGGCATAGGAAATAGGTGGAGACGGTAAATTTTTCACCTATTTGGAGGCGATTAAAAGTGTTGATTCAGATAAGTGACTGGTGGCTATAAATGAAGAAATGAAATCTCGGCACAATAATGGTACTTGGATTCTTGTAATGCCGCCAAAGGAAAAGAAAATTGTTGGTTGCAAATGAGTCTTCAAAAGGAAAGAAGGTATTTCAGGTGTTGAAATTGCAAGTTATAAGACACGATTGGTTGCAAAAGGCTATAGTCATGTACAAGGTGTTGATTTTAATGATGTTTTTTCATCTATTGTGAAACATAGCTCTATTCGTATATTACTTACATTGGTTGACATGTTTGATTTGAAGTTAGAATAGCTTGACGTCAAGACAGCTTTCTTACATGGTGAATTAGATGAACAGATCTATATGAAACAACCTGAAGGTTTTAAAGTTGAAGGTAAGGAAGACCATGTTTATTTGTTGAAGAAATCCTTGTACGGACTGAAGCAGTCTCCAAGACAGTGGTAAAAGAGATTTGATTCATTTATGTTGGGTCATGATTTCTCCAGGAGCATGTATGATAGTTGTGTTTATTTCAAAAAACTAAATGATGGTTCATTCATTTATTTTCTATTATATGTTGATGGCATGCTCATTGTGGCTAAGAATCTTGCAGAAATTCACTAGTTGAAGGCCTTGTTAAATGGTGAATTTGAAATGAAATATTTAAGAGCAGTTAAGAAGATTTTTGGTATGGAGATAAGACTTGATTGAGGAGTTGGTAAACTATTCTTAACTCAAGAAAGTTATATCAAAAAGGTTTTGAAGAGGTTTGGCATGCAATATGCTAAACCAGTCAGTACTCCTCTTGCTAGTCAATTTAGACTATCTACTGCTCAATGACCATAGTCAAAGGAAAAGAAAGATTAAATAGCATGTGTTCCTTATTCTAGTGCTATTGGCAGTATTATGTATGCAATATTTTGTATTCATCTTGATATATCACAAGCAGTTAGTGTTGTTAGCAGATATATAGCTAATCCCGACAAAGAACATTGATAGGCTGTGAAATAGATTCTCAGATACTTAAGTGGTACTTTTAGGCTTCTAGCACTTGTTTGTAGTTTGGATATTCTAGTAACACCTTGGTTGGTTTTATAGATTCAGACTATACTAGTGATCTCGATAAGTGTAGGTCTCTAACAGGCTATGTATTTTGTATCGGAGGTTGTGCTGTTAGCTAGAAAGTTATTCTACAACATGTAGTGGCTTTATCTACTATTGAGGTAGAATATATGGCAGTCACCGAAGCTATTAAAGAAGTTTTGTGGTTGAGAGGTTTATTTGGCCAATTATCTCTATAGCAGGTGTTAGTATCATCTACTGTGATAGTCAAAGTGCAATTCACTTGACTAAATATCAGATGCATCATGAGCGGACGAAGTATATTAATATGAAGTATTATTTCATTTGTCATACCATTACTAGAAAAAAAAAAGGGTCCTTTTTCACAAAATCAATACCAAGGACAATCCTGCAGATATGTTTACGAAGGCTCTTCCAGTTTACAAGTTCAAGTATTGCTTGGATTTAATTAGTGTTCATAGTTGGTAATTCATCCCATTGGGGCATTGTCAGAGAATGAGCAAGTCATTAATTTTTCGGAATATCAAGCCAAGGTGAAGATTTGTTAAATGGTGGCTTGCAAATTCTTGCAAATTCAATTTTACATGCTGACACAATCTTGAAATGTAAACTTGCATTTAATATGGTCAATGCATGAAGTCAACATATGTGGCTCCATTGCAACTATAAGTAGGCCATGGTTTGCGCGTTTTGGTACACAGCAAGAAAGTGAAATTAAGTGAAAAGCAAGAGCCAAGCAAAACACATTTCTCATATTAGCTTATTCTCTTTGGCTTCATGACTGGTTGGGAAGATACTACTTGTAAAATTATCTCCACATATTAGTGAAGTTTGACTCCTCATTTGTCCGTGGACGTAGGTCACATTGACCGAATCACATATATTCTTATGTCTTTTGTCTCATTTATTTGATTTTTTTACTGTTTTTGTTCTTTACTTTACGCAATATCAACTAATAGTGGGGTTGTTCGTAACAGTAACTTTGTTATATTTCTTGTCAACTCGGGCTAGACGTTACTTGCATTATCCGACCAACAATAGATATATCACAATCCAATCTTTTTGAAAGGCCTTGGCATTTCTTTATCACAAGCAGTGGCTATAACAAATTCCTATCTAGTAAACCTTAAAACAACAAACGATAGCGCGATTTTTCTTACTATATCTATCGAGTTAGAAATAATAGGGTGAATTTTTATTGTCTAGTAATTCACCAACAAAAGAGAGTCCATTCCAATGTAGATGTTACATTGAGGATAAGAATAAATCTGCATTAAAGTCTAAACTCCTCGTTCCCTCGGACTACCATATTTTCGTAAAGGTTAAAATAAGATCATATATAAATGTACAAGTATCCCCTGACTACCCTTTTTTCATAAAGTTTTAAAAAATGATCATATATAAAAGTACAAGTATTCCAATAGGGTGGGAAAACAAGCCATCTTTATTTATTTATTTATTTTATTATTGAAGAAGTCGGTTGCATAACGGTTATAAAACTACTTAACTGACTGAAATTGTAGATCATCACAGCAGCCCACAAACAGAATTCCAAAACTCCTTATTTTCCCTCTCATCTCTATGCTCTAGCTGAGTAATTAATTTGTTGAATAAAACAGCAAATTCGTCAAGAATTTCTTCTGCAATCATCCCATCAAATTCCGAAATTCTTCAAGAAATCTTCCGTAATCATCCCATCAAGTTCCACATTCTCCTTTCGATTGTCATACTTCATGAAAATCCCACAATCAAGAATTTGAAGAAATATACTCACTAGCAAAAGGGTTGTCAATTTTGATTGATTTCAAAGATGGAAGGAAGCTCAGGATCCGGCGAGGCAGCTGGGAAACAGCCCATGGAGCTGAATTTGAATGACCCTAAAAGAATGCCCAGTGATATTGAACTCTTGAAAGGCTTCCTTGATTACCATGCCCCACTGACGGAAACACCTTGGAACATGTCTACCCTGGAGGATTTTCTGAAGAATTGGCTGTCAAGCAGTGCTGATCCAGAAGATGTGGCCAACAGATATGATCTTTTAGCATGCAAATACTTGAAAACTATCCTGTTGTATAATGGGATTCCAGCCCCTGGCGATCAAGAAATTTTTGCATATTCTCACAAGTTATTCGGTGAAAATGCGATGGATGTATCAGGGAGTTTGTTGAAAAGTTGGGAAATGTTTGCGGCAGGGGAGGATTCTTCTGCCATCAATGCCGCTGGTGAGGAAAATGAGATCCTGCAGACTGAGGCCAAGAATCTGGACTTGAATGTTGTTGGTGATGATTCAGCCATGAAGATGAAAAAAAATCATCTTCTGAGAAGTTGGGGGATGAGGATGCTGTTGGTTCTCATCATCAGCGAAATTACAGGAAGTTTGCTTCTCCTCAAGAATGGCTCTCGTCTGATGACTTCATCCTGGCTTCAATTGAAAATTACCATAAAACTTACGGAAAGTACCCTTTCAAAGATGCAGGTGTCTGGTCTCCTTTCGTCAGGAACTGGCTCTTTGTGAACGATTCCCAACTTCAGACAGAGCTGGAGAACAGAATTGAGGAATACAAGGAAAAATATTTGCGTAATGTCTCTTTGAAGATCAAGAACTGATTGAAACAATAAAAGGTTCAACTTTAAACTTGCATTGGGATGATTGTACTTCTTTCGGCTTAGAATATTTTCGTTTAAAAGTATGGTTTGCACATGGACATTAGTCTAGTTTCTTCTAGTTATTGATTCTCGTTTGGAAATTTCTGCTGCTTCGTTTTCATGATTCCGTAAATTGAGAGAGATGTTAGGCAAGAATTCCTTGAATGAATGTAAAATCTGCAAGGCCTTGATTCAATTACTGCTCACATTGTTTTGATAATGGCAATAGATTTACTTTCCTAATTTGGTAGAAGTTCTCTTTCCAAGTTTTTCTTGATTGTGTTTTATTTGTCATTAATTTTTTTTCTATGGAAAATTGAGTCTGAATTCTCAAAATGAGCCAGCATTTCTTGTTAAATTGCTGTAAAGCCATGGGTCTCTGTTTTTTTTAAAAAAAATAATTCTGGATCTAGCCTACAATAATGTACTTGGATTAATTTTACATTTTGTTTAATCCCCTACTCTATTATATAATTTTGTTATTCGAAATAGCTCAACCTTAAAATAGTCTATTATCATACCAAAATTTTCTGACAGTGTATTTTTGGGCAAATATCTGAAATACTAAATGGCCTAAAGGCTACGCCTATGCCAAGTGATGGGAGGGTTGGCAACATCTCCTTGCTGAATAGGAGTAATTCGTATAGGCATATTTTCATGTATGATAAAATTTTGAACCTCTCAATTTGCCCACTTTGTTACGGATTGCTCAGTGACCATTTGCACACCTAACTATATTAATTTACTTAGTTATTTGTTTGTAGATTGCACTCTACAAAATGCCCAATATGGAGAGCGATTGAATCTAAATGCTAAGTACTAAATGAAAACGTCATTTTTTTTATATATATTTGAATAAGAGCTCAAGAATGAGTTTCAGCGAATGAACAATTCAAGAATGTTGTGGATCTTAATACTCTTACTCAGAGAGTTGTTAAAATTGTTTGTTCTAAAAGAAAATTATAATTTGACTTAAAAAACAAAAAAAGAAGAAATAAATTACACACAGTTAAACATGTTCATTACTAGAAAAATATTGTAACCATTCTGTCATACTAGAAAAAATTACACAGTTAAACATGCAATCTCGAAAATATAAAATACTTACACAAACAATTTCTTTTTGGAACATGTGAAAAGTTAAGCACATCAGACAACCATCCAAAATATAAACGATTAAAATCTTAACATTTATCACTTCCATATTTTACGTGAATAAATTCATTTATAATCGAATACGTGACTCTGTGTAGTATCTAATACGTAATAATGTGAGTTCATCAAATAAACTTTGTATCTCTTATTACAATATAATTAACATGGAACTCCCATATTAACTAGATACTTCATTTCCTTTCAATCAGCGTAACTCTTTACACCAACTGCATCATTAAATTAATTTTGATTTTCACCATCACAAACATACATACATACATACACACACACACACACATATATATATATATATATATATATACATACAATTGCATATGATCGCATGCAATTAAAAAAAAAAAAAAAACCTTTGTGTTTCTCATAACAGGGAAACTCTATAAGCTAGCTGGAGCTAAACATATTACATACAAAATTATGGTTGATCTTGCAACAGTACCTTGGCTCAAGTAAATCGCGACAATCAAACACAAAAAAAGATACTAAACCGTTTCGTAACCTTGAGCTTCATAAAACCTGTACTTATAAGCACAGCCGAGGATGTAATTAAGAAGTAACATATTACTCCCTCCGTCTAAAAAAAAATAATTCACTTTTGTTAATATATAAGTTTTTATTAGTTATTAGATACAACTCATTTAATACACCACTAAATGTATAATTTTATATTTTTATCCTTATTTTTTAATTTTGAGTATACATAATTATTATTAATAATGATATTTTAGAATTTGGTTTAAAAGTGAACTCTTTTCTTGGGACAAATTTTTTTTTTAAATGAACTCTTTTTTTAAGATAGAGGGAATATGAAAAATCTGCTTAATGATTTTAATTAGACATTAAATACTAACTTACAAAAGCATTAATTACTTAAGACAATATTAATATTTATGTGTATTGATTTGCCTAGCAGAAGTTTGATCTATTAAATAGCATATAATGGTATATATATTCTGTATTTTACTAATGACTTTGACTAGGCCAAAAAAAGAAAAAAATTCTTGGACTAAATTTAATCACTTTAGACTAACAAAAGACAAAGTTACACCAATTCAATGGCTACATAAAATGTTAAAGTTAAAGCTTACATATTCTTCAATTCATTAAGTAATAATTAAAAGTATTTAATGACTTGCAAAAAGGCAAATAATATAAATTTAAATAAAAAGTGTTAAGAAAATAAACCCTGAATTGTATCTAATATCTCAAAAAGATAGTAACAAAAGCAAAGAAAAAGTAATAAGTGGAACAATAGACAAAAAATTTTACATAGTTTGGTTAACCAAACTTTACTAATATGTAGAACCCTTGATATCATTCATTTTGCTAGCATAAATATATATGTGTAAAACCCTACATACAAAATAACAACTTGTTTGCAGGACACCAGCCAAAATCTATACAGTGAGGATGTATAGAATAAAACCTCGCTTAAATCTCTAAATAAGGGAATTATTTTAGATAAGGGACGAAAACTTTCAGGCTAAGGAATCGAGTGAAGGACTTGGTGCTGAGAAGAGGTGCATTTCTTTTTCTTTTTCTGAAAAGTCGATAGTTGTATTAACTTTGTAAAAGTTAATGGTTACATCCAATGTCCCTAAAAAGGACTCTCCTTATCTCAAAATTCGTCTAAGACTAACTAACTACTTGTCAAACACCTCAGCTAATTCCCACAAAAAAACAATACATGAATCTAATCAATATACTAACCTATTAAAATCAAAAGGTGTTAGGATTACCATTTGATTCACTGTCGTGCTTCATCATATGTATACTAGATAGACACTAATCTAAGAACTTGATCCTAGCTATCTAATCACTCATGTTTACTTGCTGAAATTCTATCCATTCCTATTTTGTCATTTGAATCACCTTCATCTCCTTCATCCATTCCCTCATAAAAACCCACGAATTTTGACTCTTCCATATCATCCATATTATGTAGACTGTGAGTTGTACTCTTTTCTGCCACAATTCAACACTCTGATTAGCACAAATGTACATCCACAGTCCTTAAATTTGTTGCCAAATATTCCTGAAGGATTCCAATTAACTAGTGCTAGCTTCCATATTTTCTGAGCTCTAGGACATGTGAACATAATATGTTCCAAATTTTCATTTCCCTCCCCACACATTACGCATCTGGAATCTACTTCAATTCTTCTTTGTTGCAACCAATCATTGAGTGACAAAATATCATGACAACATCTCCACACAAAATGCCGAGGCTTCCCTTTCACTTTCAACTTCCATATCGTCCTCCACATCAGTTGCATATTACTTCGGTAGGTACTGGTTTCAAGTTGCTGCACCTCATCGGATATGGTCTTTTGCAGCTGCATATATGCCAACTTAACAATAAACTCCTCATCTTGACTAAAATGCCACACAAGCTTATCTTTTCTGCATGGTGTTTCCAATGGCATCTGCACTTTTGCTTCCAAATTGTCTGAACTTATAGACAAAATTTCAGGCTTTGGTCTATTTCCGTAAGCATGCAAAAATACTCCAATGGCCTCTTAACTTCATCTGAATAAAATTGGTATAAGTTCTAACTAATCATTTTGCCATAAAATTTGACAAATGAATTTGGCCACATTTCTTTTGATTACGCCGACTAACAAGCATACAAAACATTTAATTCGTTTGGCCAGTATATTGATGACTTTGAGGGTTTAAGCCAACTACTCAACAATTCTCTACTTTAGCATAAACCCAAAAAATTAGTGACTTACTCCATGTTTTCTGGCATGACTCTAAAGGGTTGTATCACCATCTATATATACCAATTAAGTGCAAGCACTACTTGAACTTGTATATTGGAAGAACATTTGTAAACGTATCGGCAAGATTGTCTTTAGTATTGATTTTCTAAACACTTTTCTACAATAGCGTCATTAATGAAATGATACCTCACACCAATATGTTTCATCTGCACATAATACATTTGGTCTTTAGTCAAATAAATATCACTCTGACTATCAAGTAAATGGTAATAGCCTCTTGATGTAGAGATAATTTTCTAAATAAACCTCTTAACCATCAAACTTTTTTAATGGTCTCAGTGACTACCATATATTATATCTTAGTAGTGGATAAAGTCAATACATGTTGCAAAGTAACTTTTCAACTAATTGTAAAATCTCTAATATAAAATACATCACCTATAAGACTTCCATTTGTCAACATCACTAGCATAGTTTGAATTTATAAAACCAATCACAGTGTTGCCTATTCTACAAAACTTCAAACAAGTGTTTGAAGTACCCTTTACGTATGTAATAATTTAATTTACAACTTGCTAATGTTTTTTTTTTTTGTCAAGATTGGATATATATCTACTAACAACACTCACAATTTGTGAAATATTAGGACAAGTTCATACCATTACAACATGATACTGCCAATGACACTCGAATAAAGAACACATGTTATATAATCTTCCTGTTCATCTAACTGTAATGATTGATCAATTGATAATTTAAAATTATTAAAGAGGAATACCAACTAGTTTAGCATCTCTCATGCCAAATCTCACTATGACTTTATTATGGTAACTTCATTGGTCAAGAATAATTTACCAGCTCCTCGATCTCATCTAATCTCCATATCCATAATCTTTGTAGCTCCTCCCAAATCTTTTATTTTACATTCACTATTTGATAAAGTTTTCAAAAGGTTAATTTATGTAAAATTCTTAGTTGTAATGAGCATACCATTAACATAAAGCAACAAATAAATAAATGAACTATTATCTAATTTTAGAAAGTAGACACAACTGTCATACATACTTCTAAAGAAACCATGACCCAATATAAATGAATCTCTTATGTCACTACGTACGTTTGAGGATGTTTCAATCCATATAAGGATTACTTCAATAAGTAAACATGATCTTCTTTACTGTCAACTTCATAACTTGAAGGTCGTTTCATATAGACCTACTCATTTCAAGCTATCTTGATGTTAAGCCATTCTAATTACAAATTAAACATGGCAATTAATGCAAGCAATACATGAACAAAGCTGTGTTTCACAACAAGTGAGGAAATATTATTAAAATTTATACCTTGTACCTGACTATACCCCTTTACAACTGATCGTACCTTATACTTTTCATTTTCAACACCTAAAATACCTCTTTGTCCTTTTTAAGACCTATTTGTAGCCAACAATTTTTTAACCTTTCTGCAACATCACTAAAACGTAAATATTATTATTGTGTAGAGATTCCAACTCCTTATTCATAACTATCACCCACTTATTTAAATCAGAACTTGAAATTACTTCTTTATATATGAAAGGTTTGATGACTCCACCTATTTTCTGTGCTACTAATAAAACATATACAACTAAATTGGCATACCTTCGTGGCAGCCGAATCTCCCATCTTGGTTTGTACCTTACTATGGAATATTCTTCCTCTACTAGTTCATCTTCAATAGAACCAAAAACTAGTTGGTTCATTAATTTGATTCGTTTTATGTGTAATTTTTTTTTTGAAAATGACTAGAATTAGTGATGGTCTTTTCTACTATTCTCTTTTTCTAAATGAAAAAACTCTTTTCTATGGTATAACATACAGGACTCATATAATATAACATCTCTATTGATTACATATTTAGGTGATTTGGGATTAGAACACCACAATCTATAACTTTTTACCCCTATAGCATAATCGAGGATAATATGCCCCAAACTCTAACTTTTCCTCATTTACATGCATATAATTTGGACAACAAAATATTCTTAAATTAGAGTAATCAATAGGAATACATGACCAAACTTCCTCTAGAGTCTTCAAATCGAGAGGGGCACATGGATCACAGTTGATAGTGTAACATGCTATAGCAATGGCTTTTTCTAGAAATCAAGTATCAACCAAATATTAGAGATCATATATTAAACTCTTTCTAATAGAATTTAGTTTATATGCTTAGTTGTTACATTTTGTTGCAAAGTCATTCTAATAATGTGATGCCAACCAATTCCTTCATTTTTCTAAAATTCATTAAAGTCACTAAAAAAAAGTCAAACCATATCTATTCGTAATCACTTAATATGTTTTCCAATTTGTTTTTCAATCAAAGCTTTCTATTGTTTAAAGATTAAGAAAACATCGTTTTTATACTTCAAGAAATATATCTTAATCTTTCTTGAGTAATGATCAATAAAAGCCAAAATGTACTTGGCACTATTCTTAGAAGAACGCGAAAGGGCTACTATAAGCAATTAGGTTATTAATGACAATTTTTTTTATTGTAACAACATAAAATTGTCACTGAAATTATTTTTTGTTATAAGTTTTATAGTTGTTACTAGCAATAAAAAATTTAGTAACAATTACTCAATTTTTACCACTATTAATTTTCCACTTAGATTTTAATACTATAGTTAAAAATTTTAGAGTTAATATCATTTACCTCCCTCAATGTTTTGCAATATAACAATCAGCCCCCTATGGTTTGAAAAATAACAACCAGCCTCCTTAACTAATAGTCAACTTGGCAAAAAGACGAAAATGCCCATAGGGGCCGGTTGTTATTTGTTAAACCACAGGGGGCTGATTGTTATATTGAAAAATTTCGAGGGAGTTAAATGATATTAGCTTTATTAAATTTTTGAAAAGACAAAAATATGACATTTAAAGACAAATTTAATAAAATTATGTAAAATTTTGAGGTCTTCTTTACCCCAATTAAATTTTTAGACTAATTTGAGAGCTTCACAAGATTTTTTTTTTTTTTCAAAATCACCTATAGTATTACATAATATGGTTGTAAATACAACTTGTGAGAATTGAACACCTAAAGATGTTTGAACACTTGAATATAGTTGTAAACACATAAAATGGTTGTAAATACAACTCGTGATATAGTCTAAAAATTTTTATTAAATTTTTAAAAAGACAAAAAGATTAAATTTAAAGACAAAAATTTAATAAAATTATTTAAACTATATAATAATTTTTTTTAAACTAAAAGGATGAAATTTAAAGATAAAAATTTAATAAAATTTAAAGACGAAAAGATTTCAAAAAATTTAACCTTAAAAAACAAAGTAACTATACAATAATTTTTTGTCTTTTGCAATAAAATTTTAACAAAATTTTACATAATTTTATTAAATTTTTGTCTTTAAATTTCATATTTTTGTCTTTTTAAAAATTTAATAAAGTTAATATCATTTACCCCCTCGAGGTTTTGGAATATAACAACCAGCCTTCTATGGTTTAAAAAATAACAACTAGCCCCCTGAGAACTTTTCATCTTTTTGCCAAGTTGACTATTAGTCAAGGGGGTTGGTTGTTATTTTTCAAACTATGGGGGGCTAATTATTATATTGCAAAACCTCGAGGGGGGTAAATAATATTAACTCAAATTTTTAATATGATTTAGTAGCAAAATAATGAATATGTTAGTAATAGTACAACATTTATCTACAAATAATCAAATATTTTGAGAACCCTCACAAATTCTAACAACCATGCCTAGCTAAAAATTGCTCAAATTTTCTCAAAAAACTAAACCAACCAAACCTATGCAATTTCATAACAATTCTACACCTAAACAATCTCAAACGCTCTCCTCCACCATTACCCATTACTTCATTTCAAAGAAACAACTCCTTGCCAACTGAAAAGCTAGAGAATGCCTATATTAAGAGTTAGCCCCAAATCACAAGCTCTATTTTATAAGATTTCTCAGGAACATCTCAATTTGTTTGAGTGCCATGGTTGTGGTCTTTAGATTGATTATGGAAACCCTAACCTCTTAATAACTTTTGAGTGGATTGTTCTTATTTTTAAAAATGCATCAAATAGGTATAAATTCAACCCAATCATTACTTTATTGTTTCAAAGATACAATGAATTAATATGGGAATTTGTCCCCCTGGTCTTATTCTTGTAAAGACTTAAGGTTAGGGTTGGAATTAGGATTCTTTCATTTTTTATTAATTGATAGGTCCCTGAATTGCTTTGACAAGAATTCCCTCTCGGGTTGCGCTAGCAATGCTATTGATAACTAATTCTTCTCAGTCCTATAGCTATATGCAATATGATCCCTGTTTTTTTTAGTATACTAGCCAGTCTCCATTTTCAATCGAATGCTGTCCATTCTTTATTTTCAATTGAAAATAAATTTTCCTCATTGTATGCTAATTTTTTGTTGTTTCAACTACTCTACACCATTAATAGTGAGTACGTACGGCAATTTTGCCATCTTTGCTCCTATTTGGACAAAACTTTATGTTGTGCAAAGTTAACATTTTTATGGAGAAAAGTACATATCTTTCAACTATTTCATGAGCAATAAAGAAAGCCTTAAGAGCACAAAAATGTTGATAAGATTTACATGTGTTCAATAAGAATCCAAGTATGACAACATATATGAGGGAAAGAAAATTAAGACAAATTGAACATTTTCTAATAGAACTTACATTTTGGTACTAGTGCTCAAGAGAACTAATTTTAAAGAAAAGGATTTGGTTTTTTAGCCATCTTGAAGCTAGCATCAGGGGTTGTATGCCACTTGATTAAATTTTTTATTTTTTATTTGGCTTAAACCAATAACTAGTTAACTGATTGCAAGAGAAAAGGACATATGTTGATAATTTTTAAGTTGAGATCAGTTATTAGACTCTTTTGAACCCATTTGTTGATTTGTTGCTTGTAACTGATGACAAAGAAAAAGAAAGAAAACATGATGGATATTTTAAAATTTAGGTAAATTTTGCACTAGCTCTATCTTTGGAATTACCCTTTTTTCCTTTAAACTTTTGGTTGAATTTTTCTATATGTTGGTTATGTCTAAGATCACCCTTTTCCTCAGAACAACAAAGTTTAATTATAATTATTGGTAGGGCCAAAGAACAAACCTAGAATGAGGAGTTTATCATAAATATCAAGTTGTCACGAAGCAAGATTTTTCAAGTTTATGATGAAATTGCTGATAATATCATTTTTCATCCTGAGAGAGTTTATTAAGTTCAAACTATGATTGATATCTATTCATGATTGTCCTTAGATAAAATAATCACTAGTAGAGAATTCATATAGATTTGTACATTTCTACATATATTGTCTTTCTATTTTGTTCATGTCACTAAAGATTCTTTTGTCTTTTTGTTTGTATGTACTTATATGCTCATGGTTGCCCAAAAACATGGTACATAAAGAATGAGAAAATATTCTAGATCATGTTAACATATGGTATATGGGTGTTTTAGTAGATAAACTTGAAGTTATCTCACCTTTCTATGCACTAATCAACTGGAATTTAGTATCTCTAGTCAGTAGTTCCTTAACAGAACAAGCGATATCATTTTTCAGTTTACCTTTGCACTGAGTTGGTAATTGCATATAGCCTAAAACAAGATATAGTCAAAAAAATCCTATATAGTTAAGGAAGGATCTTTGTTCATTATCATGGAACAAGGGTTTGAATCCACCAACCATGTTCTTCCTTCTAGTTTACTTATTCACATGACCTAAAAATGATAGAAGTGTTTAAGTAACGGGCATATTTTCTTAATATTGGTAGGTGCTGGCTACCCCATTACAAGGTGATGTTCCAATTCTTCAATCAAATGCGAAGAAAAGAAATTCAAGAGGCTATAGATCGATCATTTGTGTGTGGTATACCCACAATTATAACATGGACATAAGGTGGTAATGATATTGAGGTCAAAGGATTTTGGGACAATTTGAATTCAAAGTGAGTTTTGTAGAATTCTTCCTTCGAAATAAGGTTCCAAGCTTTCTCTTTTCGGGACAATAGATGCATTGTGAGATTCTATACTTTTCTTAAGTACTTAATTTAATTTTTGAATTTTTATGACAAGGTGAAGCTATTTATTTGTAAGAAAATACTTCAAGTAATTGTGCTCATGTGCTCATGTGCTTACTCTTTGTGAACTTTACAAGGAATTTGTGAAAGATTTCCCTATTGTATCAATCAAAGTTCCCTTTGATGAAGATGATTGGGGTCATGGGCAACCTTGGAATCCTCAATTGATATACAATTTGTAGGTCACAAATCCAAAAAGAATAGCTAAAGCTATTTGGAAAAAAGCATGCAATGCTTTATTGTTAAAAGTAAGTGCTTACACTGTGGATATTGGGCATTCTCTTACTACAACTGTTTTACTTCTAATGGGTTTAACCTTTATTGTTTTAGTTTGGCATTTGATTTTATGGTTTCACTTTCAAAATGATTGATCAAATGATGGCTTTAAAACCAAAATAGTTAGAATGTATTCTAACTCTAAGAGATTTGCATAGCAATTTCTAGGAAATAATTTTTATATAGGAAATGGACATAGGCATGGCTTCCAATTTTTTAAATTCAAAGAGTTAAATTTTGATTTAATTCTACTTATCTAATACTAAGAAATACTGTTATCCATCTAGTTTTCATTATCTTTAAGATTTTTAAAAGTTGAACAATGAAAAGAAAGATTTATAGTTGTTGTTCATACCAAGAGATTTAGATTTTAAGGATGGACTTTTTGTAATAGTCTCTAGTTTGTAATTATGCATAAATTAGTTTTGCATTTGGGGCTATAGTTCAGTAATGATTTGACATATATCCACTAAGGAAGAAGTAAAGTGTAGTCGTGTTATCAATAATTGTAGGTCAACAAATTGGATTGGTAATAAAGTCAATTGAAGCAGCCTTCTCAAAAGTCGTTGGGTTGGTTTTTATGGTTAGCCAAAAAAGTGGTGAAACAGAGGATAACTTCTTTACAGATTTGTTTGTTGGTTTTGCTATTGGGCAGGTTATTGTTGAGTAAATTGTACTTGTCTTTGAATTATACATGTTTGCCTTTTCTAGTATGACACCATTCTCTAGGTGTTGTCAACAAGAGTATAATATTACAAATTTGTAGACGGTCATATGAGATATATCAAAGATCTTCCATTTGAAGCTGATTAGATGGGGCATGTTTGCAATCTTATTGATGTTTAAGTGGGTAAATGATTTTAGGATTTGTAATTTGGTGTTATGACTCTACAAACCAACTAAAAATTTGGTAGTATAAAGATAGTGTTGATTAATGCCATTATTCTAGTTTTTCTTTTCCTCTTCCTTTTTCATCTTATCATGTTTTAATCCATCTTCTTTGTTAGTCTTAAATTTTCTTTGACTGATTACAACTATTTGAACTGGCTTTTGGTACTTGTTAAATAGTTTACATGTGACTATAATTGTAAGTGTCAATAATACCATTTAACCATCAATTCACTTAAAACTATTAGGATTAATAGTAATGCATCTATTTGAACATTAAGGCCCAATAACTCTAAATTAATATAAACTTTGCAATAGTTTTAAGAAGTGACTATTTATTTAGCCATAGTTGCGGTATTCGTGTTTTTTTTGTAGTGATCATTCAAGGAATGTTTATGATAGTTCTCATAAGATTTTAAACTAGTTTGTTTTGCTATTTGAGCTTTTTCTCTATCCTTGATTACTAACATAATAATATTTGTTGGTGTTCATGTATGCCAAATGAGATTCTGATTTAGTAAGGTAAAAAATGAAATAATTTATATTTTATAGTTGATGCAAACTTGTGCTAGATATTAGAGAATTGATGTATTTTATTTATTAGCCTATAAATAATGTTTGAATTATCTATTAAACTTTTTTTCCCATTTTAATAGGTTGATGGGATGCTTCGGATAGAAGAATAAAGAACAGCAGATGTATTTCAAGCTATCTACTTCTATTTTTTGGATGTTATGTATTCTACTTCTATTTTTTTAGATGTCTTAGATCTTTATTTATTATAATAGTACAGTTTATAATAATTTTTTTACTCTTGTAACCAATTTTTTAGACTATTTGTGTCAATGTATTGTTGTACATAATGAATTATTTAATTAATTTTTATTTTGTTCTAATTGCATGAACATATGGATTAATGATAGTCACCATTATACAATATTGTTATTGGTTATTGTTTAGTTTTGTATGCATCGGTATATTAAGTGTATTAATTAGTATACAAAAATGTAATTGATGTATCAATTAGTGACAATAAATAATGAAAATCAGTGACGAAAAAGACATGTTGCAAGGAAGCTTCTTATTAGTGACAAAAACTCCATTACTAAATAGGGCTTATTAGTAATAAAACAATTGTTACAAAATAAGTTGTTTATTAGTGGCAAAAATTTGCCACTAATTACTTAAAATTATTGATGAAAACATTGTTACAAAATGTGAGTGCATTAGTGACAAGAATTATATAGTAACAAAAATGGAGCAATTATCACTAAACGTTTAGCAACGTGCATTTAGTGACAACGTAGTGACAATTATTTTTTGTCACTAAAACTTTTAGTGACAACTTCTGGATATTTAATGACAAATATTTTTGGCACTGAAGTATATTTTTCTTCCCAGGGCTCCCAAAGGTCTGAATGAATATAATCCAAGTACATTTTGTTTTATGGATAGCAAGTGAATAACTAACTCTTTAGTACAATGTTTACAAAAATCCATCTTCCTAATACTTTGGCCACAAAGTAGGTCTCTATTACTTAACGTTGTTAATGCTTTTCACATATGTGTCCCAAATGTACATATCATAATTTGGTGATGTTGATGTCTAAGGATATAGAGATTGCTACAACATTTGTGACAGTAGATTCTTACAAAATATATAACTACTAGACTTGCCAAACTTCATCAATACAATAGCACAGTTAGAAATTTTTAAAACTTTACCTTCAATTGAATACTTACACATTTAAAAATCGATAGTGCCTAGAAAGATGAGTTTCTTCTTTAGGTCACAGACATGTCTAACATTGGCGAGTGTTCTAATAAAGGCTATTGTACATCTTCATCCAAACTGTACTTTTACCAATAACTTTACATGCAACATTATCATCCATTAAAATAATTCCACCATTCCATTGTTTACAAGTGTAAAAACAATCTCTATTGGGATACATGTGGGAAGAACAAGCTGAATATAAGATCCATTCATTATAAGACTTGACTTTATTATTTGTAACTACAAAGATAATTTTTTTCGTTCTCATCTGTAGCTAAACTAGCTGCGGTAGTGTTGTTATTACTTTGTTCAATTTTATTTTTCTCTTTATTCTTCAATTTGTAAGAATCAACATTAATATGTTCCCTTTTTTGCCACAATTACAAATTTTATTTTTGTGTTGGGATTTTGACCTTCCTTTGGATCTACTCTTTTCAAAATCTCTATTTTAAGATCTACCACATGCAAATAGTCCCTTTGCCTAATTTCCACTAGTCTCCTTAGTTATATCCCTGTCAATTTGTTCTTTAGAGTTCAATTCAAATTTTATACTATCATATTATATGGATTATTTCTCATAAATCATAGTATTCTGGAAGTGTTTAAAAGATTAGGGAAGGGCATACAATAGTAATATGCTTTGATTCTTATCCTCAATGTTAACATCCACATTTTCCAAATTCATAATAATAGAATCAAATTAATCAAGATGTGAGACTATAGCTGTACCTCTTGTCATTCTCAACATGTACGGTTTTTATTTCAACTATAGTCAGTTCTCTATAGTCTTCTTCATATACATGGCTTTTAATCTGTCCCACATACCATTAACTGTCCTCTCACTGGTAACTTTTTGCAAAACTTCATTGGAGAGATGTTGTATAATTCCAAATCTAACCTTTTTATCTAGATCTATGAATTCTTACATTGACATTTATGGTACCTTTTTCTCCACTCCATCATGCACTTACTAATCCATCCTAAAAGAGAATGGCTTCCATATTTAATTACCACATACCAAAGTTGACACTATGATCAAACTTTTCAATGGAGGTCTTTGTTGTCATCATAATAGCCAATAAATTTGAATTGTGGTAAGGTTCTTTTACCAATTTGTTAAGAAAATAAATCTTGAATTTTATCTAATAGTTCAAAAAGATAATTAAAAAAACAAAGAAAAGAAAAATAAATGGAACAATATACACAAAAATTGATGTGGTTCAGTTATTTTGACTTACATCTATGACCAGAGGCCTAACCAAATTTCACAAATATTTGGAGATAATTTTACATCCTTTATACCAACTACCTTGCTAACATAAATATATATATAGAAAACCACATACAAAACAACAACTTGTATGCAGGGATGCGCAATATTCGAATTAACCAGAATAGTTGACATGAATTATAAAATTCGATCGCAATTCAAATTCAATGTTTTGGTTTTTAAATCTGTTTTTAGGTTAACTTGAATTTTGAATTTGGTTTTCAAATCGAATTTTGAATTTGATATTTTTTACTACGAATTCGAACTAAAAACGAATATTGAATTCGAATTCAGTTTTCAATTTAACTTGAACTGAATCGACCGAATATAACATTTTCAAAGATATATTATTTATATATAATATGAAAATTAAATATATACGATACATAAAACAACAAAAGGTCACAATTCATATATATCTATGATTGTAAATATACATATGTAATATATATAAGTAAAATTTTCCATATGTGCTTTTTTAAAATTTTTAATTGCAATTTATTGTATATAACGCATATTTATTTTTATATTGTATACAAATATTATTTATAAAACTACATAGTTTACAATATAACATATAGTTTAGAGTATAAAAATCTATTAATATTTTGATTTTAACTTTATTCAATTGTTAAATAAACAAAAAAAAATTAAATTCATAATTCTAATTTAATAATTACAATATAATGACATTAGTATAGTAATTAAGATATTAAATTGTGAGAATGGCATTAGTTAAGTAAATCGGAAAATGGATGAAAATAAGTTTATTGAAAAATGTAAAAATTATGAAAAAATAAATAAATAAACCAAAAAAGAGAAAATAAAATATATAGTATATGAGAGAGGAATTATTTTCTTTAATAAATTATCACGATTTCATTTGAATATATAAATTTGTAAATAATCCCCATGAAATAATTAGTGAGTAGTAATTAGATATCGGTTATTATTCAATTAATCAATATAAAGTTTTACTAGATTGGTAATTTTTACTTGTACTTTTTGTTAACTACTAATAATTCAAAACTCAGAAGTCTCAAATATTAATAATTAGTAAACCATTGATACATAAAATGAAATTAAATGAATAACAAATGAATATTAACTTAATAACTTTAATTCAATGTATAATTTGAATTTTGAACTTTTAGTTTGTAGATTTTTGAGAAGGATATTAATGGTGAAAAAGTTGATCATGACAAATTAAAAGTATTAAAGATATTTTTTTTACTTTTCTAATTGATCATATTAAAATGTTATATTAATTGACTAAATTTTATATTAAGTGGTCAAGTGAAATAAATAAATATATTTTGAACAAGTAGATAAAAAAATTGACAAACTTGAATTCAGGTAATTTAGCCAATTTTGAATTCAAATTGAAAATTGAATTTTGAATTCAATCGATATGAATTTGAATTTGGCTGAATTGATTCAGTTTTTAGTTTGAATTTTACAAATTTTCAAATCGAATAAACTGAATCGAACAAACTCAAAATTCAAAAATAAGGGAATGAAAAATTTTTGGTTCGCTAGATCATGAATTTTATGGTTTTCAATAGAATCTAGCCAATCAAAACTTACAAAAATAAAAGTATAAACACTGGCAGACTTATAAAATGAATGGATAAAAATTAACATCAAAATAATAATGATTTAGCAAATAAATTTCCACATACCATTGACAAATTTCTAGCATAATGTTTTTTTTTTCTTTTTTCAAAACTTCACTATGAAAATGAAGAACATAAGTAATGAAAAAAAATAAATGTGAACTTAAATAATATAATTATGTCAATTATATTAATAAAGAAGTGAAAATTTTAAATTCTAAATAATGACAAGACTCTTAATAGATATTATAGATAATGATCAAAATTAAATCAAATTATATATATGGTATATTGGAATAATTAAGTAATAGATTTAATAAGAAAAGTGTGAATAAGATATTTAGTTAAATTAGAAATTTATTAGAGATGGTAAGTAATTTTAATTAATATGTGATGAGATTATAACTTTTGTGTATAAAGTGTGGTAGATTTAGCTAGATAATAGTAAATTATTGTGAATAAAATACTTACTTAAATTAAAAGTTTATGAGTGATGGTAAGTAATTTAAATTATAATGTGATAAGTATTATAATTTAGTCAAATGCATTAGATTTAGTCAGATAACAACTGATTAGTGTATATGAAATATTTACTTAATTACCTAAATTAAATTTAATTATGATGTGATAGACAACTTGATTATATAAAGTAGAATTGTCTACGCATTAGGTGGATTGGTCTTTGTTTTCTATATGTATAATAAATTATTTGGTTTTTCATTTATTTCAATTCTTAATTTAACAATTTAGCTTTTAACATTTTCACTTTATTTTACATAATTACATATTTAAAAAGTTGCATACTTAGAAAAATTTTGAAACCAACGTAATTATGTAACTTTTTTTTAAAAAAAAAAAACTTAGAAATAAAGTCTCCTTGTAAACCATATAATAATCTCTTCCCCTCTCCCCCTTCCCAAACTTCCCCCGCCAAACCCCACCCCCTCCCCCTCTCCCTGCGGCCCCCTTCACCCTCAGCCTCAACACCATCATCCAAAGTCTTCATTATTGATAAAAGGAATTTGATTAGTAATAAAGACATAAAAAAATCAATTTTTTTCTCACTTTTATAGGATTCAAAACAGAAGTGTACACCGTCATAAGACTAAAATAGAGAACTCATTTATTATTCTCATGCCATCTTAGTTTTCTAACACCCAATATATTAAAAGGCTATAAAAAAACAAAAGCAACATGCAATCTAATTTAATATATTTTACTACAAGAGTAACATTCAATTAATTAAAAGTGCAACTAAAAGAATAAGTATAACGTAAAACTCTTGATGTTCTAAAAAGAGTACATTTTTACATAGGTAAAACATTGTTAGTTATAAAATACAATATAAATAATACACTATCAAGTGTACAATTTTTCATTTGTATCCTTATTTTTTAATTTTGAACCTAGATAATTATCATTATTAAGAATAATATAGGAATCTCATCCCAAATTAGACTCTTTTTGGGGACTAAATTAGTACTTAAAGAACAACACAAAGGCTATTTTTTCTTTCATCCTCTATAATAATAAACTAAGCATGAAATTTTTTTAGAAATTATTAACTATGGATTTCATAATGGTTTTACATTCTTCTATTTGTACATAAAATAGTATAGTGTAGGCACAATGATATGGAAAACATAATAAACAAAAATTTTATTAATCATATATTACTTCTACACATCTAAAAAGAACTAATAGTTTTAACGTGCACCAAAATTGGGAAACAATAATATAGATTACATAGGCACATAAACTAATTTTTTAAAAAATAATAATATTTAATACATTTGAAAATAGAAAAGGCACCCTTAAACATTATGCAAGACCTCCCCCCTCCCCCTCCACTAGTTCATTCATAGAAAGTGTAGTTAAATATTTTTTTGAACTTAGAGGGGGCAAAAGAGAGAATAGAGAAATTTTACAAAAATGTAGAGAGGGCCAATGTGGGACAAGAGAGGTATTTTTAAAATTTTAAGGGAGCAATTTCATTATAAGTTTATAAAAATTTAGAATTTTTAAGATTAATTTTTAATTTTTAAAGTTGAGGGGCATTGGTGCACCCTCATCCAAATAAATTGGTGGCACAAGAATTTAACATGGTTCGTCTTAATTTTAAACCTATTCTTACTAAGATAATGGATTTTTATCATGAGAGAAAAACTATGGAAGAATTTTCCTTATGGCCCTCCCAAACTGTGAAATACTTCTATCTTCCTATGTATCATTTTGATGCAATTAGATTGAAAGGTTGTATGAATAAAGATTTCTCTATTGATCTAGGTCATTTTGAGGCAAATGTATCATTAGCATATAGTAATAAAGCCGGAACAAGAAGTACCAGCCGAAGACACGTGGACATAAAACTATCCGCGCCTTGCGCGCCTATTCCTGCCACGTTTGCCCCAACGTGTTCTCCATGTCACCAATACCTTAAGCATTTGGAAACCCTACAAGCTTTCATTTCCGCCGTCTTCTCCATCCTTCGGTCCATTCTTGCCATTGACCCAGATTTTTTGAAGTTTTTCCCTACAAATCTTGCTTTTGGAACCATGTTCTTCTTCCATTTTGTGATCTGTATCAAATCCTCGGCCATTTTCTTCCATTTTTATTTTGGTTTTGCGGGTTTGTTGTCTCTGATTAGTTCTGTTCTTTTTATTGTTTTTGGGTTGTCCGCCCACGTTCAGACCACTTTGTGGCCCGCACGGCTTCTTTCATTTTCTGCTTTGTTGTGGGAATTTAGTCTTGCCGTTTTTTTGGTCTGATTCATATAAGAAGAGCAAGAGATGGCGGAGCAGCAAGTTGGGATTGTTGCCGAACTGCCCGTGAAAAGGGCCCGTGAAGAAAAGGAGGGAAATCGAAACGGTGGTGCCGTTGATATAGCGGGCGCCGTAATTACCAACAAAGATGAGCAGCTCCCAAACTGCATTTCTTCTGTTATTCCTCGATGGTTTTACGAGATTAGCCCAATGTGGCACAGTCGATTCTGATGTTTCTTTGTTTTTGTATTTATTTGGATATAGTTTGGTTTGTTTGTTTGTGTTTACTGTGTGAAAGGATTGAATATTTGATTGGAATTTGTGGGTTTTTATTGTTTATGTGTGGAGAGTTGCTAACATGCGTGTATGGGTTCGATTTTAATTGGGGTTGGAGTCTTACATTAGTATCTAAGAAATATATGACTTCGCTAGAGGCGATTTATTTTCATTCTTTGAATGCCCAGTGTGTGTTTTAACTAGGGCTTGGGGCTTTTAATGAGTTAAACTTTTGAAATCTCGGAGAGGCCCACTCGTTAAAGGTAGAAAGATACTATTCCAAGGAAAATCAGATTACGAGAATGTCTTGGTGTTTGGTACCTTACTATGTTCTAAATTTTGAAGTGTATCTCATACCGGTCTTTAGTATAATTGGATTACACAAAAAGCTCATTGTTGGTTGGCTCTTGCTCCGATCGACTACTTATGGAAAGGTGCTTGTTTTGGATGGAGTGATTCAAGTAGTGAAAGGGATGAATGTGCTTATCAAGAAATGATTACTCATCTCCTCTCTGCTCTATTCCGAGCCCAAAGGTCTGTCAGATTAATTTGATCCTAAACTCTTAACATTTACATATAATTCTTGTGGCGTTCAATCCCTGAACATTTGCATTTAGTTCCCATTTCCTATCCAAAATGGGTCATGTTGCCCGAAAGATTAAAAAAATTATGCTGCAATTATATAAAAACTACATCTTTTTGAATATTAGATGAGGTACATAATTATTTACTTGATAAATATTGATCTTCATTAAGCATTTTCTTTGTTACCCATGGTGCCATTTCTTTCTCTTCTTCAATTCATTTGTACCTATACTTATTAGCATATAGTAATAAAGCCGGAACAAGAAGTACCAGCCGAAGACATGTGGACATAAAACTATCCGCGCCTTGCGCGCCTATTCCTGCCACGTTTGCCCCAACGTGTTCTCCATGTCACCAATACCTTAAGCATTTGGAAACCCTACAAGCTTTCATTTCCGCCGTCTTTTCCAACAAAAACTGCGTCTTCTCCATCCTTCGGTCCATTCTTGCCATTGACCCAGATTTTTTGAAGTTTTTCCCTACAAATCTTGCTTTTGGAACCATGTTCTTCTTCCATTTTGTGATCTGTATCAAATCCTCGGCCATTTTCTTCCATTTTTGCTTTGGTTTTGCGGGTTTGTTGTCTCTGATTAGTTATGTTCTTTTTCTTTCTTTCTTTTGGCAGTTTTGTGCCGTCAGACCCGTGACTGTGTGAATCCTAGATCTCGGTCTTTCAACGGTTGAACGGCAGGAGGCTGGGTGCGAGTTTTTAGATTTATGAAACCGATTTAGAGTTTTGCTTTTTTTTTTCTTTTGCCTATTGAAGGTCAATGATATACAGAAGTTCGTGGTAGCACAGAAGTTCCAGATTCAGATATAGTTCAGGCCTACAGAAAAGTTAGTGCTTCATTCTTCTTGTTGTTGTTTTGGCCTGGATAAGTTGTAGTCTTGCCTTTTTGTTATGCTTGATTCTGAAGTTTATATTTTTCTTTATTTTTTTCAGCTGCTGGACAAGAGACGGAGCATAAACGTCTTCTGGTTCCTTCAATGTATTGATAGGTAAACAAAGTTTGCCCTTTTTAATGCTTTAGGCATGTGAAATTCTATTGGAATTGATCTTGCAAGTTGTTTCCGTCTTGGATGAGCAGGAGACTGATATTATGGATGGGACTCTAATATTTGTTGGGAGAATTCTCCTTTCTATCTTGAGGCTTTCGGATGACATCCAAGCTGTATAGAAGACACTGTGCTTTAGTTGAGGTATGCTAAGGATAACATTATTGTGATGTCATTTTGACATTGGATTGCATGTTATGATATGTTAAACGGTAGCTCTTTCTGCAAATGAAGGCAAAATGGGTCCTTTTCTAATGAAAACGGTTTCTCAAACAACGATATCTCGTAACAAATTAACAATCAAAGAATCTTTGTGCCCTACTTAGTAGCTTCTTGAGCCTCGTAGGATCCTAAATAGACAAGCTAGCATCTCCACTTCATATTTAAAATTTTTGCAGCAATTTTTTTCTTTCTCTATTGAGCTTAGTGAGGAAAATTCCTATTACTTATTATGATCTCAAGAGTCTGTGTAATAATTGACATTGGAAATGATCCAAGTAAACTGTGGTAAACTTTTATGTATGCAGGGGAATGCAACTACCTTTTTTTTTGGTGTTATTTTTGTCTAAAGGAATTCATCTTTAGGGCATTTATTTGATATTTATGCCATTTCCATGTTACATACAGAATGTGAAATCAGTTTTTGATGCTGCAATCAAGGTAGTCATCAAACCACCTCAGAAACAAAAGGGGAAGAAAAAGCCACGTTGGGGATGTTTTGTGTCAGTAACTCTATTCTACCTTCAACACTCGTAACTTCATGTGTTGCTAAGTTTTGTGTTCATTTGTTATGGTTTACTGTTTTTTATCTGAATGCCATGTTAACTCGTGACATCTTTTTTGAAGTTATTAGTATTAATGTGACTGCTATTGCTGTAAGTGCAGAGGTAAAATAAAGGCAAGCTTTTTTGGTTTTTTAATAATAATGTTGACTGCTGTTATTATCAGATGGAGATGTGAGTCTTATTGGACAATTTTTTTACATTTAAGTAACTTGAAAGAATCAATAGCTGCTATTTTCTGATCATTAGGGAATTAGTTGTTGGCATTGTGTGAGGTGGCTTAGGGAACCTGTCTCGCTCCTTCTTTTAACATTTTTTCTCTTCTTAAGTTTTATTGTGTTTATATAAAAATGGGAAATACAAAAACAAAGGGATGTTTTTCGTCCACTGAAGTAAAATGAAAACAACACTGCTGTGTTTTCTGAGCTCTCTTCTTATTCTGCTGTGAAGTTCTGTTTCTTTAATACGTTTGTCCTGTTTATTTGCATTGCATCCTAACTCCTTTTTTCCTTTCCTCTTCTGTATATGCATTCAATGCAAACTGAATGTCAATGGTCAGTACGAAACTGATTAGCTTATACAGTTGAGCTTTGAGAGGTAAAGTTTCTTTCCTTATCGCTCCTTTACATGCAAAGTTCTGTTGTATATGATTGTTTGCTTCTACTCCTCCTGTGCATAGTAGAACCCTTGTGTGTTTGAGATTAGTGGAAACAAAATACTTGATGCATGCGCTGAACATATTTATTCAATAGTCGATAACTTTATTTGCGATTTGATTGCTTCACAAATGTAAATATGAATTGATTAGTGATTGCCTGTGCAGTTTTGAATTATTTTACAAAAATATATTTCGCCAACTAATACTGTAATAACTTCAGAATACAGGCTGCTTTTCCTTTCTTTTTGACCCATGTGCATCTAGCTAAAAGACATTTAATTTTTTTTTTTTTGGGTTGCTAATTGGTTTAAATGATTACTTATTGCAGTTTTGCATTTTTTTAATGCTTATTTTCCTTCTTTTTTTTTGCCTTGTCAACTGTTATTGACAATATCACTTATTTTCTTTATTTGTTCATTTTAGATGGAACGTTTGTTGGAGATTCAGGATATTGCTGAAGGCATGACAGTTTGTGTTCAGATGCCAGAGCATAAAAAAGATGAACTCCTTTTCCAAGAATGCTAAATGCCTAATAAGAAGAAGATAATTGGTTTTTTTGGCCAGATTGTGTTTTTGTCCTGTTAATCACATTTTCCCCTTTATTTCATTTTGATGTTTTCTTCTTGAATTGGAGTAGGTTTTAAAATTATTTTTGCTATATCAAGATGATGACAACTCTTAAAACAACTGATATACCATTGTGATCCTTTAATTTCAGATTGGAATACGTATTAGTTATCACTTTAGTGCTTCATTAGCTTTGAGCATAATTTTCTTATTGAGAGAATTCTGATTAAAGATACTATAAGTGTCAATAGAACTTTATAAACGAAATTACCACATCCATTTTTCTGTGAATTGAAGTAAGTTTGTGCGGTGATGTATTTCTGGGAAGATAATGTAAATGCTTCATTTGTCGTGCATCTATACTTGTGCATCACCATTCATCTGTGACCTTCATAGGTTACGTAAACTCTTATACAAAGTCCTTCGCTTTATTTCATCATTACGGATTGGAGAAGTCTTTGAGCGCTTTTGAAAAGGCTTCATGATAAAGTTTTTGTTCATCATGGGTTAATCTTTGAGAAACATATTTTATTGCAGTGTTCTCATATTTTCTTATTCAGTTAATTTGGCTTCATGGATTTGTTCTTGGTGTCATGATATCACTTCGTTAAAGTACTTTATAGAAGCTTATGATTTCACTTGATGTATTTAAGTCAGTGCTTATAATTACTAATATATTGCTTTATTAGTTATATATTTGTGGTTTCTGCAGTATCAGTTCCTTAGGATTTGCTTGGTATATTTTATTCATGTCATTTCCTTACCCTAATCATCTTGCTACCTGTGAGTTAAGTTCACCAATATGCAAAAAGATGAGTTCATTCAATCGACTCAATTTCATGAAGCACTCTTCCCAAGATGATATGCCAATTTCTTGATTCTGCTTTGTAAGATGTTGATCATAATGAATCATGATTTAATTGTAAGGAATGCTTCTTTTTCCAAATTCTTGCCCATAATATAACTTTGATTTAGTTTTCTCTACCAGGTAGTGATTGCAATGCCTCAAAGCTGACATTTGATGGCGTTGATTTGATGGGTTAGAGGCTGCCTGAAGAGGTATTCTGCTAATAGCAGTTTCTTCATCTTCTATTTTCTATTTATTTTTTAATAAAAATTAGCCCATTCACAAAAGAGCCATATTTTTCATGTGTCATTTTTAGGGATTTACACACTTCTGTCTCTTATAGTGCAGATGGTTAATTTTTTTGCCCTAAGTTAGCACCATAGAAAATTACCAATTTTTTGCATTTTCCATTTTAAGCTTTTGTCTGCTCTTGCTTCAGTTTAGTAGTTTTCTATTACATCCCTTAAGAAGCATGCAAAAGGCAATCTTTTTAATGATGTTGATATATACTTTGGAAATGTGGATATTCATCAAGTTCTTACTCAATGTAAAGCAAATTCACAGGGTGATGCACTGCTAGAAAATATCTTACCAAGATTTCCTTGCTTTCATACAGCTCTGTAATTCCTCTTGTATACAGGTCTCGACTTTTGTTATGTGGTCATCAAGGTGTTGGGCTGGTAATTAATTCCAGTGCCTTTTTGTTTCACTTTGTAATTTTAGGAAATTGCAAACTAAGTTTACTTGTTTACTTTTAAAGGATCACCTAGGCAAACATGAAAGCATGTTGCAGAGACAAAGCATCTGGTATGAGGGCAAACCCATGGGCGCAATTGTTCTAGATCTCTGCCCTAGACTTCACATCGGCCCCTTTTTACTCGGTGATTTAGTGACTCTTTTTCATGTTCAATTATTTTCCCTGAATTTAGCAAAGTTTTATCTTTCTTCTTTTGGGTTTTAATGGAAGTACTTTGATTTTGTGGTACTTGCTGCATTAATTGCGGTTTTAGGATCATAGCCTTCACTTAAATTGAGCAGTAGCCAAATGGTTATGATTTTGTTCATGTCAAGTACTATGACAGGGTTTTGCCCTTAAAAGACTTGTACTTTATTTTGTTTCAATTGGTCGTTTGACAAATATATTTTTTGTATGGAGTGGATTTTGTCAATTTTCTTACTTTTCGTGTTTGCTTTTGTCAATGAATGTTGAGGTATGGTGGAAAAGATGCATTTTGTTGTCAAGTCAGGGTAACTGAGCTCAAACTTCCAAACCATATATAAACTTTTTTCAACTGTTTTCTTTAGTTTCTTTTCATTTTCCTTTCTTATTTTCCATATGAATTAATGAAAAACAATAGACAACAAATGGGAAACAAGATGTTCGTTCTTTCGGCTAGGTCATTCTTTTGTTTCTTTAATCGTGCATTCTCCTTTTATTCTGTTGAATTTTTTCCCTTTATTTTCTTTTTTTTTTAAATTCAGATTTTTCCCTTTTTTTCCTTTTCCTTTCTTCTTTTGCAGATGAAAAAACAGACATCAAGTGCAAAGGAAGAAGAATATGACTGGTTTATTTATGCATAATAGGTTGTGTTCCCTTTGCGGTGCTATCTTAATGGAAGCTATTTTTTTTTTACTTCCTTTTATTTCTTATTTTATTTTGAATTTCTTTATTATATATATTTTAAGTTATGGTCATCTGAATCTTTGTCGTCTATTTTTTTTTTTTTTTGGTTGCGGCTACATAGCCTTGTGAAACTCGATGAAATAGCTTTGATGTATTGCCTTTTGACTTTGATATATTGGTTGAAGCTAATCTTTATGTATTGTGGTAGATTTGTGTTATATTGTTAAAATTATAACTTTTTTGGGACTTTCTCTATCTGCTTCTTAGATTTGCATATTGATTCAAAAGGTTTTGAGACTCGATGAATTTTTTTTTTTTGGGTCAAGTCGACTTAAATTACCATAATTCTTCATAATATATATGCAGAATTTCTATTGTGGGCACTCTAAAACCGCGCATTGCGTGGTTATCACCTGCTAGTTTATAATAACGAAGAAGACACATGTTAGCCTCTTGTACACATAGGCTTTGAAGACAAAGCTTACTGTTCCCTTCGAATTGATCTGTGTTGTGCCTCATATTTGATTATTAATCAAATAATAATATAAATATTGAATAAATTGACTCCTATTCTAAATAAATTAACATAGTTGGAAACTTCCATTAAAAAAAGTACAATTTCTCATATAAGATAATTTGTTTTTATAAAGAAGGTCAATTTACTAAGAAAAATTTACATAAAAAGATATTCAAATGGAATATGGACAGATCATTCTGTTAGTTACCAAAAAAAAAAAACAATACAAGTAATTAAAAAACATGTTTTGGAGGGAGATCTCTTCTCCGGAGTCTTTGATGGCTAGGGCTTTTCAAGCCAAGCACTTTCCTCGGTTGGGATTGATAAAAGTATAGTTGGGATCTTGCCTCAGTAGCATCATAATTATGGGATGCTATAGTTTAGTGGGAGTTGCGTGTTATATATGCTCATGAAATTTTCTTCTGTGTTTTGTTACATACGGTGACATTTTTTTTTTATGTGTATTAGCATTTGAATTCAATAAAGTTTGATCAATTTTCTGGTTATATGCTGAATACATGTATATAAAGTGAAAGTCTCAAGGAATTGTGTAAACTTTGAGCACAAACTAAAAGGGCAGATAGTTATTAGTCTGGGATATATGTCTTGTACACATAAAGTTCTGTTAACAATAAAGATAAGACATATGGAAGTTCATTGGAACTATAAAGTTATTCTCTAGTGGCACATATAGGTTTTGTGACACTGAAGGAGAGAGAATAGGAACTGACAAAGTGAATAACACATAAAATTTGACTCTATATGAGGTGTTATCAGGTTTGCCACACTTCCACATTGAATCCATATCAGTAGAGTTAACAACATTTGTGATCATGGATGGCTCTGTGTGATTACATGCAGTTACTGCCATGGTTCGGTGTTGAAGGCTCTATAGGATAGGTTGACTATTAAAAGTAATCTATAAACTAGAATACAGGTGCACATTAAAGTACGGCTTTAATTAATATTCACCCAAGTGGGAGAATGTAAGGTTTTTCTATATATGAGCTTATATTAATTAATGTTATTTTGGGCCTGGTTCAATAAAGTCAAATATAAGGACTTTTAATTAGTCTAATGTGGGACTGGCTGGTATGAGCTGCAATTAGCCTAGCCCATGATGAGGGGACTAGGGTTTAACTTTAAATATTAATTAGGTTCCCTTCTCTAACCCCAATCTTTAGAAACACTTTTTACTCATAAGGTTAAGGAGAGAAAGAGGCACTCATCAAAGCCAGTTCATACAGGGGGTCACAGAGGTGAAGAATTTAGCCAAGATCTGTCTTACTTACGCATATAGTTATGGATCGAAAGTTTAGGACATGATTCTTTATTTCCGTCTGTATATTCTAATCATGTATATGTTTGATCTTGGATTTATGCTATTTATGTGCTAACAGCAATGTCTAAGAGAAACCCAAGGATAATTTGTGCAACACTAGAAAAAGTGCAAGTAATTAGAGATGCAATATCCTTGGCGATTGAAAGAAATCACTCGGATATCCTTTTTGAACGGGGTAAAAATCATAAAGAATATGCAAGAATCTAGGGAAAATGAAATGGAGTTGGGTCTTGTTCTAGATAATGTTGGAGGACTTTTACACCACTTCCAATTGGTGGAGTCTAGTTGGACTAATAGGAATGTAAATTACTTGGCCCATAAATTGGCTTGGTTTATAAGTTTTCTAACTTAAAAAATGATATGAACGGGTTGCCCCCCATCACATTGTATAATGTATTTGTCCAGACCATTCTGCAAATTAATGAGTAATAACTGGTTTTTCGTTTTTCTCCCCTCTAAAAAAGAACATGAATTACCTATCAATTGAATGAGTTGAATACAACCTTTTACTGGTAGCAATTTATAAATAATGAGTCTAATCTCTTTTTCATCAACATGATTTAATAGAATTTGAACAATTTAAACCCTGTCGAGCTACAAACCATGTAATTAGTACATGCATTAAAAGATATCAATCCACGCTTAAGAGACCTAATTCTC
The DNA here is from genome assembly GCA_020080225.1 of Gynochthodes officinalis. Lineage (NCBI taxonomy): Eukaryota > Viridiplantae > Streptophyta > Magnoliopsida > Gentianales > Rubiaceae > Gynochthodes > Gynochthodes officinalis. The sequence goes on from CM034616.1 coordinate 4,462,481, forward strand.
TCACATTGAAATCTAATATCCTTTCCTTTCTTTCTTATACATATATGTGTGCGTATACGTACACACACACACACACACTTTTCACCCTTCCTAGTTGTTTTGGCAACACTTCCCCTACTTCCATCCAAATTCATATTTTCCACTGAGTTTATTCATTTGTTTGTTATTAAATTATTAATTTGTCAAATGAGAATTTCTTATAGGATTTGAAAGAGACTTAAAGATATTTGTCTTTCATTGTCAAGGACAAAATTCCTACCATCGTATAAGTGCATTCTTTCTTTACTGTATAAATTTGAAATAAAAAGTGCTTGAAGGGAATTTATGGAGTGAAAGCCAAATTTACTCCTTGTACTAATCAATTAGAATACAATAATTATTCATTTGGCTTTAAAGTACTCTTTGTGGAGTCGAAACACAACTTTTTGTCCTCTATATAAGTACTATTTGATCAAGAAAACTTATTTTTTGCTTTTATTCTTTATAAAAATTCTAGATTTTACTGTCTACAATTTTTTTTTGATTTTATTGTATCCTAAAGATAACTTGCTATGTAAAATTTCTTTAATTTTATTGTATCCTAAAAGTAATTTGCTATCAATCCAAAAGCAAACTACAGTTGTAGTGAGCGTAAATACAACAACACTTATATTACGCTTTAAAATCAATATAGTTTTCTTAACATTTATTTCCATGAGTAGTGATACTCATAGTGAAAAATTATAATAAAAAGTCATAATTTGAAAAAGGGTAAAAAACATTGGAGCCTATTAAACTTTTGAGATCATATACTTTTGCCCACTCATCTAACAAAATTATGTGAATAGCTGTTCAACTCGTAAATTTGATAACCCATGTCATTTTGTTACTTTTAGCCATTAAAACCAAACAAAAATGACCATTTTGCCCCTAAAAAATTGACTTCCGTTTGGTTTTAATGACTGAAATCAATAGAATGGTCATGGGTTATCAAATTTACGAATTGAATGGCTATTCGCTCAATTTTGTTAGATGAATAGCTAAAAGTATACGATCTCAAAAGTTTAATAGCCTTTAATGTCTTTTACCCTTTGAAAAATACAAAATAGTAAGGAAATTTTTTTGTCTTTTTAATACTTGCTAAATAAATTATTATGACTTTTTATTATAACTTTTACCATAAATATCATTCCCCTACTTCTGTTGTATGCTTTTATTATACTCATGTTAATTCATATTTAGCACACATATGCCCTTCACAATACTCTTTTGTCTAACTTTGTAGTCCCTTGTTTAACCCATTAGAACTTTATTTTGGGTACAATATAAGGTTCAATTTTTTACTTTTGTCATTTTTTTTATCGTTTGACAACATTTAGGACATGCTTGGTTTTAGGAATCAAACTCCTCAATGGGATTTATTCCATTATTTGGTGTTTGGTTGGGGGTTAATGAAAATAGAATTCAGTAATGATTGTGAAAAATTGGGTAATAGTTAATTATCTACCTCCCCCTTCAATCATTAATTACCTTAAATTCAGTGATAATTTTTATTCTATTATTTCGATTGTATCCTCAATGCTAAATTACCATTATACATTGATATTCTCTCTCATCCCTCTATATTATTTTTTCTCTCTTTTCTTTCTCTCTTATATTTCTCTACTATTTATGTTCCTCTCATCATTTTATTAAACTCTCTCTCTTTCTTCTCCACTGTTATTTACTCTCTATCATTTTCTCACTCTACTTTCTCTCACATTATTTTTTTTACTCCACTTTCTCTCTTTTACCACTCACTTCTCTTTCTATCCTATCTCCCGTTGCTGTTTTTCTCTCTCGTTATTTTTTCACTCTACATTCTCTTTCATCACTTTATAAATTTTTTTCTCATTCTTCCCTCTCCACTCTACTTTCTCTTTCATCACTTTATAATTTTTTTTCTCTTTCTTCCCTCTCCACTTTACTTTCTCTCTCATCATTTTATAATATTTCTTTCTCTTTTGTCCCTCTCACATCTTTCTCTCTCTTCCATTTTTCTCATCTTTCTCTCTCATCCCTCTTTACTGTTACTTTTTCTCTCATTATTTTTCTCACTCTACTTACTCTTTCTTCACTTTATAATATTTTTTTCTCTTCCCTCTCACTCCTTTTTTTCTCTCCCTTTCCACTCACTTTACTTTCTCTCTCATCATATTTCTCACTCTACTTTCTTTCTCATCATTATATGATATTTCTTTTTCTCTCTTCTCTCTCACTCCTCTTTCTTTCTTTCTTCCTACTCACTTCTCTATCTCTCTTATCCCTCTTTATTTTTATTTTTTCTTTCCTTTTCCTTATCACTTTATAATTTTATTTTTAAAATAAAATTATTAGATATTATGTTACTATTCTGACACTATTCCAACAAAAAAACAAACGGAATGGTGACGGAGGACCAAAATGGTACATTCATGAGATGTGAGAAACTTTTTGTTCTCATTTTAAAAGTGAGGGACTAAAAAGATAATTGACAGAAGGACAATTTTGGAAGTTATCTCTAATTATTAATAAGGGTAAAATTAAAATTTTAACTGCTTTTGATATTTATAGTTGAATTGAATCAAATATTATCATTCGCAGTAATATTCGCGTTAGGGTTTGAACCAAACACAAATAATACAACGAGCATTCCTGTTGAGAATGAGCTTTTAATGAATCTATTATGCTTCCCATTAAAAAATTAGAACGAAGCGTAGCTTTAAATTATTGTAATGTGCTCCAGAGATAAGCTTTTCTTCTATATATGTGGAAGTTTGAACTCGGTGTCTATAGAATGCTTGCCTTTGGCTTTTCCTGTGTAATTTGACTCGTAAAGTTGCCCTTTGGCAGAATTGCCAGAACCTATAGAAATAACCGTATGGTTAAAGCTCAACTCCAACTCTAACACGCAAGTGTTTGCTTTAAAGTATAAACTCAATCTAGTCCCCTATTTCATTGACACTATAAATTAACGTTTTCCCCAAAAATTTAAACTCTATTTGGAAACAAATTTAGGATTTGTTTGGAGTGTGATGTATTTGGAAAAAGTTATATTAGAATGTGTAAAAATTTTGATGGGTATTTTTTTGATAGAAAAAGTATTTTGGAGAGAAAAATCAGAAGGAAAATTTTTAAAAATTATGTGAGAAAAAATTGAGTGGGAAAATTTGAATTTTAAAATTTGAAATAAAAATGTGTTTGGATAGTTTGTTTTTATTTGAAAATTTACTTATTTGCAAATGAAAAATTAGTGTCCAAACAACCTTAGTGACTGATAAAAATTTGAGGTCAACTTAATGACAAATTAAGGGTAATTTTGTCCTTTTACTGGACACTAGGATAAGTCAGGTATACCATGTGGCAAGCCGCATTGGATCACATTACTAATCCCGTACTAATTACATTCCCCAGTACTAAACAAAAGAAAACCCTCACCTGAAAAATAGACAAAAATTAGAGAAGGTTATGTTTTAATGTTTTCCAGCAAAATGAACAAAAAGAAACAAAACCAGACCAAAGGGAAATAAGAAATTAAATATGAATTTGTAAAGTTATGCCAAAAATAAACAAAATTGGTATTTAAACAAGGGATACGAATTGAAGTGATAGGCCACACCCACAAACACAAAAACAAAAACAGAGCGAAAAATTAAAAATAAATAAACACGCACACACACAGTTCGCTGAGTGCATAAGTGCATATCTCCCCCCTTTCCCTCTCTCGATCTACACTCTTTCTCCTATTTCCCCCCCTCTGTGTCTCTTTCACACAATTACACAGACTCACCCCCTGAATTCTCTACCCCTAGATCGTTTTTTTACGTTTTCCGGCATAAGGTGGTGGATTAATTTGCAATTTTGGTGTCATGGCGATAATAAAAAGTGTGAACAGATCGGCCTGCGTGGCGTTCTCGCCGGAAACGCCGTATCTGGCCGCCGGAACGATGGCTGGGGCGGTGGATCTGCAATTCAGCTCGTCGGCAAATATTGACATATTTGAGCTAGACTTTGCGTCGGACGATCGGCAGTTGATTTTAGCCGGCACTGTGCCGAGTTCCGAGCGGTTCAATCGACTGTCTTGGGGAAAACCCCTGTCTAATTCTGAGGAATTCTCTCTTGGGCTAATCGCTGGTGGGCTTGTCGATGGGAACATTGGGCTCTGGAATCCGAAGCCTCTGATCTCGTAATTTGATCTGAGTTTTAAATTTGATTAGTTGGTGGAAAAAGTTTAGATTTTTTAAAAATTGTGTCGCTGAATTTATTGCATGATTGAATTGGGGGTTTGGTTCACATTAAGTGCACTCTACATGTGGAGTGTGAAACTGCTTTGAATTGTAGTGATTAGGTCTGTGTTCGATTTGATTACCGTATGAATTGTAGTGATTCAGAGCATATTTGTAATGAATCCGATTACTTTCATTCGTACTGATTTGGAATTGAAATTTGAAGTTGAATATGGTTTTAGTTCATCATAAGTAGATTCTAAATAATTGCAGCTAGAAAAGGTTGGGTTTTTAATGATTTTTAAACACATATTTCACTCTACAACTGTTGTGGATTTTCTATAAATTACCATTAAGGGTCTGTTGAAGGAAAAATTTCAAAATGGAAGAATCTTGTTGGTAATTTGGCTGGAGTGATGCCAAAAAAATGCTTTTCTTTTTCTTTTTCTAATTTTTCTTGACGACAATGCAATAATTGGTTTAGCTGTTGGGGAAACAATGGCTGTTTGAGCTGAAGCTGGTCGTGTGAATTTTTTTAATGACGAAATCAAATAGAATAAGTTAAGGCACTCTAAGTTCGGATCCCATTTTGACTTTTCGATGGGGGTTTTGTAGCAGTATTTGGAAGGCTCAAGAGGGTTAAACTTTAAGCAGGAATTCTACGCATAGGTTAATTGGCAGAAATAAGATTGTGAGAATTGGAAGAAAAAATATTATCTAATGCTGATTAAACACTTTACTCTGTAGACTTCTGTGGACGTTTGACATCTAGTACCCTTAAAAGCGTTAAATTGATTGTGATGTTATCTGCTTGTTTGTATTACTCTGCTGCAATGCCCTCTGGCTTTGGGATTTTTTTCCCTCCCCTTTCTCTTTATTGTCATCTGAAAAGGGACTGTCAACTCTCATTGACTCTGGTGTTTCCTTCAGTGCTCACCAAAGTAAAAGAAGCTCTGAGGCAGTTGAAGGTGCCTTTATTCAGAATCTTTCGAGGCATAAGGGTCCTGTAAGTCAGACAATATACTGTTTTCTTTGTTTCTGTTTTTCCTTTATTTGGTCTGTTAAAGAGAGAAAGTTGTGGATGGGCTTGGGGTTCTTTGGATTGAGGCCTATTAATTCCATCCATTATGCATCCGATGATGTGTGATGTTAATCATTCAATATATATTGACTTTCAGGTTCGAGGACTGGAATTCAATGCTTCTTCACCGAACCTTCTTGCATCTGGGGCTGATGAAGGGGAAATCTGCATATGGGATGTTGCACAGCCAACTGAACCCAATCTTTTCCCTCCTCTCAAGGTATCATTCCTCCCTATTTTTATTACATATGATTGTGTTAGTCCTCTATGATTCTTCCTTTGTTTCACCTTTTCCGATATTTGATTGAATAAGTAATGCAGACATGTAGGTAAAAATATTTCTTCCCTTTGCATGAAATGTTTGAATAATTGATTAGATTAAATTTTAACCTTGCAATGTCAAAATGGTACATAGTTGGAGGATGTGGTTTAGATTAACTTTTTACATCGAACAATGGAACAATTATTCTTTTGCTTACAATTTTCTCAACTATTATGTGAAGAAGACACAAAGTTTTTGTTAGAAATTGGAAAGGATTGTATGCGCTAGTGCAGTTTCTGTCTGCATTTGAATTTTTGTACATAGTGTCATTTTGTTTGCATTCATTTTCTTGCTTATTTTCCAACCTTCTTACTTGAGAAGTAATCTCTTTAGGGTAGCGGATCTTCAACTCAAGGTGAAATTTCATTTTTATCATGGAATGGCAAAGCTACGAACATATTGGCCTCAACTTCATATAATGGGACAACTGGTGAGAAACTGTCGTTCGCTTTTTATGGTGCTTTAGCTCTGAGTTTTATGTCGCATGACGGACACTTTTTGTAATTTCAGTGGTTTGGGATCTGAGGAGGCAAAAACCAGTGATTAGGTAAAACTATTTGCTTTTGATGAAAATATATTTGGATGTTCGGGTTTGTCTGCTGATGTAGCATAAGCTAAATGTTGGTATCTACCATGACTGAACTTGTGTAAGCATCCAATTTGCAGTTTCCTCGATCCAGGTAGGAAACGGTGCTCTGTTTTGCAGTGGAATCCAGACCTTGCAACTCAATTGATCGTGGCTTCAGATGAAGATAGTTCTCCTTCTCTTCGGGTAATCCATTCACTTGGTGACTTTTGTTAACTTAGGGGAATGCATACATCTCACTTGGAACTTACTGGCATTTTGATTCAGCTCTGGGATTTGCGAAATGTAATGACTCCAGTCAAAGATTTTGGGGGGCACACAAAAGGTATGCAAGTCTGTGCTTTTGGGCTTCCTTGTACAATGACTGTTTGCTGCTTGACTCTTGGAGATTTTATGCAACTGTATATGTTACTTTGAAAGAAGGGCTTTATTTTTGATTTTTGAGCTCTGCAAGCCTATTTATAATGAGCATGTGCATGTATCTGTTATGCACTTATTTCAACATGAGTATTAACCATTTATCACAGTTGAGTTTTACAAGGAGGCTGAGTCAATGCCATTCTGTACCTTTAATCTGCTAGGAAATGCCGGGATTCTCCATAAACCATTGACTTTCCCTCTTCATTGTCAAAAAAATGTGTTGATTTGTCTCATTAGGAGTACTATTGTCTCTTTTGTGTAAGCAAATGATGCATGTAGAACGGCAACCAAAGTACAATGTTGATTGTAAGTGTGAATTCTGTTCTTGCTGTTCAATTGTTTTAAGATGAGATAGTTTCTTTTAGTTTAATATTTGTGAATTAATTTTTTTATGCTGATAATTTCCGTTATATTTAAAGTTATTTTATGGGTCATTGCCATTCCCTGTTTCCTAACAAGGTACTATAACTTATCTATTTGTGTGATTCGTTTTTGCCCTGGCTGGGCCCATTGTTTTTTTTATAGTACTTTAAATTTTAGTAAACTGACTTGTTAATGGTTGTGTCATCCTTTAATTGTAGAGAGGAAAGAGAAAGATAAAACTAGAAATACCTCTTAGATCTCAATTTGGTACAATCACATAATGCAACTTAGTGAATTTATAGAACTAAATGAAGATAAGCATGATGGGTTTTAGACATATTCTTGGTTGATCTTGTGGTGAAATTGTTCTGGTGGAAAGATGAAAATGCAAAATGTATAGATATAGGATTAAAAACAAATGAGAAGCCTAGTCTAATCACTAAATTACTGAAATCTGAGGTCATTTAAATGGATTTGGTTATGGCCTGGTCTAGAGGCAAAAGATGGGTGTGGAATGTGAGTGTTAGTGCTACATTAAATGTTCAATTTATAATCTTGGGAGCTGTGGGTTATCAAGTTTTGGCTGTTGTGGAACAATAAGTTTGTAATCCCTGATTTGGTTGGAGAGAAGGCCCAAATACCTGTCATTAGATTCTGAGTCAAGAACCAAAATAAAGGGCCCCTTGTACTGGAAACTGGATGCTTTTATCTGTTGTAATGGGATAGTCTAAACTTGGTGGAGTCAGGAACGTGTAACAGAGCTACCTGAGTAAGATTCTATTAATTCTTTGCCAGAAAAGCCTTGCTCTGGTTCAAACATCAGCTACTTGACACTGCCGTTGTTCTAATTGCATAGCATGGAAACTGTGAAGAGAAATTTGGGTGTCATAGTTAGTTAAATTATATGCACTGGAGTGTTGGATAGAAACCTGATTTTGAAGAATGAAGGGAATAGTTGTATTGATAAATACTAATTGAAGAAAATTGATGTCTGAGAGCTCTATGTGCCAATGTTTGTTGAGTAAGGAGATGGAGGTTGTGATAGGCTAGTGGACAATACTACCACCTTATGGAAGGTATTTACATATTCATTCTGGAAAAGTGTTTCTGTTACCTGTATATAGTTTCTGGGTACAATTTGATGAAGAAGATGAAAGATATGTACATATTTTAACTTTTCTCCTTTATCTTTCATGAATTTACTATCGGCTTTAATTCTGCAGTTCTTTTCATTTATTTGTCTTAAATGGTTTTGAGGCAACGAACTCTTAGAGATTTCTTGTTCCTGTATGTCTTATATCAGGAGTAATTGCCATGTCCTGGTGTCCAATCGATACTTCCTACGTACTTACCTGTGCCAAAGATAATCGCACCATCTGCTGGGACATCACATCTGGAGAGGTAAATGAGCATGTTGATAGCTTCCTCTTGCCGTGTTTAATGTCAAATGAATGTGTGCCTGTGCTTTGATGCCATGCGCTCTCTTCATCTCTCTCATTGTCTTCTCTCTCTCTTTAAAATGCGGGCTTTGGTATCTTAGATGTTGTTTTCTGACGTGCTACAAAGGTTCTATTGTTTAATGTTATGCAGATTGTGTCTGAATTGCCAGCTGGATCAAACTGGAATTTTGATGTACACTGGTATCCAAGGATTCCAGGAGTTATAGCAGCATCTTCCTATGATGGCAAAATTGGCATTTACAACATAGAGGTTGGTGTCATTGTTTTCTTGTGGATAGGTGTGCCTGATGTAATGGTCCATGTTAATGCATTACTCAATTTTGCTTGCTATTTTGGAGGATGAAAATTGGCCCATTTTGTGGATAAGAATTTTTTTTTTTTTTTTTTTTTTTTTTGGGGGTGCTTGTATTCCACAAAAGAAATTAAATGTTGAGAATCATATTTTTGAACGAAAGGCCTCAATCAGCATTTAGGTCACTATCCAAGTGCTGAGTTATCTTATTGCTTGGTAATGGTGTAAGTTAATATTACTGACTGTCCTGGTAGCTTGCGCAAGTGCTACAAAGTTCTATCTTCTCCTAATATGGTCAACTAAGGTGTCTTCCATTAAAACTGTGCAGGTCATACCAATTAAGTGAGTTAGTGAAAGCTTGGTAATGTTTGATATTTGATGGACTGTTATTTTATAAGGGTTATAAAATTATGGTGTGTTTTTCTTTGTAGTACTAACATAGTAGGGTGGAGGATTGTTTTTAGTTGGTGGAATTATTTGACTTAGTTCTACTGGTCTTCGTTAGATGGACTCTTTATCCACCCCAAGAACACCTGTGTTGATGGTGCAGTTATGAAATTCATACCCAACTTGGCCAATTCCAAATGGGCATGATGAGAATCTGTGTAATGATGGAAGGATTTGTCTCCAAGAATAATTCCAAGAAGATCCTCTCAAGAAAATGAAACTAAGGAAAGAGGAGTATTAGACGTCAGGAAATGAGAATATTCAAAGGTAGAATTTGTTTGAGAGTTTAAAGTTGGTTCTATAACAATGACTTTGAGTATGAATAAAAATAAGCACATGCTTAACAGGATAATAATTAGGAAGCTGAGTGGAATATAGTTGGTTGCTTGGTGGGGACCTTTGATGTGTCACAAGCAGACATTAAAAGCTGGACTTGCTTTTGAATCTCTGTTTATTGACAGTTATATAGTAATCAATTACAATGACTAAACATACATTTTCCTAACTATTCTGTTCACCTGGTTTAAAATGAAAATTCTTTTGAAGGTTTGACTACGGATTAAGCAAGAAGATAGCATTAAGCAAGGGATTCATGAGCAATCCAAACTCATATTTTATAAAAATTACTAGTAAATAGAGCCTATTTATCGTATTCCCATAACATTCAAGAGTCTCTAGCAGTGCCTGTATCCTTTGCTAGAAAGGTGTCTAGCACTCGGATAAGTTCTCTCTCTCACACACACACACACACACCTGTCTTGGTTATGTAGCTAGCTTTTTCTTTGATATGATTTAGTATATTTACACTAGGTCTTAGAAATCCTTGCTTTTGAGTGGCATAGGCACCAAGGTGTGAACATATATGTCAATCATTTCTGTTTTGGTATCATATTGAGGATACGCATGTACATCTCTGAAATATTATTTCTGCTTTTGGCTGTTCACATATGTATGAATATACATGTTTGTGCATTCCATATATTTACCAGCTTTATTGGTTTTCATGAATTGGTTTTTAATTTTTGTTGTTGTATTACAGCATATAGATGGGCTGTTCATGCAAAGATAGCAATATGGCTGTCAAGTAGATAGGAAGTGTGTTATAGCTGATTTTGTTAATTGTGGGCTGCTGTCATAAGGAGGCCATGTTGTAAATTTTCTGGTCTTTTATTTTTCCCAGCAGTTAGATCACCTAAGGTGGAATTTGACATGTATTATTGTGGGATTCTCTAATGTTTCTTGGTTTGTTTTGCAGGGCTGTGGCCGAGATGGTACTAGGGAAGGTGATTATAATGCAGGTATATGTCTAGGTGATACATTTTTGTCTAATTTTTATAAGAAGCTGAATATTTCCAATGAAAGCAAACAATGAGATTATTGTCATCTTTATTTTGCACTTGGAAATTAATGTTAAAAGCCCTTTATCTCTTAATTTGCGATGAGATGCTTGGCTTTACGACATTCTGGTCTTATTTATGAATCATCTGTGCCAGTATTTGTAGAAGCCTTCTGTTCTATGAGTTATCCAGTGTATTTGGCTAATTCTGCTTGATTTAATACATTTGAGGTGTTTGACTTAGTTGGGAAGTTTGATGTGCTGGTTTTTTCCCTTTATTCTTAGGCATTTTCTAGATGAACTCATTTGTCGAATTAGCCAATGTTTGTCGTACTCGGTATGATTTCGAAGGCTGTATTAAAATGTTTTTATTTTGTGAGTTAGACTTTCTGATCCTAAATAATGAGCAAAGGAAATGTGGAAACATTTAGTTGGCTTCCGAGAGTCATTATTAACGCTAATTATGGTTCAAGTATATTACCATACACCCAATGCCAAGTTATTTCAATATGACCATGTAGTTATTATCTACTTCTTTGTCCATCCCTACTGACCCTACCCATTATTTGTGTGGTTTGATATGCCAATTTGTTTTTTAGATGTGTCAATCTTTTATTTATCTTTTTCCCCTCATTATAATATATCTTTTGTAGCATCATTCCGGGCACCGAAATGGTACAAGCGGAAAGCTGGTGTTTCATTTGGATTTGGGGGCAGGCTTGTTTCATTTAACTCTACTGAGGCTGCAGCTGGATCTTCAGAGGCATGCTTAATACTTCTATCCCCATTGATTTCTTTTTTTTTTTTAGTTGCCTAAAATGTCATCACAATCATTGTCCTTCTGTTTTACAGGTTTATGTCCATAACTTAATCACAGAGCATAGCCTGGCAGCCAGATCTTCTGAGTTTGAGGTTGCAATACAAAATGGGGAGAGGTCTTCAATGAGGCTTTTGTGTGACAAAAAATCTCAGGAGTCAGAGTGGGTTTTTTTTTAAAAAAAATTTATTTCTTAGTTTATTTTTTTAGAACTCTTTTGTTTCTTAGAGGTGTGAAGCTTTATCACTTGAGCAGTGTAGTGGCCCCAGTGACTTTTAATTTATTAGCTGTGTTTGCTTTCTTCAACAGATCTGAAGATGAGAAAGAGATTTGGGGCTTGTTAAAAGTTATGTTTGAAGATGATGGGCCAGCAAGGACAAAACTGCTTGCTCACCTTGGTTTCAATCCACCTGAGGCGAAAGACACAACAGGGAATAGTATTTCTGAGCAGGTGAATGCCCTTGATCTTGATGAAGGAAGAACCGATAGGGATGGATATGCTGGGAGTAAGGAAACCGTCATGTATGCTTTTGATAATGGGGAGGACTTCTTCAACAATCTCCCAAGTCCAAAAGCTGATACGCCATTATCTAGTTCTGGGAATAAATCTGCAGCTGGTGACTTTGTTCCTGTTGAAGAGGGATCTCAACAAGAAATGGAAGGAGACAAGGATCTTACTGAGGCATCATTTGATGATGCTGTTCAACGTGCTTTGGCTGTTGGGGACTACAAAATGGCAGTTTCACAATGCATGTCAGCGAACCGAATGGCAGATGCATTGGTTATTGCTCATGCTGGTGGTACAATGTTGTGGGAGAACACACGCGATCAGTACCTTAAAACAAGTCATTCCCCATATCTTAAGGTATTATGAGCTGTCTATATTTTGGATTTGGCTAATGTATGATACTTTCCACTTTCATCAGTTGTGATTTCATATGTTAAAATGTTTTGCATCCCAGGTTGTTGCGTCATTAGTGAACAATGACCTCATGAGCCTTGTAAACACTCGGCCTCTGAAATCCTGGAAAGAAACAATTGCACTTCTCTGCACTGTAAGTTCTTTCTCTCTATGGAAGAGTTGCCTGAAGTTAGAAATTATTATAGCTACTGACTCTATGTATGGGGTTCACTTTGTGCATTGCATATATGTTGAAAAGTTCTGCAATGTTCTATATTAGAAAATAAACTTATGGCAATCTCTCAGCTGGATTTTTTTGGTCGTGACATTATAGTGCATTTCATTTTCTCAAATTAACTAATTGTGATTGTATTTAAAAGGGGGAGAGATTGATGAAGATGTAAGCTATAGAATCAGAGCAGGTCGGATGAAATGGCGCAGTGCATTAGGGTTTTTGTGTGATAGCAAAATCCCACTTAGGCTAAAACGAAAATTTTATAGAACGGCAACAAAACCGACAATGCTATACGGAGCTGAATGTTGGCCAACACAAAGGCAACATGAGCATAAGATGGGAGTAATGGAAATGAGGATGTTAAGGTGGATGTGTGGTTATATAGGGATGGATAAGATAAGAAATGAGGATATTCAACGAAAAGTTGGAGTAGCACCGGTGGCCAAAAAGATGAGAGAACATAGATTAAGATGGTTTGGGCATATTCTTCAAAAACCCCTAGATGCTCTGGTAAGAATAGAAGTTTGTTATAAAGAGCATGGCAGGAAGAAAGGGAGAGGTAGGCCGCAACTTACGTGGGGGAAAGTAGTAAAACAAGATTTAGGGGAGTGGGAAATAGATTGGCGTACGGTTTGCTTTAGAACAGAGTGGAGGACAGCTATTGGAAGAGCAAAATTCCTATGTTCATGACTGTCCTTTCTAGTCCTAGCCCTTTCCCCTTTATTCTGTTATATCTCTTTTAGTGATTTATCTATTTCATCTAGTGATTTATCTATTTCATCTTGCTATATCCCTTTATTTTGTTATATTTCGTTTTATTTTGTTATTTCCCCTTTATTTTGGGTTCGTTGACCGCCGACCCCAACTAGTTTGGGATGAAGGTGATGTTGATGTTGATGATTGTATTTAATACCTCATAATTCAGAATAAATTGTTATCATTCCCAAAAATAAAATAAAATAGAACTCTTCTGAGTAATTTTATGTTTACAGTATTATTGTATAAGATCCCAATAACTTCCCAAGACCTGTCTTGAATAGCTGAGATTTACTCCATTTGGTTTATTTGTTAGTAGTGCTTATAGATTACTAGGTGAAGAATGGAAATCTTTCCTATGTTTTATGTGGCCTGTACCTGGTAGGTCTGATAATTTGCTGTGTCTTGTGGTCTCCTCTTGTTCTTTCTTCCTGTGGATATACTATATTATTGATAGATTGACCTCTGATCTTTGTCTTACAGTTTTCAACTGATGACGATTGGAACCTGTTATGTGATACGCTAGCATCTAGACTCATGGCTGCTGGTCAAACACTTGCAGCGACTCTTTGCTTCATTTGTGCTGGAAACATTGACAGAACAGTGGAAATATGGTCAAGGACTCTGGCAGGCGAGCATGACGGAAAGCCCTACGTTGACCTTTTTCAGGTTTCAATCTACCTTTTACCTTTTGGAAATTCTTTGTTCAGCAAAAAGCTAACTTCCTACTCATACCTTCATATGTTTAAGGATTTGATGGAAAAGACAATTGTCTTGGTTTTGGCAAGTGGGCAAAAGCGATTTAGCACTTCCCTTTGCCAGCTTGTTGAAAAGTATGCAGAAATATTGGCAAGTCAAGGCCTTCTAAGTACAGCAATGGAGTACCTAAAGCTGCTTAGTACTGAAGAATTGTCTCCAGAACTTACAGTTTTACGAGATCGTATCCAATGCTCTATTGAACCAGGTTCGCAATTGGAAATGAAATCTGTTTGTTTATTAAGATAATTCTGTTGATTTAAAATCATTTCCTGTTGAAAACTTGTATTAGTCTGTTTTCCTTCTGGTGTGCACACTTCATTAGTTTGTGCAACTTACCAAAAGCTTTGTTGTTGAAAGCTTTCTTTCTTTTGATCGTTTTATGGTTTAAAATACACCATTTATTTTCTTGTGCTTTTGAATTGTAACTGTTACTTTTAATTTTTTTTCCCACTGTCATACATCAAAATCAACATTTAAATGCATGAAATGTAAATTGGCAAATATGACCTTGTTAATCCCCACAAAGATAAGGACTCACTCACCAAACTCGGCACGTTTTTTTATCCTTGTCATTATTTGTTTATCCAGAAAACTTGACTGTTGGTACACAAAACTCCCAAGATATGCAATGCACCAGCAATGAGCACTGTCACTAACTACTGATTATGTTTTTAAACGGATTTCAGATTCTCTGACAGAAAAGCTTGTAAGTGGCCTGTAAAAACACCTAAACAACCTAGGATACTTTTACATCTTCATTCATTGATGTAGAAAGTGAAGAAGACTCCTACAGCAATGGTCCTCTCATTCTCAGGGAGTGAAAATCATGAATATTTGACTAGTATCACAGTTGAAAATGCACAAATCATGCTTCAGAAATTGATTGAAAACTGAGCTGATACTCATATTTTTTTTACTGCTTCTGAATTAATCGATTCGATCAGTTCTATTGAATGAACTTTCTAAATCTGAGCAAAGAGGCAAGTCCAAAACTTATTAAATCAAAGTACCTTTTCAATTAATCTTTTGACTTGTGAGAAACAACCATGTAAGTGAAAACTCTTAGCGTATATGAACTGGTATAGCAGGAAGGAATCTTGACATGTATTATGATTTTTGATATTTTTCCCTACTCTTATTTGACTGTATGTTTTCTGAGAGTATCTATTGTAGTGTTCTTGATTTTCAAATGCATATTCAGCAAACTTAGAGTTTAAGTTCATATGTCAATAGTGACATTTTATATGAGGCCTAGAAGGCTTGAACTATAGGAAAATTTTGTTACTTGTGTTGTCTATGAGTTTGTCTCCCAATATGTTACTAGCACTGCTGTTATATGAGATTGGAAGTGGGTAGTAAAGTTAGAGGCATATGGACTACATTTTATCAGGATTTTACCTGATAATGAGTTTTGCAACCCTCTCTTACTCTCTGTGTGTGTATGTATATATTTATGCACGCTTACAAACAGTGATTGCTTGAGACATGGGTGTATATATATGCACACACACACAACATATATTTACGAACACACTAGAATTCTTTAGTGCTTTGTGCTATATGGAACATAACGTCTACTGTTATCCATTTCTTAAAAGTAACCTGACCTTAAAATGTTACCATTCTCTAATAGGATATGCCTTTCGTGTTATATTATGTAGAGATTAATCTTCTTGATAACCTAATGAATATCTAGTTCAGAAGGCCTATAGACCTATGCGATCAGGAATCATTGTCTCATCTGGCCTTGCAGTAAACCTTCAATTATATAGGCCCATTTATGCAAGATGGCTTTTGTTAGATTGACAAGTGTTGTCTTCATTGCTTTTATTAAATGAATGTTAGCACTGCTTGAAATTGTTTTAATCCTAGTTTTCGGTTCAAACAAAATCGAATTAAATAGAACTTTTTGGCCGGTAGAGATTGAAAGGGAAGAATCACAAGCTTGGTTTGACATGATCTTTTTACGCTTGAAGAATATTTGTATCACTTCTTTCCAGTATGTTGGCATCAACATCTAATTTAGTTCTATAGTTCAAGGGTTGAGATTACATCTTAATTTTTCATTATGAATTGCTGTTAATTATGTTTTGAGTACTTAGTTTGGGAATCTGGGTTTATGTGTTTGGCACTTGAATGAGATGAGATATATTCAGCTGGAATGGAAGAAAATTTTGTTATTTGCTGAGAAAATGGAAATGAGGATTAGCTTCTTTGTTGCCGAAATCTATTTGAAAGAGTTTATATTTGTCAAATTATTGCTGCAGTTAAAGATTGCTAAATTCCCCAAAATCTGTTTGAGAGAGTTTATATTTTTCAAATTATTGCTACAGATAAAGAATTGCCAAATTCCACATCTATCAACAATTCTCAACAAGTAAGACCTCCTTATGGTGTTGATCAGCCTAGTTATGGTGTTGTTGACCCTTCTCGCAATTATTACCAGGTATCTTTTTAACTCTTCTGAAATGAAATTGTTTGTTGGGGTTTAAATTTTTGTTATCCCTTGCTATATCTGATCATTGGTGTTTGCTGCTCAGGAAACAACGTCCTCACAATTTCAGCCCCATGTTCCTAACAGTCAGTATGATGGAAACTATCAGCAGTCATTTGTTCCTTCATCTGGGAAGCCTAGTGCTCCTAACAGTCCATATGATGGAAACTATCAGCAGTCATTTCCTCCATCATCTGGGAGGATGTATGGTTCACCTGTTCCATATCAGTCAACATCCCAGCCGAACATCCCACAGCCAAACATCTTTGTGCCATCTCAGGCACCTCAAGTTCCCCAGGTAAAAGCACAAATTTTTGGTTCAAGTACTTTACAATGCAAATCTTCTTGGTTTTGAGAATGTTAAGAAATGTTCTTAATTGTATTGGTGGAAATTCAATGTTTATTCCAATGTTTTTAATTCTTTTGTGTGGAGTAATGATACTCTTAGTGACTAATCATAGTGACTGATGTGGTAAGTATCATCATCATCATCACCTTTATCCCAAACTAGTTGGGGTCGGCGGTGAATGAACCAAAGACATAAATCCATAAAATAAAGAAAATATAATAAAATAAATAGATATATAAATAGATAAAGAAATAAATAAAAATGTTAAAACTATAAAGGGCAGTCAGGACCACTAGAGTTTTGCTCTTCCACTACACTAATAGTTTTCCTCCACTCTGTTCTACTACAAACTAGCCGCTAATCTATTTCCAACTCCATGAAATCTTGTTTTATTACTTTTCCCTACGTAACTTTTGGCCGACCTCTCCCTTTCTTCCCATCATACTCTTTATAACAAACTTATACCAGTACATCTATAGGTCGCCGAAGAATATGCCCAAACCATCTCAATCTATGTTCTCTCATCTTTTCTGCCACTGGTGCTACTCCAACTCTTCGTCGAATATCCTTGTTTCTCATCTTATCTATTATTGTCTTACCACTCATCCACCTTAACATCCTCATTTCTGCTACTCCTAACTTATGCTTATGTTGTCTCTTTGCTAGCCAACATTCAGCTCTATATAGCATTGCCGGTCTTATAGCTGTCCTATAAAATTTCCCTTTTAACCTAATCGGGATTTTGCAGTCACACAAAAACACTGTTGCACTTCGTCATTTCATCCAACCTGCTCTAATTCTATGGTTTACATATTCATTAATCTCTCCCATTTTTTGCAATATTGATCCCAAATATCTAAAAATATCTTTCTTGGGTACCTCCTGTCCGAGCATACTCACGGAATCTTCGTCCTCACGTTTTGCCGTGTTGAATTCGCACTTCATATATTCAGTCTTATTTCGACTTAATGTCAATCCTTTTAACTCTAACGTGTTTCTCCATATTTCTAATTTAGCTTCTACCCCCACCTTGGTCTCATCAATAAGCACAATATCATCAGCGAATAACATACACCATGGCATCTCATCTTGGATATCCTTTGTCAACTTATCCATAACTAGGGCAAAAAGGTAAGGACTAAGAGCAGATCCTTGGTGTAAGCCTACTGTGATTGGAAAATAGCTTTATTTTCCATTACAAGCTTTCACGCACGTGGTAAAACCATCATACATATCCTTGATAACCTCTACATACTTTGAGGGGACTTTCTTCTTCTCAAGTACCCACCATAGAATCTTTCTTGGGACCCTATCATACGCCTTCTCAAGATCAACAAATACCATATGTAGATCTTTCTTCTTTTCTCGATATCTCTCTATCAGTTGTCGTATCAAGAAAATAGCCTCCATGGTAGATCTTCCTGGCATAAATCCAAATTGATTTACGGAGACCTTAGTATCTATTCTCAAACGATGCTCACTAACTCTCTTCCATAGTTTCATTGTATGGCTCATAAGCTTAATGCCCCTATAATTGGCACAATTCTGGATATCCCCCTTATTCTTATAAATGGGCACAAGCATACTCTCCCTCCATCCCTCGAGCATCTTATTTGTTTGGAAAATCCTATTAAAAAGGTTAGTCAACCAACGTATTGCTACTTCCCCTAAGCATCGCCACACTTCACTAGGGATCCCATCTGGCCCCAATGCTCTACTCATCTTCATCCTCTTTAATGACTCCTTAACTTCATGCTCTCTAATTCTACGCACAAACCTTCTGTTTGAGTCATCATAAACATCCTCCAACTCTATCCCACTTCCATTGCTTCCCTTATTAAATAGTTTGCTAAAATAGCTTATCAACCTTTTCTCAACGTCTGCTTCTCTTACTAAAAGTTTCTGGTTTTCATCTTTTATGCATCTAACCTGCGTCAAGTCTTTACTTTTCCTATCTCTTATCTTTGCAAGCCTATAGATACCTTTTTCTCCTTCCTTGGTCCCCAATTGTTTGTACATCTCTGAAAAGACCTTACCATAGCCTCTCGCACAGCTTTCTTAGCATTTGTTCTCGCTAGTCTAAACTTTTGCAAATTCTCATTATTATGACATTTATATAAATGCCTAGAACACTCTTTTTTATGTTTAATTGCCTCCTATACCGAACCTTGACTGATGTGGTAAGTATAAAAAGACAAAATTCAATCATCACCTTCCTTAAAAAATACAAAATAATAAAGTATGATTTTGTCTTTTGATACTTGCCACATCAGTCTCTATGAATATCATTACTCTTTTGTGTGTCATCTTGAGGTGCCATCTCAGGCACTTCAAGTTCCCCAGGTATAAGCACAAATTTTTGGTTCATGTGCTTTACAAGACAAATCTTCTTGGTTTAGAGACTGTTAAGAAATGTTTTTAATTGTGAACTTCAATGCTTATTCCAATGAATACTTTTTACCCAAAAAAAAACCACCTAGATTTGAAGGACATCCTCATGGTAAACCTGCTGATCTGTGTGTTTCTTCAATTTGAAGTTTCATTGGATGACCAAATATTGTAATGGATTGTGACCCTCTTTGGGTTATTGCAATTTTCTTCCCCTTTGGTTGCTTGAAATGGATCTTTCTGTTGATTACTGTGTAGAAATTGCTCAAGTTTAATTGAAACAAAGGTCGTGTTTGTTCCTGCAGAACGACTTTATCTAAAACTTCAGTAGGAATTTGAATGTTAGCATAAACTTTGGAGCTTATCGTAATTCGAACTATTGGAGGTTTCAGCATTTTGTCTCGCTGTATTGACATTTGTTGTGATTTCGGGGGATTGATTGTACTATCAAGATTGTTAATCTGATCCAAATTGAAATTCTGAGTTCCTTTTGTTTTTATCCCATGCAGGGCAATTTTGCTCCTCCACCTCCTACTACACAGCCACCTTTGAGATCTTTTGTTCCCACTGAAACCCCTATGCTGAGAAATCTGGAACAGTATCAGCAGCCAACACTGGGTTCCCAGTTGTATCCTGTATGTTCTTTGCATATGTTGAGTCATATTGTATGAATCAATTAAATTCTGAAATATGCCTCGGGCATTGATTTCAGGGGGGTTCCAATCCAAATTATCAAGCTGGTATCCAGGGGGTTGGTTCATTTGTCCCAGCTGCTGCTCAGACTGGGCCACCTCCAATGCAAAAGATTCCCCATGTTGCTGCTTCTCCCCAAGAATCCAGAGGATTTACACCAATCAGCAATCCAGCAGTTCATAGACCTACAATGCAGCCTCCTAGCCCTACTCATGCAGCTCCAGTACAACCACCTGCAACCCCTGCTGCACCACCACCCACAATCCAGACAGCTGAGACTTCCAATGTCCCTGGTATACTTTCCATCTGCTTCCATCTTTTTTTGGCTGATTAAGGACTTGTACAGTAAGAGATACGATGTTTCCCTAATTTCGTTGTTAATCTTTCTGCTTCAGTTACAAGGTTTTCATTGATGTACTTCCCTCTTTTTGCATGTGATCTTGGGGGTTTCCTCGAACATAATTCTATGCAACTTTTTTTTTAGTAAAGCTGCACTGTGAGTGTCTTGACAAAGGGCATGTCATCTTGATATATGAGGTGTAGGGGGCTTTCTTTAGTGAACTATTAATATGAAGGTGTATTTGATACAAACTTACCTTGGGGTTGGGAAGCTTTAAGTAAATAGCTGCCTTGTCCAATCCTCCTAAACATCCATGTTTTGTTATTGATGTCTTGAATAATACCTTTGGCCTCGTGTTTTATGCTATTATGTGACCACCTGATTGATAGAGAGGACTCTAGTTGCTTGATGTCTATGAGGTAACTAAAGAAATTTGCTCTACATTAGCTAAAGCGTACATATTTTCTATTTTGTTACCTTATCAAACTAAATCCATATTTGTGGAAACTGCAAGCCAACTCTAATACTTGAGCATGTCTTATGTTTTATGCTGCAGCTCAACAAAGGCCTATTATCACAACTTTGACTAGACTGTTTCATGAGACATCAGAAGCTTTGGGAGGTTCACGAGCTAATCCAGCCAAGAGGAGGGAAATAGATGATAACTCCAAAAAGCTAGGGGTACTTTTTGTGAAACTGAATAGTGGGGATATATCTAAAAGGGCTGTTGAAAAGCTTATTCTGATATGTCAGGCTCTGGACAATGGTGATTACGCTACTGCCCTTAAATACCAGGTCTGTTCTTTAAGATCTCAATCCGGGGTTTTTTTTTTTTTAATTAAATATACTTGTAGCTTCAAGTCTGGTATGATCTGATCCCCGTGTTCTGTTTTTATGTGCGTACAGATAGAACTTACAGGAACTGATTGGGATGAATGCAACTTCTGGCTAACAACACTGAAGCGTATGATCAAAACAAGGCAGACCATGAGATTGTAGGGCATTTATTAGATTGTGGTCTGCATCCTTTGCTGAATCTGGGTGTTCTGTTGGATGACCCTTCCCTCTCATGTACACAAGGGCTGGCATCTATAGGTTTGTGATGTCAGGGTTTTGGTTCATTGTTGTCTTCGTTTAGCTCAAACAACTCCAGACTTCCAATTTCTTGTGATTCTTGAAAGCAGTTAGTGAAGATAGTTCCGGGACAGCAGTTGATTTAGTTGATTATTTTTCATTTTATATGATACGTGTTAGTGGTGAGATAGATTGGGTTTTCCTCAAATATGCTTAAGCTGTAATCCTTCGAATCGAAATCATGATTGTCATCAAGTTTTTCCATTCTGTTATTGTACTTGGACGGACTTGTATTATGAAAATTTTTTCCTTGGCAAATTACTTGGTCTGCTATTGAACTGTTCTTATGGTACAAAATGACCTTTTTGAAGTGGTTGCTTAAGCCACCTTTTTGAAGTGGTTGTTTGTTATTCTCTTTAATCTTGCTGCTATCATCAATAAGATCCGATAAACTTGGAGAAATTATGTCAATGCCCAAGTTCAATTGAAAATCAGTACGAAACTAGATGGGGTTCGTTTTCATAAATATATATGTTTTTAATAAAAATTAAATAAATATTAGTGTTTTAATTTTTTTTTTAAATGTTGAATTTGATATTTGAAATATAAATAAGTCAATTTTTTTATTTAAAAAATAATAACAAATCCTAACTTCTCCATATAAATATAATGTAATAATAATTAAGAAACATTGATAACAAATTAAAATTCTAACTAATATTAATAACATAATTATGTAACAATATAAATAATATAATTACTAATATACACAAATAATATATTTATAAAAAAATTAAATATATATTATATATTTTAAATTAAAACGAGTAAATGGGGCATATGGCGGGGTGGGAGAACCCTCCACTGGCCCGTTTTGATGCAGGGAGAGTTTTTCTCCTCCCGTCACCTACAGGGGTTAAACGAGGCAAGTACTTGCTATCCCTACTCATAGTCCCTTTTCCTTAGCAGTTTCCCACCCTTTTAGGGCATCTACAGCCTTTAGCCTAGGTCATGCCACATTAGTTTAAGATTATGTCTCAACTATTCACACAGCCATTATAAAAAAATTGTTCATGCTAATGACGTGACCTTTCTTTTCACATTACTAATTTCTCTCTACTCTATTTACTTTTTCACTATTTATTTAATACTTCTTATTTAAATTAATAATTAAAATATTATCTAATTTTCATTTATCAAAACTTATATATATTAATAATACAACTTATAATTTTAATTATCATACATTAAATAATTAAAAAAATTAACACATAATAATTTTACATTACATTAAAATTAAAATTCCAAGATTATTGGGAAAATTCGTTGACAATTGAGTTAAATTTTGCAAAAATTAGGTAAAATTTTGAACGTTAAGAGCAAATAGACCAAAATTATATGGTATTTAAGATGAACCTTGAAAAATTTGAGTACCAAATGATGGATAATTATACAAATTGGGAGGGTTATTTGAACGGAATTAATTGTTTCCAATATTTCTTGAGGGATCCATTTTTTAGAGAGAGAAATTTTGAGAGTTTAGAAGATAAGAATATCATATTTTGCACAAAAAATAGACAAAATGCATATCAATTTATAGATAAAAATATTTTTTGTCCGTTGGTATTTTTGTTTTTTTTTAAAAAAAAAGTAAGGGAAATGACCGTTGCAAACAGATAATTGGTTTGCAACAGTCATATGACGTGGCGCTCGCCCACGTCTGTGTGTCAACTGTTTAAAAAAAAAAAGCAAAAACGATGCGTTTGGCATCATTTTTAATAAAAAAAACAAAAAAAAAAACCAAGTCATGAGAAGCAACAATGCAACGCATGTCAGCTGTTTAAAAAAAAAAGAAACAAAAACGACACCTTTAGCATCATTTTTAATAAAAAAAAAAAACAAAATAAATAAATAGCACGACCAGGTCATGAGAAGCAGTAACACAGACATCGCTCCCCACAACCTCCTAGCTCCAAGGCCACGCCACATCAACAATTTCCCTGACTTAGGCCAAGCCTTGGTATCCACGGCCAGCCCTAAAAGGGGCTACTGTGGATACCCTTACAGCCAACTCTCCCCACCCTTGCCTATTGGCCCCAAAACCAAAAACAACAAAAACAGTATCAAAAAAGGCAACCAAATATAGGAGTAAAAAACATAGCAGAAAAAAAGAAAAAAAAAAAAAGGAGCTGAAACAAGATCCAAAAGGAATAGCTGTTTGATTGGATTTAGATTTTACATAATCAAGATCATAACTTTTGGATGCTTTAGACCTAAATAATGATGCAACGCATTTGTTGGATTGTATTGTAAATTTTTGGGGTTGGAGAAAATAATATAGTGAAAAGCAAGAGCCACTATGAAGTCAATTTTTGAAAATTACTTTAAAGTCAGTTTCTCAAAAGTCAACTTTAATATTTAGGGAAGAATTTTTAAACTGTCAATATTTTTTTAATTTTGTGCAAAAGCAACAATATTGTGTTAAATAACTCAAATTTTATGGCTCAAATTGTAATAATAAAGGCAAACTTAAGTGGCCAGATGAGATATCAAAAAATTCAGCATACTAAGGGCTATATTGTAATAATCTTTTTTGGGGAAATTTCTTTTAAGGACGTAATAAGTTGTGAATCAAGAAGCCTATTTCCAGATATAGAAAGGGAGGTTTGTAAAACTGTTGGTTTGCCCCTCCCAGCTTTCCTATGATCCACCAGCACTGGAAATGTTAGACTCGGCACCTTTGCTTAAAGATGATTCATCAGCTTTCTTTGAAGAAGGTTCGTCCTGTGGCTTCATAGCCGGAAACAATAACACTTCCTGTTGTAACAAGAACGCATGAGGTGAATCAGTTTAGTCGAAGAAGGAATTGGCGACATAATGACCCATTAAATTAAAAGATATGTTAAAAAAATATAAAAAGAAACAAACATAATGCAACTCAACTAAACAAAACTAAATTGAGCAAGCAAAAGCAGCAGCCACCATCTGCCAACCAAGGACCACATTAGTCTGCTATTGCTCTCTTCCAGGTAAACAAACAAATCTCTTCCCTTTAATTCTTCAACTTTTCAGTTTCCTCAAATAAAATGCGCACAATCCTACTGGCTAGCCAACAATGCCCAGGTCAAATATCGGGCTTGCCCAACCTTGAGGAATACCCCAAAGTACACTTTATAAATATCCCCAAACCCACAAAAAGAACATACCAAAAAAGGTCCAACGCAACCCCCCACCACAACCGCCCCCCCCCCCCAAAAAAAACCAATAAAACTTATTAGAAATGGGTTTAACCATAGATTTTTTTTTTCCCTTCCAATGAGACAAAAACCAAAGTGAGTATGGAAACAAGCAACACAGTGAAGAACAATTTTAGAGATGGAGAGAGCCAGGGAAGGGAGCAAATGATAGTTGGCCAGATCCAAAAATATGAGCTAGAAACCTCCTAATCCATGGTAGAAACATGCAGCATCAAACATCAAGGACACAAACCTTGATGTTCTGTGAATCTGTCAAAAGCATAGCAAGTCGATCAATGCCAAGTCCCCAGCCACCAGTTGGGGGTAAACCATACTCTAGGGCTGTGCAAAAGGTCTCATCCAAGGCCATTGCTTCATCATCACCAGATTGTCGATCCTGGAACATATATATTGCACAATGAATTGTTGGACAGGTACAGTAAGAAGCTTCACATGAGGACAAGAATCAGTTGCCTCATATTTTGTATTACCTTGAGTTGGTCAGCAAAGCGCTGGCGTTGTACAACAGGATCATTCAATTCAGTATATGCATTACACAGCTGTAGAGTTGCCAAATATTCAAATAAGAAAAGAAAGGTCAATAACATTGAAAAAAGAAAAACTATTTTAAAAGGTATAAGATTATCACATACCTCATGCTTGTTAATGAATAACTCAAACCGTTCTGTCAGCCCAGGTATTGACCTATGCCACTTTGCCAATGGGCTCATTATCTCTGGATGGTTGATTATGAAAGCAGGGTTTACACAAGTCTCCTCGAGAAAGTGCCCTACAAGCTGCATGCCGACATGTTAGGAGCAGAGATAAATGTGATAAATTTGCCTCTGGGTGTGTGTGTGTGTGTGTGTGAGAGAGAGAGAGAGAGAGAGAGAACAGCAACCAACAAAACAATTTGCCACTTTTTTTTTCCAAACAGTAAGGGAATTTCTGAAAGGTTTTTACATACTTTGAAACATAAATCTGAATTATCTTTGATAAAATCATGATATTGACTAATAAAAAGGCTAAAACAGATTTTTGATCAAAAATAAAAGACATGTCTTGGTTCATGTTCCACAAGTGAGTTGAATTTTGCCCTATGTTACCTGGACTTGGGTTCAGGTGTCGGGTATGGGTGTAAATCCAGATGTCAGACGTGTAAAGTTCAAAATTTTAAGATACGGAGATACAGTTAAAGTATCAGATATGGATATGGAGACATGTCACTAAAATTTGATATATTTAAAAATATTTAATACAAACTAACAAAAAACAATTACTTATATAGCTAAATAATGTTTTTGGTTTTGTTGGTTACTAGGTTACTACTTATTAGGAATTTACTATTCTAAATTATTAATACTTAGAATTTCACATACTTAGTATATCACTTGAAGTCAAACTTATCTTCTCCTTAATTTGTGCAAAAGAGAACACAAATTTAATTTATTATATTCTTGAGAAACTATAAAAGCCTAGCTGCTTCAACTCTCCAATCAATAGTTAACAATTTTTCTCATTGATACTGGCAGCTAAGCAGCTAATTTTGCATTCTTGGGAAACCAAAAGACAGCTCTTCTGCAATAGTATTCGGTAGTAGTGGCTAACTTCTCCCTTGGTGACAACTGAGCATCTCTTCCATCTTCTATCTTCACTAGCAATGGCCTAACGGTGAAAACCTTAAAGCACCAATTTAAAATGATCAGAATTCACTATCTCCCCCCTTATCCATTCTTCCTCTCCTTCCCTCTTCCCCCTTATTGCTCCCCCTCCGCCCTTTCCCGTTCTTCCTCTCCCCCCCCCCCCCCCAAGTCCCATTTTCTGCACCCCCTTCAGTCTTTTTGACTGCCACTTTCCTGTTAAAATAATTTTGACTGCTATTTTTATAGTGAAAATAAGTTTGACTACTATTTTTACAGTCAAAATATCTAAATTTTTTTGACCAAATCAGGTGCATGTCCCGCACCCGTGTCATATCACATCAACACGGGTGTTTTGGGGCCATGTGAAGGGTCCGGGTACGATAGATTTTGCCCTCTGCCTAACCTCATGCAAAAAAAGGCCCCACTTTTCTCACAACCAATGATGACCTCAATCCCCATGCGAGGATACAAGTAATCTGTTCCTAACAAGGTGGTGCAAAACATTAAAACTGGGAGAAAAAAATTTAGACTGTTTTATAATTCAGAGAAATATTAAAAGTGGTCAAAAGAGAAGCATGCAATGTAGGAAAGGTGCTAGATTTCAAAAATTACAATTGAAATCGAATGCTGGGACACAATGTCTAGGATATTTCTCTGCATAGGGAACCTACCTTATCCAACAATCTAGCTGTTGTTTGAGGAGGGGGGCATTTGATCTCAAACTTTGCACATACATCGACCAAATATTTGTTAGCTTCATCACTTGAGAAATCTTTGGGTATATTCAGATTCACCATCTTCTCCAACTCAGCTATCATATCAATCCTTCTATAGAACCAAACAATGATGAAAGAAAATTATAGTCTGCAAATAGAAGTAGCCTTGAGATAAAACAAACAAGCACATCAAGAGACCTGAAAGGAGGCGTAAAATCAATCTCAATTGGATCATTTTCCTGTCCATTCGCATGATATTTTATTTTATAACCACCAGTTAGCTCTTTCACCATCCCTGTAGAGCAATATGGTTGCAAAAGCAAAATGAATTTTCACACACAAGAATTTTCAGAAGGTTTCACAAACTTCAAATGACAATTATGATATCATGAAAAGCAACTTACCACTGAGCATTTTTTCAGTAAGCTCCATCAGATCATTGTAATCAGCATAAGCCATATAAAATTCACAAGTAGTAAATTCAGGATTATGTGTCAAGTCAATTCCCTCATTCCTAAATTGCTTTCCTATCTCATAAACACGATCAAGTCCACCAACAACAAGCTGCTTAAGATAAAGCTCGGGTGCAATGCGCATATACAGCCTCATGTTCAATTCATTATGATGAGTCACAAATGGACGTGCCGCTGCTCCCCCAGCAATCATGTTCATCATGGGTGTTTCAACCTTATGTGATGAATAAAGCAAAAAGAATCATAATAAAAACATGGAACCAAGACAAGAAGTCAACAAGATACTGATACTAGGGACCACTCACCTCCAAGAAATCGAGACTATCCAGAAAACTTCGAACATAAGAGATTATTTTAGCTCGGGTCTTAAATATTTCACGAATTTCTGAATTCAGCATTAGGTCCAAATAACGTTGCCTATATCGTGTTTCCTAACATAAGAAGAATAGAGATATTTACAGGAGAAGGGTGAGCCTGAAGAGGGTAAACACCAGCCTTTAAAAATTGCAGAAATATCACAAACCTGATCTTTTAAAATATACGAGTCAAGATTCCTTCCAATTCCTGGAGCCCACACTTCAGTTTTCTAGAACAAAGGAAAACATGGGTGAGAAACTCATGTAGCATTCAATGGCTCCAAAAATAAAATATGCTTACCTTAGAGTTATCTACCCCTGGAGCAGCCTTTTGCCGGGGCATCATGTGTAGACAGTGAGACAATACTACAAACTTCTTTGGGAAAACACTTAACTCTCCCCTTTTACTTTTACCTGACAAAGCAAAGACAAAAACACTAAGGTAAACCCATGGAATTCCTAAATTGGATCCCATAAAGAAAAAAGATGAGAAATTGTTATAGCAATTATTAGTATAAGCTAGTAAAATTTTAAGAGAATACACCAATCAGAAAAGGAGTCACGAACCTGGAAATCCAACAATACCAGCAATATCTCCACGTTTAACACTAGAGTGAAATGTTGTAAACTCCTCCAACTCTAAATCTGATTTGCTGCACAAATGAACATGGTTTAATAGATGACAGCTCGAAAGGAAATGTGATCTACAAGCAGCCTCATAAACTGCAAGTGTTTCATCTCTGAAGGTATATTACAGCTACAGAATAGTTAAATTCCTCACTGAGCGTTCAGTTTTGTAGTTAATCATCAAACACGTGAATTGCATGTAGTTGTATAAGTAGTTTTTATTTATTTATTTTTTTCCCAAAGCAGAAACATCCATACATAATTTTGAGTCACCTACTAATTTTTTAGATTTCTACTAGATAGATATAGTTAGTAGGGTTTACCTGATACAACAATAGCACAATAAGAATAAGCTTCATGTTTTTATGCAACAATATAACAATAACAGGGAAAGGTGAAGGGCTAAGCATTGGCTAATCAGAGCAAAATGCCCTGGGTTCTTCATAAATTATACAAACTGCTAATGGAAGAACAAAATAGAGCATTTACCTTCTCCTTACACCACACAGAAATCATTTGTTAACCACAAGACATCTAATTCAACTTAATAATACTTATCATTTGTATATGAGGTTTTGTTAATGCTTTTTAAGCTGAATAACTTTTCAGTAGCATAATGTAACTTAACAATTGAAAAAGCATCTTAAAGAAAGTAGATTCTTAATCAAACTCACTTCCCAAGATGACATGTAAGTATATAGTAATTATGGAAAAATATAGAAACACAGTCTGTGCATATAGCCTTTTAGTATCTCATCTCATTAACAGCCATAAACTTCAAAATTGTTTAAACAATTTATTTGACATACATAAACTTCAAAATTGACATACATAAAGCATATTATTTATTTGTGCTATGGTCTCATGATATTTTAACTTGGGGTAAAACTCTAATATTGTAAGTTCTAACACAGAAAACTTAGTTAATACAGAATATTATCCTTCAATATCCATTTCCGTATGATCAGGAAGATTAACGATGTCATTTCAAATCAAACTTTCAATATCTTTTTTGAGCAACCACTTATGGACTAACGGGGGTAATTTAAATGTTCTAGTGAAATGAAGATAATAATACTTCTAAAACATTAATTATTGAAACTTTCTGATCCACAAAACAGAAAATAGAATCAATTTTTCACAATACCTCGCATCAGTCATAACTTGAACTTTTGCACCACCACCATGTAAATCATAAAAGACTAACTTTTTTGATGATGCTCGCTTGGTCATAATCCGACCTGCCCCAAACAAAATAATTATTTAGTAACCAACAAAAGAAAACAAAAAAGCTGTCTATGACGGACAGCAATTAAGTATATCCCAAGTACCAGTCAAAGACACATCAACATCTTCAAGATGCTCCCCACTATCCAAGCTCATATATTTGTTTACATATTCAGGGACACTCATTGAAGTTTCAAACTTGTGTGGATACGGATTTTTCCCAACTTCCTTTTGAGCTGCAAGAGCTTTCAGCCTGTTTTCAAAATATTGCTGCAAAGCCAGAAATTCCATCAAACTCAGATTCTAAAGCACCTCATTACAAAGCAAAGATGTATCAAACAAATAAGACAGAGATAGCATGGGATCCAATTCCTCATCCTCCCCAGCTTGATGCTGCTGAGTACGTGAGCTCGTCTTTGCAGGAGTCTGCATTCAGTTCAATAGCACAATTGTTATTCCAAAAACCACAGCAACAACACAAATAATACAGTCCATGGAAGTTATCAAATTGCTAGAAAAATCGCATTCTTTATTCATCATCTCACAACCCAAATAGAGCATAAATACACACACATAAAAGCATCTATAAGTGTATAATACTTGACCATTTGCTAAAAAAAGAAAATTTTTAAAAACACCTCAGAAACCCACAATAGAGGATGCCATTGAGCGCACATTCTAATTTGTGTACATTATCCACACAAAAAAGAAAAAACGATACCAGTGACAATAGAACTTAAAATAGCCATTTCTTTATTTTTTATAAAAAAAAAAAAAGAAGGATATTTTCGAATATTTAAATTCCTAACAATTCAATCTTTCAAATATGATGTCAAAGAAAAACAATTTAACTGAAGGGAAAAGGAAAAAAATCATTTTAACTGTAATAATCACTTCAGATAAGACAAAGGAGCATAGTGAACCTTTTTAGCCTTGTCCACCATTTCGAGCCCTAGCAATAAAAGTTTCTGCAGAAAACAAATTCACGGACGCAAAATAAGAATTTGCAATTGGGTTATCCAGAACAACATTGTTTCATAAATTGGATATAAGAATGAATATACGCTCACAAAGCAAACATTGAACTATAAGGGGAAGAAAAGACCTTTAGCTGTGGTGGACAACGCAGGGACAGCTGACGCGGAGGAGGCGGCGGCTGCGGGAGATGGTCACTTAGTGAACGAAGGTCGAAGGCGAAGAAGTTTATCGGCGTCAAGATACCTCCTTTAGGTCTGACGTTAATCCAAGGGGCAAAAGGGCGAAAAAACAAAGAGAGGAAAAAGAGAAGAGAAAAGAAAAGAAAAGGGGAAAATTTTCAATTTGATCGCATTAATCACATCCTAGAGTTTTTAAGTTCCCAATTTCTATGAGTTTTTAATTTCAAACTATCAATAGTAGATTGGCACTAGGACTCTAGGAGTGGCAAACATATGAGTTTAAGGGGGTGCTCGGTGGAATGGGGGGAAATGGAATGCATTCTATTTTTACGGCATGTTTGATTCGTTGTAATCAATAAGGCTGTAATTGAATTTCAATTTAGTGGGAATTAGGCTGTAATGAATTAGGTTGGAATTGAATTAAATGAGTTTGGTTCAAAGGAATTGAATAAAGTTGGAATCATTATTCTTGTGTTTGGTTGGAGTGAATTCAACTAATGAATTGTGTTAAATGACTAAAATACTCTTATCTTAAGCATTTTATTACTAAGTAAGAAAATGATGAAAAAGAAAAAGAAGAGTGAGAAAATGATGAGAGAGAGAAAGTAGAGTGAGAAAAATGATAAGAGAGAGAGTAGAGTGAGAAAAATGATGAAGGAGAAAGTAAAGCGAGAAAAAATGATGAGAGAGAAAGTAGAGTGAGAAAAAATGATGAGATAGAGAAAGTAGAGTGAGAAAATGATGAGAGAGAAAGTAGATTGAGAAAAATGATGAGAGAAAATGATGAGAGAGAAAGTAGAGTGAGAAAAATGATGAGAGAGAAAGTAGAGTGAGAAAATGATGAGAGAGAAAATAGAGTGAGAAAATGATGAGAGAGAGAAAGCAGAGTAAAAAAATGATGAGAGAGAAAGAAGAGAGAGAAAATAGAGTGAGAAAATGATGAGAGAGAGAAAGCAGAGTAAAAAAATGATGAGAGAGAAAGTAGAGTGAGAAAATGATGAGAGAGAAAGTAGAGTGAGAAAATGATGAGAGAGAGAAAGTAGAGTGAGAAAAATGATGAGAGAGAAAATAGAGTGAGAAAATTGATGAGAGAGAAAGTAGAGTAAGAAAATGATGAGAGAGAGAAAGTAGAGTGAGAAAATGATGAGAGAGAAAATAGAGTGAGAAAATTGATGAGAGAGAAAGTAGAGTAAGAAAATGATGAGAGAGAGAAAGTAGAGGAGAAAATGATGAGAGAGAAAATAGAGTGAAAAAAATGAAGAGTGAGAAAGTAGAGCGAGAAAATGATGAGAGAGAAAAAAGAGTGAGAAAATGATGAGAGAGAAAAGTAGAGTGAGAAAAAGTAGAGTGAGAAAAATGATGATAGAGAGTAGAGTGAAAAAAATGATGAGAGAGAAAATAGAGTGAGAAAAATGATGAGAGAGAAAGTAGAGTGAGAATTGCAATTCTTAAATAAAATTGGAAGGGCAAAATTGGAAAAAAAAATTGGCCAATTCCTTGGTGCAAGGAATTGCAATTTAGCACTAAATTGGCTGAATTGCAATTCAGCCTTCTAAAGGAATTGGAATTCATGGCTAGAGTGAATTCCTTTGAACCAAACAAATGCATTAAGCTTAGTCAGGAATTTGGTTGGATGGGGCAATGGAATAGAAGGGTCCACTTGGATCCACTTTTGATTACCCCATATGGGGTAATCCTCATACCCCCCAATATTGGGGGTATGGAGTTAAGGAATGCTAATAATTTGATTAAATAAATAAATAAATAAATAATATTAATTAATTAATTAATTAATATTAATTATTAATATTAATTAATATTAATTTATTATTAATTTATTATTATTAAGTAATAATAAATTAATTAATCAAGATTAATTTAATTAATTATTCATTTATTTATAATTAATTATTTACTTAATATTATTAATTAATTAATAAAATTTTTAATCTCATTTTATTAATAGTAATTATTATAATTAATGTATAATTAATTTATAAATAATTAATTGATAATATTAATTAATTACTAATTGTTACTAACTAATTAATTACCTAATACTAATTAATATTAATTAACTAATTAATTCATATTAGTTATTATAATTAATACTAATTAATTAATATTAATACTAATTAATTAATATTAATACTAATTAAGTAATTAATATTAATTATTAGAATTAATATAAATTAATTTATTATTAACTTATTATTATTAAGTAATAATAAATTAACTAATTAATATTAATTTAATTAATCATTCATTTACTTAATATTATAATTAATATTAATTAATCTCATTTACTAATATTAATTATTATAATTAATATTAATTAATTACTTAAAATTAATTTAATTAATATTATTTTTATTAATAATTAATTAATTTAATATTATAATGAATAATTAACTAATAATAACTAATTAATACTAATTATTATAATTAATTTATAATCATTTCCATTTCTCAACACAAACCAACCACCATTATTAGTAATCATTCCTATTCCCCAACACAAACCAACCAACAGAATTATAATGATTGACCCCACTATCATTCCCCACTACTATCATTTCCATTACCTTTCTCATTCCCCCCTTTGAACCAGGCAGCCCCTAAGTTTTTAAAAATTAATAAGTATATAAATATATTCTCATATTCATTAGATTAATGGACTAAAATGAGTAAATTTAAACGTAATACGTAGTAATTATGATTACTCATGATATTAAATTATTGGGTATGATTGATGGTGCCTTTTATATCCATATAACTTTTTCAATGCTAAATATTTTTTAATTTAAATTTTTATTTCTTTTCCTTTTTATTTTTTTGATTGCTTTTATTTTTTTTTTTATTTACAGACTTTTCCAAAAAAAAAAAAGTGATACTAATGAAAATAGCACTTGGTTAAAAAAATTGTTGAAAATTTTTGTAGTTGAAATTTTGATATGGCTCTTTTATTTGAAAATTTTAGATAATATATGAAAAATCTGCAGGCAAAATCTAATTTGTCGTTGTGCCTAAATTGTTTACGTAAATGAAATTATTGAGAATTTTTATTCATATTTATTGAATTGTAATTCATTACCAAGTTTCTTATAACTATAATAAGATTGCTTTATGCTATTTTTATGATTTTCATTTTTGCAAAAGAAAAGGCTATCCTCAAAGACTCAAAGCAAGTTCTAAACTAGAACTCAAAGAAAAGCTGAAAAACTCTCAAGTTTGTATTGAATCAAAATCTGTATTTTATTGTGGCTAAAGGCCTCTATTTATAGATTACAATTTGTAAGAATTAAGAAAGCCATTCCCTATTTGGATTATCTTTTTAGGAGACTATTTTAAGAAACTATTACTAAAAGAAATACTTACTAAAAGTATTCTAATCTAAGAAAAGGAAATAGAACAAAATAGTTGCCTAAAACTAAAACTAATGCAAGGCTGATTTGGATTTGTGTGCTGGTCAAACTTGTGTTACCATCAAGCCTTGTGCTTTCCAATCTTGAATTGAATTAGGAAGCTTCTATTGAATTGGGAAGCTTCTTTAAATCTTCTAGCTCTGAATTTGAAAACTTCTCTAAACATCATGGATATGGTCTTGGAAGCTTCTAATTTCGTTCATGAAGAAGAAATAATATTGCCTAAAGTTGAATCCAAGTGTGGGTTGGATTAGAGAAGTGAATGGTGGCTGAACTTGTTTTGCTTCCTGCCAAATTAGAACCTTCCAAATTCGAACTTGGATTGTGATGAGAAATGGCTTAAGGATCTTGATTACACAAGTGAAAATCAGCCACACTCGATCTTTTATTCTTGATTCTTCATGGATGACTAGAATGAAAAATTATCTTGGCTTTCTAATCAAGGTGTGGACGTCTCTTTGTAGGTGAATTTTCAACTAAACATCCAACTTGTGCTCTTAGATTTATCTCTCTTGAATTTGGTTGAGTTGACACGGCTGGATGGTTGATTGTTTCAACCTTGGTTCTCATATTTTCATCAGACTCCCCTTTCTTTAAAAGGACTCGCCCTCGAGTCCATAACATCTTCATCCAACTCAAACAAAGAAAAAATCAGAGACATTAAATGCAGCACTACCTCCATAATCACTTAGAAAGACAAGTTGGTATGCATTCTCGCCCATGCAAGCAATAACTTGGAAAGAACCATCTCCTCGAGGATGAAGCTTAGTCCTTACTTGCTTTCTCCCTCTATTGGCAACTTAAGCATAACGTTTATTCTTCTTGAGGATGTAAAGGTGTACCTTCTCATGCAAGTATTGAACAAACTTAGCCTTTGCTGCACTATTAATTAGCCGTTTGGTATGAGGGTTTGGGAGGGAAATAGAATGGTATGGACCAAAAATGAGTGTTTGGTTTGTGGGTTTGGGTTGGATTGGAATGGAATAAAGGTAGTAAATGTGGGTTTTCTTGAAACCTGGGGGGGGGGGGTTGGGTTTTGGGCGACGGGTTTCAACATAACAGAAAAAAAAAAGACTAGCAACGTTCTGCTCATTTCTTTCTCCTTCTTGCTTGCCTCTACTGCTCTTCTTCCTCCAAAGCATATCCAGACTAACCGGTGAGAGTCCATCGGAGACACCTTTCATCAAACATCCCCTCTATCATATTCTTTTCTCTGGACTTGATTATCTCAACATTAACAAACTTGCTTCTTATTTCTCTACAGATTTGAAAAGGGTTTCGATTTCTCCAACAAATCCAGACTTTCTTGCACCATTGCCCACTGGAGACTGTAAGTTAGCTCTGAATCTGCTATGCTATGCCATTGTTTTTTTCTTTCTATTTGGTTGCTTTAATAATCTTTAAACTGGGTACAACGAATCTGCTATGCCATTGCTTAGTGGCCGATATTGTTTCTTTGATGCCAAGGTCCACCAAAATCCTATGCCACATTTGTTTATTTGATGATATGCCACGATTTTTTCTTTCTATTTGGTTGTTTTAAGAATCTTTAAACTTGAATATGGTCTGGATCTGCTACGCCATTGCCCAGTGGAGAATATTGTTTCTTTGACGCCAAGGTCCAACCAAATCCTGGACTTTGCATCTATCCCATCTCTCTCTTCTGCATAAAGATATCAACTTTTTCACTTGGTTGGTGTAACAGAGTTTGTAGAAAACGAATTGAAATTTTTCCTTCTTGTTAAGTGGCTTGTATTTGGTTGGCATAATATATTTTGCATTTTAAATGATGAAGTTACTTGTTTGTGCTTTTTAAAAAATCTGGTTTGGTGTTTTATGATATGGAGGGTAAGAGAATATCTTATCTAGGCTGCGATTCATTGAATTGAAACTTGAAATGCTAGATATGGATGAACTCATTAGGCCAAATCCAGTTCCAAAGAGTGTTGAATTATTCTTAGTTGATCCCATCTGAGCTAGTTTTTGCAACAATGTAGTTGCAAAAATAGGAGCTGGTGTGGTTTCATGCTGGTTTTGATTGTTGTACTATAATGAACTAAGCATTTGACAAATCTTCTCTGTCTTATTTTTTTTAACTGTTTTTTGCAATAATGCAGTTGCTGATTTTTTTTTTTTTTTTTTGGTTTATGAGTTTTAGCTTTACTATTGAACTTTTTGGGCTAAATTTTAGAAGCATGAAATACACTAGATGAACTTTCATTCTTATATTGTAATTTTAGCACTTGTTTTTTGTCTTGTAATGTTTTTGAAATGGGATTTTTATGCTTGCTGGAGTATACTATGGGTCAAGATTATTTCTTCTCGCTTTTGCAAAATAAATAGTGGACATTTATGTAATTGTTTAGTACATTTTTTTTTAAAATGTAGAACACAATGTCTAGATTGCCACTAACTAATAGAAAGCGTAGACGTGAGCGCAACATTCGAATTTTTGCATATATGGTAGCTGCTTCCAACTTGGTTTATGTGGTTTGGAGGCAATTAGTGGCACTTAATTTACAAATCATGTATCCCCCTCGACAAACCAAAGAGGAGAGAAGGAATTGGAGGTTATATTGGATGTTTAAATTGACCAAAGAGTCGGATACTGTATCTATTAGTGAGCTTCGAATGGATAGGCGTACATTCAAAATTTTGTGTGAGATAGTACGAGATATTGGAGGTATACGTGATACAAAAAACATGTCTCTTGATGAAATGGTTGCTCTGTTCATATATGTTTTGGCTCACCATAAGAAGAATAGAACAATGGAGATGCTTTTCCACTGGAGTGGTGAAACCGTGAGCCGTCACTTTAATAGTATTCTCCTAGCCATATTGAAACTTCACTCCGTGTTGCTACAAAAACCGAAACCCATAACAGAAGATTGTGAAAATGATCGGTGGAGTTGTTTCAAGGTAGATTCGTCATACAACAACATATTTAAATTGACCTTTTTGCATTCTTATTTGACCTCATATTTGTTTATTCTTATTGAAAGGGTTGCCTAGGTGCATTAGATGGGACGTTCATAAGAGTTTCGCCACCATCCGAGGAGAAACCACGCTACCGGACAAGGAAAGCAAACATTGCAACGAATGTGTTAGGGGTATGTGATCCCAACATGCTATTCATTTATGTTCTACAGTTTGGGAAGTGCACATGATGGTCGAGTGCTTCGAGATGCCATTTGTTGACTGGATGGACTTAGAGTTCCCCAAGGTATGATGCAAGTTAATAATGATTATAATATAATCTTCGTTATATTATCTCGAATAATTGACCTCATATTTGTATTTGTTATATTGAAGGTTGCTATTATTTGGTAGATTCCGGATATTGCAATGCGGATGGATTTCTAGCACCCTATCGGGGCCAACGATATCATCTAAATGAGTTTGTAGGCCACCGACCTCGTACGGCTGAGAAGTAACATGAAACACTCTAAGGCTAGAAACGTGATTGAGAGATGTTTCGGGTTACTTAAAGGGCGATGGAAAATCCTTGCATCTCTTTCATTCTTCCCAATTGAAACTCAAGTGAGGATAATTTTGGCTTCTTGTCTCCTCCACAATCTTATTAGGAAGACCATGTCCTATGATCCACAAGAGTTGGAGCCTTTGCAAGAGGAAGAAGAAGATGGACCAATTGAAGAAAATTATGTCACATCCATTACTCCATCCGAGGAGTGGACTAACTTTAAAAATGATTTAGCCAAAGAGATGTTCAATAATTGGAGGGCGAGAAGGACTATGTTAGATGATAATTTGGACTAGGCCCTTAGATTATGCGTTTGTCACATAATTCACCTTTGCGTGGATTTTAATTGTTCATGTAATTTAGTTGAAATGATTTATGCTTCTGTGTATTAGAGAAATTGCCACTATTCGTAATTTTTTATTGAATGTGATGAGTCTTTGTTCTATTGTTGTCTATTTTAACTTCTATATAGATGATTGATGTGTCTATGTTATATTCGTGTATATTTTAACTTCAATATTCATTATTGATGTTATGTTCTAATCTAATTTATTTTAACTCATATTATTCATAGATGGACCAAAGTTCAACACTAACCGGTCGTGGACGCAACAAGGTGTTTTGGTCTGCAGAAGAGGTTCAAATCTTGATTCAAGTGCTCCAAGAACTTGCCTGTGATCCCAAATGGAAGACCGACGGGGGATTCAAAGCTAACTACATGGTGGAGGTGCATAGGCGTATTGTAGCTAAACTCCCGCAATTCCAAAAGCAAGTCACTCCTCACATTGAGTCCAAGATCAAATGGCTCAAAACCAAATTCCATATCATTAACGACATGTGTAGGGAGAGTGGATGTACTTGGAATGATGTGGATAAGAAGATTGAGTGCGAAAGGCAATGGTTTGATAATTATAAGCAGGTAATTCATTTTAATTGCAAGTTCTATATGGATTTTCACAATATGTCAAATCGATGATATTGCATCATATTTTTTGTCATTTCATTGTAGACAAACAAAGAAGCAC
Source organism: Gynochthodes officinalis (assembly GCA_020080225.1). Classification (NCBI taxonomy): domain Eukaryota; kingdom Viridiplantae; phylum Streptophyta; class Magnoliopsida; order Gentianales; family Rubiaceae; genus Gynochthodes; species Gynochthodes officinalis. Next base: position 4,501,183 of record CM034616.1, read on the forward strand.
GGGGCATGTGGAATTTTCAGTTTCCATATATGAACCAACTAGAGTTGGTTTATGGCCGTGATCGAGCTACGGGGGCTGTAGTAGAGAGTTTTAGAGATACTATATGCAATATGGAGATCTGCCCAACACAAGAGGATGGAGGAGCAAGCAATGCAATGAGCTTATCAAGTTCAAGTGACGAAGAAGCCGGGAATGAAGAAGACACCTCTTCACGTGCGACCCCAAGCTCAACAAACACCAATGCTTCAAAGAGGTCCTCTAAGATGAAGCAACCGATGCAAGCCAAACGAAGAAAGTCTACCACACAAGATGATAGGGAGTCACAAATGGATAAGTTAAATATGCAATTTCAAGAGTTCGTTGAGGGATTTAATAAGAACTTGGAAAAGTTAAGCAATGCAATAGCTGAAGAGTCCAAAGTTTTTGTTGCCGAGTCTACAAGAACAAGAGATGTAGTGCCCGAACTCATCAAACTTCAGCTCCCTAGTGGTGACATTTTCAAGGCTGCCAACATCCTAGGAAAGGACAAAGAGAAGATTGAAGTGTTTTACGGGCTTCCGGCCGAGATGCGTCATCATTATGTCATGAGTTTGTTACTTTAACTACTTATTTTGTGATGAATACTTGTTATTCTTTTGATTCATGCCAATTTTGCACGCTTGTATATTAGTGAACATTCGGAAATTGGCATGATTGCTTGCAAGCATCATATTTTGTGATGGATGCTTGCTCATCTTTTGCTTCATGTCATTTTGGCATGCTTGGATAATTAGTAGTATTGCTTAAGTGGTATGGTGCTTGAAATTGTTTATTTTGTAAAGATAGCATCTTCCTTTTTTCTATTTTTCCAGCATTTTATCTAAGGGTGCTATGCTTAGTGGATCCGATTCTAAGTTGCTGCTGAGCTGTTTGTTTATAGTGCTGTTGGTTTGTTTTTGTGCTAGGCTGTTTTGGGTGTTAGTTGTTGTTGGTTTACGAGATTTGAGTGGAGGTCGTGTTTGTGGTTTGAAGTAACTTATCTTTTATGTTGGCCGTCTGTATGAGTTTATCTTTTATGTTCTTGGTCTGTATGAGTTTATCTTTTATGTTCTTGGGTGCACCGAACGGCTATTGTTTGGATTTTGATTTGAATTAGAGACTTCTTGCTGAATTCTGATCCCTTCTTTCTGAATTATTTTGAATTCAAAAAGAAGAAATCAGAATTCAGAAAGAATTCTGATCTCTGAATTCAGAATTTTTTTTTTTGAATTCAGTGCTGTTATTTTTGTTGATTTGGATTGAAGACATGATTCTGCTTTTGGATTTGAATTCTGCTGTGGAGACTACTGAATCGTGCTAGAGACTTGAATTCCTGGGTGTACAATGAAATGATCTGTTCTTATTCGTTGTTCTCTTGTTATTTTTGAAGTATTTAGTAGCCACCATAAGTACTGTTATATGTTCTTGTACTTACCTTCATTTTTATTTGCATGTGATTTGGATGAAAAAAAAAAGACATGTCCCAGTATCATGTTTCCAATTGATGCTTCATTTTTGTGTTAGGACTTTTTTCAAACACTTTGTGGGCAATGATGAAGTTGAAGAAATCTTGAATATTGGTGCATATGTAATAAAACCAAAAATGAAGGCATATTCATCATTCGAAATTTTCAGACTTCCAAACCACAAATCAATATAGTAGCAACATAAGAGAATTGTAAAAATTACATAAATATTGATATGCCAAAAGCCTAGCTAAAACTTCTTCTTGTAGGAAGTTGTAACCCACGGTCTAAGAAAAGTGGTGTGTTTGTTGTTGTAGTATAGTCCTCCATTTGTTGTTGTAGCTAGAAAGAAAAGGGGTGTTTGTTTGTTGTTGTAGCCATTTGTTGTTATAGTCCTCCATTTGTTATTGTAGCCATAAAGAAAAGGGGTGTGTGTTTGTTGTTGTAGCCATTTGTTGTTATAGTCCTCCATTTGTTGTTGTAGCTATAAAGTGGTGTATTTGTATGTGAGAAAATGAGTGAAAATGAGTGAAAATAAAAGACATGTCCCAGATTGGAAACAAAGAAAGTGTGAGTAAGCTAGTGTTGGCTTGTAATTCTGCAGTTGCTATCCAAGCATCCAAGCAATCATAGCCACAAGCAAGTTGCAAGAGTTGAGTTATGTGCATTAGCTAAGGCTATTCTAGATATTATTAGGGTGTTGGAAATTTGTGTACTAGTTAAAGCTTCACTATTGCTCATGATCCGTTGAGGGCTATATTGTGTGTGTGTATTAAATTATGCCTTTTGGCCCACTGGTAGTAAATAATTTTTGTCAACACCTCATGCGTTTTTGTCATTGGATTTCTCCATTTAATTCATATTAAAACATTCTATTAGTTTAAGGAGGGTTGATTTATTATCTTTATTTTATTTTATTTTAAAATTGTGTGCAATCAATGAACATCCGAATCACTATAAGTGGGATTAAATGAATTATTTATTATTTTTTGTGTTGTAAACTAATAGAAATATAAACTTTTAACCCTATTTTATATTTCATAAGTTTACTAATTAAATTACTCCGCACATACTATGGTGCTACACAATATCAACTCACATACACTACAAAAAAATTGGCTTTTTGTACAAAAAAATTAGCTTTTAGTGACAATTCAATAGTGGTCACAAATGAGATTTAAATTTTTTCGATCCTAACAAGTGATATCAAAACCAACAATATTAAAAATTAATTAACAAAAACTATTAAAATAAACTAATTAATTAATATTAATTATTAGAATTATTTATAATTTATAATTCTTATTAATTATTATAAATTAATTAATAGTAATTTATGATTAATATTATGATTTAATATTATAATTAATAATTAATTAATCTCAAAGGAAGAACAAAATTAGAAATTAAATTCTTACATAAAATTTTGATTTCATTCCCTTCTATAACTAAACAAGGTTTTTCAGATTCATTCAATTACCAGAAATAATAACAAACAGCATAATTACTATCATTCCATTCCATTCCAAACCTTTCCTTCTATCAAATCCATTCCATTCCTAAACCCACAATTTATACCAAACGCCACCTAAGATTCATTTGCTCATTGCTAAGCAATGGCACTAAGTCGAGAGGGGTTAGTGGTTTAAAACCAAACATCCTAATTGCACACAAGACACCTAGAAAAAATTTAATATGCTTCACATGCTCTTCTAAACTCTTGCTATAAATGAGAATATCACCAAAATACACAACAAATTTTCCTATAAACTGCCTAAGTACATGGTTCATGAGCCACATGAATGTGCTAGGTGCATTAGTTAATCCAAAAGGCATGACTAACTATTCATACAAACCAAACTTAGTTTTAAAAGCAGTTTTCTATTCATCTCCATTGTTAATGCATACTTGATGATATTTACTCTTAAGGTTAATTTTAGTACAATTTTTAGACCTATGCAACTCTTCAAACATGTCATCAAAGCGAGGTATTGGATGTCTATACTTAAATGTACACATTCTCCACGTACTTTCCTTCTTTGGAACAAGGTTGACTGGAACTGCGCATGGACTAAGACTTTCTTGTTCATGACCTTTATCTAGCAATTCCTCAACTTGCCGTTGGAGCTTTTTGGTCTCTTTAGGGTTGGCTTGGTTGGGAATTACTACGCCAAGAATGAAGTCAATTTGATGCTCAATTCCCCTTAAAGGTGGTAGTCCTTTAGGAAAATCTTCTGGAAAAACCACTTCATCTTCCTGCAAAAGAACTTTGACTTGCGAAAGCAAGCCACATGGTGGTCCTTCATTAGTAGTAAATAAAACTTCTTGAAAATTATTTAGCAAAAAATCTTTACTTGCATTTAAATTTCTATCAACATCATTCATGCAAGTATAGAAACTACCTTTAAAATTTTCAATGAATGGTTGTACATCTTCAGTTTCACTCATGAGATCCAAAGCCTTACCTTTAGAAGCTAAAGAAATTTGTGTACTCAGAGTTTGAGTAGAATTTAGACCTTCTTCAACCTTCTTTTGTTCTTTTATCCACTCCATATGCTTCACCTTTTGTTGTTGATGAAACTTACTAATTTCCGAAGATGGCAATGGTGCTATTATGAAGGCTTTTCCATCCTTATTAAGACAATACTTATTATTTCTCCCGGAATGAATTGCATTGCAATCATTCTCCCAAGGTCGTCCTAATAATAGGTGAGTAGCCTGCATAGGAACAACATCACAAAGAACTTGGTCAATAAAATTTCCAATTTTAAAACTTACTAAGGTTTGCTTTGTGACACAGAGTGATCCACTTTGATTCACCCATTGTAGTTTGTATGGTTTAGGATACAAGGAACACTTGAGTTTCAATTTATCTACAAGATAAGTAGAAGCAAGGTTAGTACAAGATCCTCCATCAATAATCATCATACAAATTTGATCTTTAATTAAACATTTAGAGTGGAAAAGATTTATCCTTTGATCTTCGGTAGGTTCTTCGGGTAGAGTACTCAAATATCTTATTGTAACCAAACATTCTCTGGTTAGTTGATCCTCTTCATGCCCCCAATGTTCATTAACATTACTTGCGGCCATCTTACTCTCATTTTTATAGATTCCATCACCTAAGGTAGGCATGGTTCGAAAATTTGGACATTGAGAAGTCACATGTCCTCGACCTAAGCACTTAAAACATTGGATAGAAGAACTAATGTTAGAACTATTTGAACTGGACGAAGGTTTAGGGTTATGATAACTCTATTTTATATAGGCTTTTCTTATTAATTTTGGTTAGAAATTGGCTTGTGTTTTAATTTGTTTTTACATATTTTGGCCAAATTATCCTTTGATTTTATGATTTCTAAGTTTTCAAATATTTTTAGAACTTTTGAGCTTAATCTTGAACTTTTCTTCTAATTTGAAGATCAAAGGACTAACCAATTATCTAGGCATTATTTTGTTACTTTATAGCCTATAAAGCTTATCAAAGCTTGACCAAATTGCTTCAATGAAAAGAATACTCTATTGCCGCAGAGAACAAGCCGCAAGAAAAGAAGAAAAGAAGAGCTGAGCTGAAAAAAAAAAAGGAAACTTATTCAGCTGGAAGAAAAGGCTCCAAGAATGCTAAATAAAGGAAATACAAGGAAGAAGACAAAAAGCATTCTTCAGTCAAAAGAGAAAGGAAGTCAATTGCAAATTGGAAATAAAAGAGCTGAGTTGCAAGAAGGAAACACAGCCGAGAAAGAGAAAAAAGAAAAGGAAACAACCGAAAAGCACACAAAGAGAAAGGAGAAGAAAACAGAAACTTGGGGCAGCAACAAAGCAGGAAATTAGCAAACAAGAAGAAGAGCTGAGCTGACCAAAAAGATTACAAGCTAAGCTGCAAATTAGGAAATAGAAGACAACCGACGCAAGAAAGAAACAAAGCTGAGTACAAATTAGCAAACAAGAAGAAGAGTCGGGCAGCAAGAATGACATAGAGCGGGACTGAAATTTGGAAACAAAAGGCAGCTGGGATTTGGAAACAAAAAGGACTGATGACAAGTTGAAGACAAAGAGCAAAACAAAGAAGGATTTGGATTTGTAGAATTTAGAAATAAACAACCAATCTTTTGCTCTATATAAAGCACACAACCGAGAGGAAGAAAGACAGCAACCATTCTTCGGTCTTTATATTTTTTTTTCTTTTCTTTTCTTTTCATTAGTTTAGGAGTAGTAGTAGCACATCCATTCTGTTTTTTCTTTTCTTCCTCTAGTTTAGATTTAGTTTAGCCAAGCTCTTTTCTTTCTGTTTTCTTGCATTAGTTTAGAGCAATTGCTTCTTACCTTTGCTTCTCAGTCGCGTTTTTCTTTCCAATTCTGTCATTTAACTGAGCAAAGCCTTCGTTCTTTTGCTTTCTTTTCTTTTCAGAGTTTAGTAGAATTCCAGCAGCTTCCTCTCGGGTTTTCTTGAATATTGATAGTTCCTTCTCCTCGGTTTTCTTCTAACATTGCAGTAGTACTTTCGGTTTTTCTTCGCACACTTACAGCCACGAACGTCAGTCAGCTCTTTGTTCTTCTTCCTGGATTTCTCAGATTTCTAGTCTTTCTTCTTGTTTGTTTTAGTTAGTAAGTAAGTTTAGCTTTTACAGCCGCCAAACTGGACTTTGGAGCAGCTGAACTCTTTTTCTGTTTGGAAGCTTACGGGCAAAGAAACAAAAGCAGCAGAATTTTTGTTTTGACTTCAAGTCTACGGGTTTTATCTTTTCTTATTTCCTTTAGTTTAGTTTAGTTTAATCTAGTTTAGCAAATTTAGCTTTCTTTCCATGTTTTTCTTTAGTTTAATTTAACAATTTTAGCTATTTAATTTCTTTTGTTTTGTTATGAACTTCTAGTTGTTTTTATTTTTAAGTATTAACTATTTTAGAGCTTTTATATCATTACTTTAATTTTCAGAATTTGATTTAATTATGTCTACTCTTATTTTTGTGGTTAGTTTAAATTTCATTATGTTCTAATTTCTTTTGTTAGAGATTAGATGGATCTTAATCATGAATAATTAATTCTTAAGACTTGTTCATGCAATCTATATTTCAATTATGAGTTTACTATCATGTTCTTAATGCTTTTAGGTGATTGATCACCACTTAATTGATTTTTGATGCTTGTTTGATACCGTGTGGAGATAACATGCATGTGCTCATGTGATATTAAACCGTGAATTCAATTTAGACCGTAATAATCTAGGTTGTTAATGTGGTTTCGGTAGTAGAACTAAGTCGTGGCTACTTAGATTGAATCCGAGAATTTCCATAGTTCCTAATGCATTTAGAAATCTAAATTCACCTAGACCAAGTGTGAGTTGATTTTAATCTAAATAGGGTTATTAGACCGATGTCGGCTATTAATTTACATTAGGGAAATTTTACCATCATAATTTGGAATTTACTTTAATTGCATGACAAGTCAAGAGAGTTAATTAGGATTGATTAAGTGAAGTCGAAATCTCTAACATCTTATTTGTTGTTTTTATCAAGTGTTATTAATTTTTCCTTCTCTAGTTTAATTCACCATAAAACAATTTAATTGGCTAGCTTGTTGTTGAATTAATCATATTGGGAAGTAATTGGTTAAATTGAAAAAAATCCTCGTGGGAACGATACTCTACTTATCACTTTATTACTTGTTGATATTGTACGCTTGCAATTCACCGAACAGGTTACTTACCTTTGAAGAAGTTTGTGGTTTAAATTTCTTCCTATGTGCTAGATTGAATGCTTTCTTTGCGAATACAACTTGAGCCATTGTACTTCCATTTGATCCAATCTCTTATGGACTAATTCTAAAGTCGAAGCTAAGTGCTTAAGATATTCTTTCATATCTTTCTCTTGTTCTTTCGGGTTTTCAGCCTTCTCTGCACAAGCAATGTTAGTAAAAAAAATTTCCTACCTCAATTCTCTCTAACCAATTGCCCAATGTATGAGACTCTGAGACTCTGAGACTCTCACCAATGTAAGGCTAAACTCTCTTTTTATAGTGAATGGGTTGTTGTGTAGGTTCACTCACACTCAATTACTTTTCTAACAGTTCTAATAAAAAAACAAGCCTTAAAAGTCTCACAAAAATAGACAATTAAATCCAAGTAAAAGAAATAATAAATTATTTAGAGGTTAAGAAGGCAAGACACGAATAAGTTCTAGAACAAAACTCTGAAAACCAGAAGACTAATTTAAGATCAACAAGGGGAAACAAGGAATTGAATAAGAAGGAAACTCGGCTGTAAATTGCAAGAAAGGAACAAAACTCAGAATTCCTGGCTGAAAGCTTGACACTAGATGGTTATTTATGTGCTTGAGATGGAGTAAAATTTGTGAATATGAATTGTCTTGCTCAATATATCAAACCAAATTCAAATTGCAACTCAAGTTCTTGACAAAAACCAATTCCAATTAGGATTTGTATTTGGCTTTGGCAATAATTCTTCTGGAATTGGTTTCCAAAAATTTCCAGCAGCTAATTCATAACTTAGAACACAATATTGGCAGTAAAAATCAACAATTCAAGGCCTTCTACATGCAACCCGAGGGATAGAACACAAAGCAGGCAGAATTCAGTTTCAGGATTTCAGAATTTTTTAGCTTTTCTGGACTGTTTTTCTTTCACAGGGAGTTGCTAAATTTCGGCTGGGTTTTATAACTTTGCAACACACTTTTGGTAACAAATTGAAGCCCTTGTAATCAGAAAATAATCAAAAAAACAACTGGATCAAGAATCAAGAAGGTTTGGGCAGAATTCAGAAAATAAACTGTGGTTTTGCTGCTCTCGATTTTCAGAAAGAATTGTTGGTTGTCTTCACGATTTTTGCAGCACAATTTGATAGAAAATTTCAAGAAGAAGAAGCCTTCTTACTCAGGTATTAATCACACAAAGGTATAGTGCAAAAATCTGGGCAGAAAACAGTTCAAGAACAAAAGCCAGAAAGTTGGGTTTTCTGAATTTTTCTTCTTAGATATGGGTTTCAGGAGTTTGCAGCAGTTTGCTTCACGTTTTGCAGCACAAATTGATAGTAAATTTCAAGAAGAAGAAGCCTTCTTACTCAGGTAATAACCCCATGAAGATACAACACATAAACTGGGCAGAACTTTGAAAGGTGCAGAATCAGCTTTTTTTTGAATTTTTCTTAGCTACGGGTTTCAGGATTTTGCAGCAATTGTCTTTACTTTTTTGCAACAGCAATTCATCAAACCAAGGTCTCTTTATCATTCAAGATTCACAAGGAAATATAGCACAAGAACCACGATTTTTAACAACAAGAAGGAGGCTAAAGAAATTAGAAACAGAAACGGGAAACAGGAAGAAAAACTAGGCAGAAAATATTTGGATAGAAGCTATTCTGTTTTTTCGGTTTTTAATCAAAAAAATAAGAAGAGAATTTAGAAGACATTTACAGGAAAAAAGAACTCAGATATACAAAAATAGACACGAAAAAAAAATCAAAGAAAACAGACACAACTAGGTGACGGGAAAAGGTAAGAAAGAAAAAATTGGGCAGAATTTTGGATGGAATTTCTTTTCTGTTTTTCGGTTTTAAGCATGGAATTAAGAAGAATTTGAACAAATATTCACAAGGACAACACAATACTTACAGCACACAAGAGCAGTAAGTTGGAAATGAAACAAATATATACAAAAAGATATGAACAACTCAAAGAAACAACCCAAAGGCAGCTTTGATACCAAATTGATACGAATCTTAAACCAAGAGAATAAAATCCGAACCTATATTAGAGTGTTGATCCTAGTATCGTCCTCTAGGTTAAACTAGTCTTCCTTTAGCAAGACACCCAACGGAATTATCAAAAACTCAAGATGTGTACTTTGACCATCCTTGGAACCTTACTTTTGTCCACTTGACACCCAATAGAATTATCAAAGACCCAAGATGTAAACTTTGACTATCCTTGGAACCAACCGCACACTCAGATTGTTGAGGGAAAGAAACTCAACAAAATAGCTTAAACATGAACCTAAGAGGCTATCTTTAAAGATTCAAAGCAAGTTCTAAACTAGAACTCAAAGAAAAGCTAAAAAGCTCTCAAGTTTATATTGAATCAAAATCTGTATTTTATTGTGGTTGAATGCCTCTATTTATAGATTACAATTTGTAAGAATTAAGAAAGCCATTCCCTAGTTGGATTGGCTTTTTAGGAGACTACTTTAAGAAACTATTACTAAAAGAAATACTTACTAAAAGTATTCTAATCTAAGAAAATGAAATAGAATAAAATATTTGCCTAAAACTAAAACTAATCCAAGACTGATTTGGATTTGTGTGCTGGCCAAACTTGTGTTGCCTTCAAATATTGTGCTTTCCAATCTTGAATTGAATTGGGAAGCTTTTTTAAATCTTCTAGCTCTAAATTTGGAAACTTCTCTAAATATCATGGATATGGTCTTGGAAGCTTCTAATTTTGTTCTTGAAGAAGAAATAATATTGCCTAAAGTTGAATCCAAGTGTGGGTTGGATTAGAGAAGTGAATGGTGGCTGAACTTGTTTTGCTTCTTGCCAAATTAGAACCTTTCAAATTCGAACTTGGATTGTGATGAGAAGTGGCCTAAGGATCTTGATTACACAAGTGAAATCAACCATACTCAATCTTTCATTCTTGATTCTTCATGGATGACTAGAATGACAAATGATGTTTTGGCTTTCAGATCAAGGTGTGGACATCTCTTTGTAGGCAAATTCTCAACTAAACATCTAACTTGTGCTCTTAGATTTGTCTCTCTTGAATTTGGTTGAGTTGACACGGCTAGATGGTTGATTGTTTCAACCTTGGTTCTCATATTTTTATCAAGGTTTTTCATACTTCTTAACATTTGCCGATGATCATTTTAGATATGGTTATGTAACTTATTGAAGTATAAATTTGAAGTCTTTGAAAAGTTCAAAGAATATAAATATGAACTAGAAAAACAACTTGGGAAGACTATTAAAATACTTCGATCAGATCGAGGTGGAGATTACTTAAATCAAGAATTTCAAAGTTATTTAAAAGAGAATGTGATTATTTTACAATGGACTCTTCCATATACACTGCAACTGAATGATGTATCTGAAAGGAGAAATCAAACATTATTAGATATAGTTCGATCCATGATGAGTTATGCAACTCTCCCTAAATCATTTTGGGGATATGCCCTAAATACTACCTCCTACCTATTAAATCATGTTCCATCTAAAGCTGTTGATACTACCCTATATGAGCTATGGTATGGGAAAAAGCCAAATCTTAAACATTTAAGAATGTGGGAATGTCCTGCATTTGTTAAAAAGGTTGAATCAGATAAGCTTAATCCAAAATCTGAAAAATGTTATTTTGTGGGATATCCAAAAGAAACTTTTGGGTATCAATTTTATAATTCCATTGTAAAATGTATTTGTTTCAAAACATACCACATTTCTAGAAAAAGAGTTTATTCTAGAAAGGGCAAGAGGGAGCAATATAGAACTTGAAGAAGTTCTAGAACCACAAATTAGCGAAGATAGAAACATGGAACAAGAGTTTGAACCTCATAATAATGTGGTAGAAATCGAAGCTCAAGATACACAAGCTGTACGTAGGTCAAGTAGGACACGTCATGCACCCAGAAGTATGATGATGTGTTTATCATTAGTAATAATGAACCTACTACTTACAAGGATTCTGATATGATAAGGACTCTGAGAAGTGGTTTCAAACCATGAAATCTGAAATGGATTTCATGTATGAAAATAAGGTATGGACCTTAGTCGATCCACCTAAAGGGATAAAATCAATAGGGTGTAAGTGGGTTTTCAAAAGAAAGACTGACATGGATGGTAATGTGGCTTCTTATAAAGCTAGACTGGTTGCAAAATGTTACACACAAAAACATGGTATTGACTATGATGAAACTTGTTAACCAGTTGCTATGCTGAAATCCATTAGAATTTTACTTGTTATAGTTACATACTATGATTATGAAATCTGGCAAATGAATGTTAAGACAGCTTTTCTTAACGGTCATTTGCTAGAAGAGGTGTATACGATACAACCTGAGGGCTTTGTATTCGAAGACCTTAATAAAGTATGTAAGCTACAAAAGTCTATTTATGGACTTAAGCAAGTTTTAAGGAGTTAGAATATTTGTTTTGATGATACAATCAAAAAGTTTGGTTTTATCAAAAACAAAGATGAACCTTGAGTATACAAAAAGATTAGTGGGAGTGCTATAGTTTTCTTGACATTATATGTGGATGACATATTATTGATAGGAAACAACATACCTTCTCTACAGTTAGTTAAGGTATGATTGTCCAAAAACTTATCAATGAAAGATTTGGGTGAATCAACTTATATTTTGGGAATAAAGATCTATCGTGATAGATCCAATAAGTTGCTTGGTTTTTCACAGTCAACATACATAGATAAAATGCTAAAGAAATTTAGCATGGATCAATCTAAGAGAGGTTATGTTCCCATGTCTCATGGGATTTACATTTCTAAAGATATATATCCAAAAACTAATGTTGAAAAACATAGCATGCAAAATGTTCCTTATGATTCTACTGCAGGATCAATTATGTATGCTATGTTATGTACAAGACCAGATGTCTCCTATGCTCTAAATGTTACGAGCAGATATTAGACTAATGCCGGTGATGGTCACTGGAAAGTTGTCAAGAATATCCTTAAGTACTTAAGAAGAACTAGGGATTTATTCTTGATATGTGGAGAGGTAGAGCTTAAAGTATGTGGGTTCACTGATGCTAGTTTTCAATCTGATAAAGATGATAGCAAATCTCAGTCTGGGTACATTTTACCCTCAATGGTGGTGCTATAAGTTGGAAAAGTTCCAAACAAGATACTAATGCAGAATCTTCGACAGAGGTCGAATATATTGCTGCTTCAGAAGCTGCTAAAGAGGCTGTTTAGATAAAAAAAAGTTCATTTCTGAACTTGAAGTAGTTCATTCAATAGCCGACCCAATACCTTTGCATTGTGATAATAATGGGGCTATTACTCAAACCAAGGAACTTAGGTGAGATAATAATGGGGCTATTGCTTAAGCCAAGGAACCTAGGTCTCATCAATAGTCCAAACATGTACTAAGGCACTATCATTTGATTAGAGAAATCATTGGTAGAAATGAAGTAAAGATAGAAAAGATTCCTACAAAGGAAAACATAGCAGATCCATTGACTAAACTTTTATCTCAAAGGAAACATGATTGTCATGTATCTTTATTCGGTTTAAAGTACATGAATGATTGCTTTTAGTAAGAGACTTGTTATGTAATTTAAAACCATCATATTTGGTTGTATTTTGACATTTTATGTAATAAAGATATATGGCGTTTTATCATCTTGGATAATCATAGTATTAACAAAATTAAGGACGTTGTTAATACGGATAGATTAGTATATATGTTGATATATGAATGAATTGTTGGAGAATAATTCATTGGATTGATCCACTTAGAGATTTCCATGAGGTTAACTATTTGAGTGCCAATGGTATAATCTCTACGTGACAGTAGTGTAAGTAATCCTCAGACTTGAGATCACAAGAGTATCTATAGTGTGAATTGTTATGCTTTAACCCTATAAATCCATAACTGTAGCTAGTTGTGTGTGCCATAGAATTTGGGTATAACATGAAACATCGATAGATGATTTACGATCAATAAAGGATTCACCACTTCTAATAGTAAGAAGAGTATATTCCACTGATGGCTACTTGTTGAAATATCAACTCAAAATATTTGCAAATGAGTAAATAAATTTGGAAGAGTTCTAAATTTATTTTAAAGGAGTTGAATTTTGGGAATAAGAAATTATAATAATTAGTAAATTAAGAGTTGGCACTTATACCTTACTCTTGTACTAATTAAGGATATAGTATGGTGAAATGATATTAATTACACGGAATCTGGTTCATGGAAAAGTGAAGTCAACCACTTGACTTTTCTTAACTCTTGGGTGTTCATGATGCCTGGCTAGAGGCCAATCCTGATATATAAATATAAGCTAATTAATTATTGAATTAATAATAAATTAAAGTTGTTTAATTTATTTGATCTTAGAATACTCTTGACTAAATTGACTTTAGTCCAAGTGGGAGTTTGTTGGTTTCGTATTAAAGCCAATTAATTCTAAAATTATAATTTTATTTATTGCCAAGTGATTAAGAACCTAAAGGGTCACACATATAAAGAGTTTGTTCTTAGGTTAAAATGATTAAATAATTATATGATAATTATTGAGGTTAGTTTGTAAAATAATTAACCTAAAGGATCTCCTATAAGATAAGATTTAATTTTGTTCTTGATAAGATAAATTTTTTTATTTTAATAAAAATAAAATTTATTTTATTTTATTTTTTAAGAATTTTATCAGATACTATATCGTGATCTGAAGAGTCTGTTAGGTTTTCAAACAGACTGAAAAACTTTTAAAAGAGGAGATAGATCACTACAAGAAAATTGGTCTTTAGTAACCAAAAAGGCAGTGACAACAACATTTTTGATCACCAAAAGTAGCATTTAGCAACGAGAAAAATGTAGTCACAAAAAGTTGGTCACAAATGTATTCATTCTTAACCACACGAAAATGTGGTCACCAAGTAGTCACTAAATGATATCCTTTAATGACGAGAAAGAAAAAGTGGTCACTAATTGTTATAGTGTGAAAAAGACAACAAAAAATTGACCATATTTAATGACCAGTATTGGTGACGACAATTCTATTTGTCATGAAAAAGTTACAAAATGTGCTTTGGTGACAAAAAAAATCGTCACTAAATTTATGACTTTTAGTGACAATGTTTTGTGGTTACTAAAAGGCTATGATTAGGCTAATAATAGACCTATCATTGGGCTTGAGCTGGTTTGGCTTACAAATTAATTGAGCTTACAAATGGACCTATGATTAGGCTAACAAATTATTATGATTGGGCCTAACTTTATATTAATTGGGCTTATATCATATGAAATAAGGTATGGGCTAAACAGTTTTTTTATTGGGTCGAACTTAACTAATTTGTATTATGACACTTAATTTTCATTAATTGTATATTGACTCCCTAATATTTATACATTTGCTATATAATTTTACTTAAAGCACATAATCATATAGCATTAAAATACACTATTGATTAATAGCCTTCTTTGACCAAGAATTATGATTGGGTTAAACAATTTATTCACTAGACCGAAGTTAGCTAATTTGCATTATGACTCTTAATTTTTAATAATTGTACTAAGACACATAATACTTATGAATTTGTCCACATAATTTTACACTAACCAAAAAAAAAAAAGCCTTTTTTGATTGCCACCACTTATATAATGATTAGAATTGTTTGGCTAAAGATAATAATTGGGCTATGCAATTTATTCATTGGGCCAAACTTAACTTTTTAAATTTATGGTTCTTAATTTCTAATAATTGCATAAATACACCCTAATATATCTGAATTTGTTATTTAAAGCTCATGATTTGTCATTCTAAGATGTGGGAAATCTGAATATATGTGAAATATCATTAATTCAAATACATAAATTTGAATTTTTGGTGTATTATAAAATTGAATTTTCTAGTTTAAAAGAATTTTTAATTAAGAAAATATTCGGAACAAAAATAAAAATACTTATAATCTTTTTATTCATATCTCTATATATAAAGTTTTAGTGTATAATATTATTAAATATAGATATATAAAATATTTGTTTTGGTGTGTGATGAAATTAGACATTATAATAACAAGGTATGTATTGGGCCATATAAGTAGGGATTTGATGAAATAAAATATTTTGGTCCACATTGATTGCCCACAACTTATATAATTGTTGGACTTATTGGGCCAAAAATAATGATTGGATTATGTAATTTATCCATTGGGCCAAACTTAACTTTTTAAATTTACGTTTCTTAATTTTTTTTAATTACACTAAGACATCCTAATATATATAAATTTGAATATATTATTTTACTTGAAACATAGAGTCTTTTTAGATACATAGTCAATTAATTATGATTGGATTTTTTTGTCTAAGAATAATGATTAGACTAAGCATATCCTTTCTTATACCCAACTTAGGTTACTTATATTAGGCTCTTAATTTCTAATAATTGTACTAGGAGTTATAATCTTTTAATTCATAGCTTTATATATAAAGGTTTAGTGCATAATATTATTAAACATAGATATATAAAATATTTGTTTTGGTGTGTGATGAAATTAGAAATTATAAATTTTAATACCAAGATATGTATTGGGCCATATAAGTAGGGATATGATGAAATAAAATATTTTGGCCCACATTGATTGCCTACAACTTATATAATGATTGGACTAATTGGGCTAAGGATAATGATTGGATTATTTAATTTATCCATTGGGCCAAATTTAACTTTTTAAATTTATGCCTCTTAATTTTTATTAATTACATTAAGACACCCTAATATATATGAATTTGCCTATATTATTTTACTTTAATAATTGAGTCTTTTTTTTTAGATACATTATCAATTAATTATGATTGGATTTATTTGGCTAAGAATAATGATTGGACTAAACATATTCTTCCTTATGTCAAACTTAATTTACTTATATTATTACTCTTAATTTCTAATAATTGTACTAGGACACCCTAAAATTTTATTGGTCCAGATAATTATACTTTAATCACATTCTTTTTAGTATTACAATACAGTACTGATTAGTACTAATTGGTTTCTTCGGTTCAGAATAGCAATTGAACTAAATATATTCTTTATTTGATTGAGATTCATTAGCTTATTTGTGTTATGGTTCTTAATTTAAAATAATTATACTAGAATACCTTGAAATTTATGAATTTACACACATAAGTTTTGTTAGTATTAAAATACACTATCAATTAATGGTAATAAAAAATTTTCACATTTATTACAACTATATTTCTTTATAAACAAATAAGGAATAAAAAATATGAGTAATGATAAAAATAGTCACAAATTATAATGACTTTGTATATTGACTGACGTGGCAATTATGAAAAGACAAAATTATCTATTCATCTTCATTACAAAAAATAAAATAATGAGGGATAATTTTTTCTTTTCATGATTGCCACATTAGTCACGATACAAGTCACTATGATTTGTCATTATCTTTATCATTACTCAAAAAATATATAGTTTCAAATTAGTTACAGTCACTAATATAATATTATAACCACGTAGTGGTTAATACATATACATATATAGGTAGATATATAATATATAAAAAAAAGTAGTAAATACTTATACAATTATACTCTATTTGTCCCAAAAAAAGAGTTCGGTTTAACTAGTGTACAACTTTTTATTTATAGTCAACCAAAGAAAGGTATAACTAATTTTATACCATTAATTTCCTCATTAATGGTATTATACATCAATACACCATTTAATGTATTCTATCTCGTTAAGGTATTTTAGAAATTTTGTTGAAAAATTAGTCTTGACTTTTGAAACTATACTCTTTTTTTGAGACAGAAATTTGTTTCGAAATTGAACTCTTTTTTTGGGATAAAGTGAGTATATATTAAATTAACATAGTATTATAGAGTGAAAAATTGATTACTGCTTACAAGTAAATTTTTTTAATAATTAATAATTAAATAAAAAGTTGAATGCTTAAAACACCAAAACGAGGGAAAATGAATTTGGGGAAGAGGGAAAAGCCAGAGGCGCTAAAACATTTTTTCACTTTTACCAACACTTAACAAAATTTCAATCTAACACTTGATCTTCTCTAAAAATCCCTTTTCTCTCTTTTTTAAATAGAAGCAGCAAGAGACGGGAGCGAGAAACAGAGAAAGGAAAATGAAGATGACTTTGTCATCGGAGACAATGGACATACTCGACCAGGTAAAGATTAAGGTGAAGGCCCAAGCATATCGAGGTTGAGGGGCCACCCAGAAAGCTTGTCCCTAATTTCAAGCATTTGAACCTTGATTTCTAGCTCATCACCGACAAAGCCACCGGAAAGAGAAAGCTCAAGGTCGACACTTGGTTCAGGTCCCGCAAGGCCATCGCTGCTATTCGCAACGCCCTCAACCATGTCAATAATCTCATCAATGGCGTTCTCAAGGGTTACCGCTACAAGATGTGATTCGTCTACGCCCATTTTCCTTTTATAATTTTTTAGTATAGAGACGTTTCATATAGATTGGAGCAAGAGGAACTTACAAATTTTGCGTGCTTTTAAATGTTTGTGTCGGATTTGTTTGGATAGTTGTTAGGTACACCGATGGTTTTAATTTCTTGAATGGATGGTTTAGTGATTTTGAATGTCATTTCATTATTCTGAAAAAAAAAAAAAAAGAGGATGCAGCCAACAATGGGGAAAATGGACATTGACTATTAGGTCTTTGCATACTATTTGACTTGGGATTATAAATCTCGTCACTTGTTGCATATTGTAATTGTTTTCAGTGGTCTACTTTTCTAGCCTTCTTTTTCTTTTACTTATTTATTTATTTTTTGTTTTGACAGTATTCTCTGTTTTCTTGTTTATAGGTTCTGCATGATGCATTTTTTAAATATCAGCCCAAACCAAAGCTTACAACTCATGGTGATCTCTATTTTGAAGGATAGGAGTTTGAGGTATATGCTACTTTTATAAGTTGCTGTTGTGATTGCCTTTGAAGAGAATAATGGTGCGCCTGGCTCACAAGGGGGAATGAGAAAGGTAATGGAAATGATAGTAGTGGGGAATGATAGTGGGGTCTTTTATTATAATTCTGCTGGTTGGTTTGTGCTAGGGATTGGGAATGATTACTAATAATAGTGGTTGGTTTGTGCTGGGGAATGGAAATGATTATAAATTAATTGTAATAATTAGTATTAATTAATTAGTTATTATTAGTTAATTATTTATTATAATATTAAATTAATTAATTATTAATAAAAATATTATTGATTAAATTAATCTTAAGTAATTAATTAATTATAAATTAATTAATATTATAAATTAATTAATATTAATTATAATAATTAATATTAGTAAATGAGATTAATTAATTATTAAATATAATATTAATTAAATGAATAATTAAGTAAATTAATCTTAATTAGTTAATTTATTATTATTTAATAATAATATGTTGATAATAAATTAATTTATATTAATCATAATAATTAATATTAATTAATTAATTAGTATTAGTTCATTTTTTATTATAATATTAAATTAATTAATTATTAATAAAAATATTATTAATTAAATTAATCTTAAGTAATTAATTAATATTAATTGAATTAATTAATTAGTATTAGTTACTTAATTAGTTAGTAATCATTAGTAATTAATTAATATTAACAATTAATTATTTGTAAATTAATTATACATTAATTATAATAATTAATATTAATAAAATGAGATTAATTAATTAATATTATTAAGTAAATGAATGATTAATTAAATTAATCTTGATTAATTAATTTATTATTACTTTTAATAATAATAAGTTAATAATAAATTAATTTATATTAATTATAATAATTAATATTAGAGATATGAGTTTGCTACTTAATTAATTTAATAATTAATTAATTAATTAAGTAGTATTAATTAATTATTAAATTAATTAAGTAGTAAACTCATATCCCTAACTTTCATACCCCCCAATATTGGGGGATATGAGGATATACTAATATTAGTAAATGAAATGTCTTGTCAAGTGGGTTAGAGAATTCCATTTCCTTCAACCAACCACCCTCAAATACTATCAAACCCTCACACCAAGCACCCCATAAGTATGCATTACTGAAAGACTTGACTTAAATAGGAGAATTCTAACTCTCTCATATTGCTACAAGGTTTCTGAATGTCATTGTTTAGCATAATACATCAAATTCTTAATACATTGTTTTGGGATGTATATATGTAGCTGATCTAGGTGAATGGGAGTGCTTCTTCAGTTAAATGACGTATCTTTTTCTGAAACTTATGTGATCATCTAGACAAATCTTATGCAACAATGTCATACAGTTTATAGTCATTTAGTTCACCATTATTTGTGAGCGAAATTGTGTAATGGGCTTTTTTAATGATGTCTGATCATAGTTTTCTTTCTTAATGCCATTTATCATGTGTAGTTCGTGTATTGCAGTTATAAGAATGAGTGTGAACTGTGATGCAATTGCCTGACCTGAGAAACATGCACTATATACATGTGTATCTTCACTAGGATCTAAAGAACTTATCTTCTGTGCACTTATGAGTCTTTTGGGAATGAGTTGTAGTTGAAGATGTCTTTTGGGAATAACTTATCTCTCTCTGTGGTTTGGATTTTGCAATCATGAGATTAACTGAATATTCCTTCTTGGGTGTGTTGTATGCTGTAATGGTTACATGATCAATGAAATGTTCCATCCCTGTTAACTCTCTAAATCGTTGTATAGATTATAATGTGATGATAAATTTAAACAAAGATTGGACAATGATGTGGTTATGGTTTTCTATTTAAATGCTGACCTCATATGCTTACTAACTGTCATCACCATTGGGTGCTATACACAATCATTTTCTTCCAAAAATTTGTCAAACTTTCCTTTGCTTATTTCTGTTCTGTTCATAGGAATCTTGACGTTGCTGAGGACAATGATATAGGTAGGGATGCAGATGAAGTTGGGGAAGAAATATTTTCAGGCCTGCAATGTAAGATTGTTGTGCGGTTTGCAAAATACCAAGACTTCTACAATGCCTTGAAGATTTTATGCGGGCATTCATTGCAAAAGGTAGATCGAATTCCTCTTCAAGGGGATAAAAGTAAATATATTTTGAACAAAGATAAAAGGAAATAATGACAAACCTAGAAATATAATTTGCTTAATAGTATTAACCCTTATAAATCAAGAAAAATAATGACAATGTTATGATTTTAACCTATGAACTTCTGATGATTGTTCTTTACTTTTGAATGTGCTCTATCTATCTCTGTCTCTCTCTAGTTGTTCCCCTAAAATCTACAATTCCTTTTACTGTTTGTAGCAAGGATCATGCTTGAGTGCTGATTATGAGGTGACATGGGATAAGGATGGATTCTTCCGACATACTAGAACACAAGTAGAAGAAAGAAGCAGATGGGTATCTGTCAGTGGGTTTGGATATTATAGAGGTGAAACTCCTCGGCAACAATATCATGCAACTCAGTATAATCCAGATGAAGCACGCCCAAAACGGTTTAGGGTAGGCATCTAAGTCCATATCTAACTCAGAGGGGTAAAAAAGATAGTCAAAGGCATCTGTGTTTCATTAAAATATCTTACAAAATTTCCTGCTACCAAACTGAAAGAATTTACATAGCCGAATTCTTAGTCAAGCCTTGTTTTGCTTGCGGGAATGAGGATTGGGATGAATGTCTGCAGAAGATATATCTAACGTGGTCATAGTTTGTACCTCAAAAGGTCCGAGTCCTTTTGGTTTCCATTTTTACAAGGGTGTTAATTGTCATTTGCACTCTTAAAATGTCTGATCAAATCTGCGAGTCTTCCATTCCATGGACTACTAAAAGAAGCTTCTAAAATTTAGAAAACGGGTTTTGTTCGTGGTTTTTATGCTTACAAATCAAAAATGGAAGACAGGCTAGATTTGAACAACATTATTGCATTTGGCTGTAAAGTCTATGATGTCTGCTGGGAACCTTCTAAAGAAATTTTTGAATTAGTGTGTGGAATTGCTGTCGAATTATGTCACTATAACTTATTTGCTGAAATCATTGCATCTTTTGCTATTTTTTGGGTTTTTATTTCCTGAATTTTTCTGGGTTGAAGCATAATGTGACTAATTTTAGGGTTTTTTTTTTGATTTTTTGTGCACTTTTCTGGACTGAAGTACAATGCCACTAGTTTTTTTGGTTTTTTTTAGATTAAATTGGACTAAATTGAATTGTTTCCAGACTGTTTTGCTGGGCTATTTCTGGTTGTTCTGGACTGAAATGAATTGGCGTAGATGAAGATTGATTTTTTCATTTTTTTCTAGTTTTTTCTAATTTTTTTCTTGGTTTTTTCTAAACTATTTTGCTGAACTATTTTTTATTTTTTTTTCTGGACTGAATTGCATTGAATTGAATTGTTTCTGGACTGTTTTGATGGACTGAAATGAATTGGCGTAGATGAAGGCTGAAATTTTTTTTCCTGGTTTTTTCTGAACGGTTTTGCTAAACTGTTTTTGGACTTTTTTTTCTATTTTTTTTGGACTGAATTGAATTATTTCTAGACTGTTTTGATGGAATGAAATGAATTGGCATAGATGAAAACTGAATCTTTGGTTTTTTTCTTGGTTTTTTCTGAATTGTTGTTCGCAACGTATGTTTTGTTTTCTTTTTCAATAATTAATTGAAGTTCTATATCTTCCTATCTTCTTTAACAGGAAGTCTGGAATGGTGATTAAGAAAAAGGGAATGAAAGAACACCACTTGTGGCAGAAAAGAGATTCTTCTAGGTCTGGACAGAAAGCACTAAATCTTGTTTGCAACGTATGTTTTGTTTTCTTTATTAGTAGTCAATGTGTTATTGTCACATGTATGTCTTGTTTTCTCCTAAAGAGTCCATTCTCTAGTTTTGACAACTAAAGGATGAATGCTTTTGATGGTGTTTTAATTAGATAATGTCCTCCTATATATAGTGGCTTTATTGGATTACTTGGCTTTCTCATCACATTATGTTGTTTAAGGAAAATCTTTCACTTTGCAGATTTCTGGACTTCCAAATGAAAAAGAGGCTGTATATGGTGCCTTAGATAAATGGATAGCTTGGAAACTTTAGTTGTGTACTTTTGTAAGATAAGAAATGTTGTTTTTGTTTTGGTGCATTAACTTTGGATGCTTATGCTTATGCTTTTGTTTTTGTATATCATTAGGTTGATATTGTCCTAACCCTTTTGTCATGGAAATGATATATTGGTCATATTTTGTAGATATATGTTAGTTTTATCTATTGTTCAATACTTTATGTATAATTAATCCCAAATAATAAATTTAATGGCAAATTGGTGAGAAAATAATGTGTTCACTAATGGTTGTTTACATGATAATGCGTGACAACAATATTTCGTCACTAATAATTGTTATTTGTTCACAATTTGCTGACGATTTTAAGTGGTCACAAATGGTGTTGACCTTCTTATATTTCTTGACCACCATATGTGGTAACCAAAAGTGGTCACTAATCACTATTTTTTTGTGACCAGCATGTATTATTAGTAATTGAAAATGTTATATTTTGGTGACCACTTTATGTCGTCTCTAAGTTCATGACGACTTTTTTTGGTTACCAGCTGGTACTAAATACTAATTAGTGACCACCATGTAACCAATGTGTATTAGCAACTGACCTTTGCCAACCATCATATGACTACAGGATTTTGGTCACTAAATCTCATTTGTGATGACTATTATATATTTAGTGACCATCTTGACTTGTCACTAAAAACCAATTTTTTTGTAGTGGATGTTAAGTAGGGGTGACAATAGGTTAGCTTTCGGGTTCGCGTGTCGTGTTTTGAAAAAGTAACAAGATTGCAAAAAAATGTAAAGGGTAATAAAAGTTGGACCAATTCGATTGTTTTCGTGTTGAATTTTCGTGTTAAGTTCGGGTCATATTTTGTCTCACAATTTCGTGTCGAGTTTTCTTGTCCTGTCAGAAATTGCTGCCCTTAATGTTAAGTTGATGGGGAGTGAATAGGTTTTTCAACAAGGAAAATATACTGCAAAACGAGAGAAAAGATTTATTTTGCTTTTATTAGAGTTCTCTTGAACTTTAAATTTTGCAGTGTTGTACGCTCATTGAAGGAACTAGCATATTGGCTAATCAATTCCAAGAGGATTCTAAAACAAGTTCGTGTGGGTACCTTAGAGGCCGGACATTTGTGCGATTGTGGTTGACAGAACTTCTTTTAACAGCACAAATTTTAGTTATCAAAAAAGGTTTTTTTTTTAATTTATATGTATATTGAAATTGATTTTGCTGAAAATCATGTTTTAATTCTGCTGTCAACAAATTGTTTATGGTATATGTGATTTCCTAACAGAAGTAGACAGGTGAAGAGCACCACATGCAACTCCATTCCAACCAATTTGTGAGTATGGTGGGACAAAGTGTTCGAAGGCTAGCTACGGCGAATGTTCAGCTCCAATTTCAACAACCTTCTGCCCGAGCCTTGGAGCTTAGGAGTCACGATTCTCAAGCCGGATAAGAGAACGCCATTGCAGCCAATCATTGAAGCTCAAGGATTGGAAAAGGGGCCCTATGGGGGTCAGGTTTTGGAGCAACAAACTGTTGGCCATCAAGCTCGGGCGCATGTGGACACGGACCAATTGAGAGTTAATTCCGTGAATATTGATTAAAAAAAATTAAATTAATATTGGTTTTTTTTTTCATTTTCTGCTGAAGTTGTGTTTTCGAAACCCGACTTTAAAGTCGGTTTTTCGAAAAACCGACTTTAAAGTCAGGTTTCTAAAACACGACTTCAGCACAATAATTCCAGACCCGCTTTTTTCTTTCTTTTCTTCCCTCTTTTCTTCCTCCTTCCCTCTTTTCTTCCTTCTTCCTTTCCTTTCTCCCTATTTCCGCCGCAAACCTCTTCCTCCTCCTTCCTCCTTCAATTTTTTCCTTTATTTTCCTAGATCTACCTCTTCCAGTCTTCCTCCCTCCCCCACCCCAAATCCACCCACCTTGCACCCCCCCTCCTCCTCCAAGAATTGCAGCCGCCTTCCCCCTCCCTTGGAGGCTTCAACCGGAAAAAAAATAAAATTGGGTGTTCAAGTTTTTGGCCCATTTTTTGTTAGAAGGTGAATTACCATTTATTTTTTACAATTTTTATGTTAAATTTGATATTAAATTAGTATATGTTAAATTTTTACGTTGTTTTATATGTTAAATTTTGATGTTAAATTTGTATGTGGCTTTATATGTTAAATTTTGTGTTACATTTGTATGTTATTTTATATGTTATATGTTAAAATTTATTATATATGTTAAATTTGTATGTTAAATTTATATGGTAAATTTAATGTTTAATTTAATGTTAAATTTGGATGTTAAATTTGTATGTTAAATTTAATGTTTAATTTTATGTTAAATTTGGATGTTAAATTTGTATGTTAAATTTGTATATTAAATTTAATGTTTAATTTTATGTTAAATTTGTATATTAAATTTAATGTTTAATTTTATGTTAAATTTGGATGTTAAATTTGGATGTTAAATTTGTATGTTAAATTTAATGTTTAATTTGGTGTTAAATTTGGATGTTAAATTTGTATGTTGAATTTGTATATTAAATTTAATGTTTAATTTTATGTTAAATTTGGATGTTAAATTTGTATGTTAAATTTGTATGTTAAATTTAATGTTTAATTTTATGTTAAATTTGGATGTTAAATTTGTATGTTTAATTTGTATGTTAAATTTGTATGTTAATTTTTATGTTAAATTTGTATATTAAATTTAATGTTTAATTTGGATGTTAAATATGGATGTTAAATTTGGATGTTAAATTTGTATGTTAAATTTGTATGTTAAATTTTATGTTAAATTTGGATGTTAAATTTGGATGTTAAATTTGTATGTTAAATTTGTATGTTAAATTTAATGTTTAATTTTATGTTAAATTTGGATGTTAAATTTGTATGTTGAATTTGTATATTAAATTTAATGTTTAATTTTATGTTAAATTTGGATGTTAAATTTGTATGTTAAATTTGTATGTTTAATTTTATGTTAAATTTGGATGTTAAATTTAATGTTTAAATTTATGTTAAATTTGGATGTTAAATTTGTATGTTAAATTTGTATGTTAAATTTAATGTCTAATTTTATGTTAAATTTGGATGTTTAATTTGTATGTTAAATTTTATGTTAAATTTGGATGTTGAATTTTATGTTAAATTTGGATGTTAAATTTGTATGTTCAATTTGTATGTTAAATTTAATGTTTAATTTGTATGTTAAATTTGTATGTTAAATTTAATGTTTAATTTTATGTTAAATTTGGATGTTTAATTTGTATGTTAAATTTGTATGTTAATTTTTATGTTCAATTTGTTTTATATTTGAAATCTTATGTTACATTTGTAAGTTAAAATATATTTTATATGTTAAATTTTATGTTTAATTTGTATGTTTACTTTTATGTTAAATGTATGTTCAATTTTATGACTTAAAATCTGTTAATTAGTTATCCTATATTGATAAAAACTTTATTTGTAGTGAAAAGGAAAATACGTTGAGCGAGGAACATTTTCGAGGATCGAAGTAACCGACGAAGGTAAACAATTTATATATTATGATTGTGATTTGGCGTTAATTTTGTTTCAAAAGTTGTTAATTATTGCTAGAATTATTTGAATTGATGTTAGAAATTTCGTTGTGAATAAAGTATGGTGATTTTTTATTTGGAATGATTGGGATTGATTATTAATTTCATTCATTGAATTGCCGATTATTGGAATAGTAAGTGATGAATAGTGGATTTGATGCAGTAAGTTAAAGAATGGTGGTCAGATTTGATGAATATAATGCTTTATGTTGTTTGGTGAATATTAGGTTATGAATGTGTGGAAAAATATTAGTTGTTTACTTGTGTGAGGTGGTGCCTTGGACTGATTTTTATTGAGTTTGCTATTATTGGCATAATACGTTGTGAATAGTACTGCTGATGATGCCGAACAAAGAATTTATATTAGATTTGTTGAATATAATTGTGAATGTTGTTTGGACGTACAAACCAGCAAAATGGTTGGTTGTTTACTTTTGTCTAGGCGCGATTTGGCTTTATTTGGATTAGTGTGGAATTTTATTCAATAAGTTTGCTCTTATTGGAATAATTAGTTCCAAACAGTGGTGTTGATGATGATAATGAAAGGATTGTGGTTGGATTTGACGAATATAATGCTTTATGTTGCTGAGAAAATGTTTGCTTATGAATGGATGTGAAAATATTAGTTTGTTACTCTTGGATCATTTTGGATTGTTTTAGACCGTTTTGGATTGTTTTGGATTTTAGCCAATGAGTTTGATGTTATTGGAAGGATAAGTTGTGAATAGGGGTGTTCATGGTAATGAATAAAGGATTGTGGTTGGATTTGTCGCATATAATGCATTATGTTGTTGGGAAAATGTTTGGTTATGAATGGATGTGAAAATGTTAGTTCGTTACTCTTGTTGGGTTGTGAGTTAGATCGTTTTGGATTGTTTTGGATTGTTTTGAAATTTTATTTCATTCAATGAGTTTGCTCTTATTGGAATAATAAGTTTCAAATAGTGGTGTTCATGATGACAATGAAAGGATTGTGGTTGGATTTGATGAATATAATGGTTCATGTTGTTGGAAAAATGTTTGGTTATGAATGGATGTTTAATGTTAGTTGGTTATTTTTGTGAGGTGATGACTTGGATTGTTTTGGATTGTTTTGCCTTGCTTTGGATTCATGTGCCATTTTAGCCAATGAGTTTGCTATTGTTGGAATGCTAAGTTGTGAATAGGGGTGTTGTTGATATTGATTAAAGGATTTTGGTTGGATTTGATGAATATAAGGCTTTGTGCTGTTGGGAGAATGTTTGATTTTGAATGGATGTCAAAATTTTAGTTGGTTGATTTTTTTGTCGTCGGAGAAATTCCATAAATTTACTTCAATAACTTTGAGCCCTATATTAATGTAAGTTTTATGTTATTATTGATGGCACACACAATATAGACATGGGCAAGGATCGAGTGAGGCTTGTGTTATACTGGGATGGAGAAATAGTTAGTGGCCCGAACGGCTGCGAATACAGTAATTTGCCAAAACGGTTTATTGCTGTTGATCAAAATATTAGCATGTCAGAATTTTTGAGAAAATTGCATCGAGCTACTGGATGGGATGGAAGCCAAGTTAGGCTGAAATTAATGTGCCGTTATCCTCTTAGTAGCGTTGGTAATTCAATAACATACATACCAGTTCCAGTTGATGATGATGACACGGTGAGGGAGATGTTGTGCATTCCAACCACATGTCCGAGTCTTAATGCGGTTGAATTGTATATAAGTTACGAATCCGGCCCAGATCGCATTTGTTTTGAGGACAATATGTCAGTGGTTCCCCAAACAAATGTTGGGTCATTCACACAACTTCTACAAAGTAAAGAGGGAGAAGAGCTTCTTAATGATCACTGGTTCACTTATGGTGCTTTCATATCGAATGATGCACCTTTTCCACAACCTTATTTTGCTCCCGGGGATCCTAGTCGTGGCCCCTTTGGCGAGGGTCCAAGTAAGGCCAATTTGGAAGAAGGTCAAAGTCATGCTATCTTTAATGTTGGACCATTTGGGGGCAATTACAATGAAGGCCCAAGTTGTGGCCAATTTACTGAGGGTACCAGCGAGGGTAATTATAATGAGGGGCCAAGTCGTGCAGCTTTTGTCGGAGAGCTACCTAAGCCCGAGCCAATTGCCGAAGCAGCCGATACGTTCACACTAGGGACCACATGCGAAGATGTAAGCATTCCCTATGATCCCCTAAGTGTATGGATAGAGGAGGGTTCAGATTCATTGGAGAATAGTGAAGAAGAGGAGAGTGAGGGTGGTGGCGATCAGGAAGGAGAGACTTCACATCCACCGATTGATATCGTTGCCGATGATATTCCTTTCTACACGGATATTGGTGATCCAAAGATTTCTATGATCGACTAGTCCGATGACTTCAAAGTGGTTATCTGGATTATAGCAATTTTTAAAGTTGATATCCTTAATATCGATTTTAAAGTCGATATCTAAAAAATGGATTTCTTTAAAAATAAAATAATTTTTCAATAAAATGTTAAATTTAATTTCTATTTTTTTATATAATTTTTGGGAAAAAACTCGTAATAATACACAATAAATTATGGAGAAAATTATTGTTCAAAGTTACATTATTTAAAAAAAATTATTAATATATGGTACAAAAACTAATTAACTAGTAGTTTTAATCATAAACTTTTAAACAATAATACTAAATTGAAGTGGATATGCAGAATATCGATTATGAAGAATTTAGCTCTGGATAATATTCTTTTCAAATTTGTTAAAATAAAATATGGTTCAAAAACTAATTAACTAGTTTTAATCAAAATAAATGTTAATTAAAAATAATTGTAAGGAAATCGGTTTTTGAAAAACCGACTTTAATGTCGATATCTCAAAAATGGATTTCTTTAAAAAAAAAAAATTTCAATAATATGTTAAATTTAATTTATATTTTTTATATAAAGTTTTTGGGAAAAAACTGGTAATAATACACAATAAATTATTGCAAAATTATTGTTCAAAATTACATTATTTAAAAAAAATTATTAATATATGGTTCAAAAACTAATTAACTAGTAGTTTTAATAAAAAACTTTTAAACAATAATTCTAAATTGAAGTGGATATGCAAAATATCGATTATAAAGAATTTAGTTCTGGAATATTCTTTTCGAATTTGTTAAAATAAAATATGGTTCGAAAACTAATTAATTAGTTTTAATCAAAATAAATGTTAATTAAAAAAAATTGTACGAAAGTCGGTTTTTCGATTCACCGATTTCCGTAGAAAAAAAAAACTAATATTAATTTAATTTTTTTTTACCCAATATTCACGGAATTAACTCGACCAATTGAACAGCCCAACTGAAGCTAGTCACTGCCGGCCTCAAAAAGAAGTTGTTCCTTTACTATCTGTTGAGCTTCTTAGCTCCATTTTCTTGGTAGGTGCGTTGGTGATTTAGCAAAGAAAAGTTGGGGTTGAACGGTCATGTTTCCACGGGCATGCTGTGAAAAGTTGAAGGAGGATTGGAGGTGATACCCACTTTTCTAAGATATTTTCATGCCTCAATTGGGATATCATTAAGACTCACCACTTTATTATTTTTCGTTGCTTGTATACTTTTTCTAGCTCCAAAGGATGCATTCTACAATAATATGTAATTTTTTTTTTTAGTTTAGATTGTTTCAATTCTCGTAGTGTGACTTCATTATATAGTTTATAAAATATTCCTCCCATCAATTTTTATTAGTTTGTCATGAATTAAAATATTTTAACTTTCATCTTTTATACACTTGTATTAATTTTTTTTTTCTTTTCCCTAATTTTTGGTATCTTACACATATCTTTTTCTCCTTCCTTAGTATTTAATTTTTTTGTAAAATTTTTGAAAGCTTTGTCTCTAAATCATTTATTATCTTTTTCACCTCAATCTTAGCAATGTATCCTTAAATATTTTTATCATTTTTACAAGCATATACAATTTTATAACTTACCATTTTTATGTTTACTTTTTATTGAATTTCTTGATTCTACTACCATAATTATTTATTCTATATACAGTCTTTTGACTTTTTTAATACTCTTTTTGCGATTGTTTTCATTTGATTAGTTACATTTTCCCATGCACTTTTACGTCCTCTTCTACATTGCAATTGATAGTTTCTAATATGATTTTTATAAAAATATTTCTTTTGTTGTTATTTTTCAGGTCCCACCACTTAATCCTAGGTGTATTGTGTAAATTGTTTAGGGAAAAAAAAAATACTTTTAGTCCTCAAAGTTTTGCCCTGTATCTTTTTAGTCCCCAAAACTTTTGGCATGACTAATGTGGTTCCTAATGTTTCAATTTTCAACATATTTAATCTATTTAACATGTTTGGTCCTTTTGACTATTTGTCAAACATTAAACCTTTAGGAAGAAACCATTTGTCAAAGATTTAACTAAACATTACTAATTTGGAAATATCTATACAAAAGATGCAATAGTGATGCTCACTCTATCCTATTAATAGAAAATTTATTGTTATAATAGTTCATAATATTGAAGTTTACTTGATTTTTAGGTTAAAAGTAGAAAATAATATGTTATTTTATTAATTATTTCTTTTATTTTATTTTAAGAATAAGCATTTTATTTGTTACTAAGAATAAAAAGGCAATATTCATTCTAGTTAAAGGTTATTCTTGTCATTTTCCAAGTTAAGGGGGAAGGTTGTTATTAGGCCAAAATCTTGGTTTATTTTGTTCTGTGGCCAAACCTCAATTGGTAAATGTAATAACCCTAAAATACAATATATATTTTATAATTCAAATTTAATGTTTGATTTATGATCTATGGTAAATGTAATATTATTTATGATTTAAACACGACAAATAGATTAAATATGTTAAAAATTAAAACACTGGGTACTTTGTTTGGCTAGAATTTTTGGAGACTATCAATAATACAAGGTAAAACTTTCACTAAAAATGTTTTTTTTAATACAATCCTTTCTGGTTTCAAAACAACTATCCAATGCAAGAACATGTTCTTCCATGACTTAATTTTTTTACCAATAGGGTTGAACTAATACTATGTTACGAATCTCAACACTTAACTTCTGGTAATTTGACTGTTAGAAGCTTTATAAAAACATGAACTTGATAGAAGCTTTCGGATATGTCAAATCAAATGGAAACCAATTTGCACTGACCCCTTTTTTGGGGATTGGGGGTGGGGGGAGGGGGGTTGCGGGTTCAGACGAAATTAAACTAAAATCAAATATTGACTTTCATTTTCTCATTTAACTAAAAGTGATCACTATTAGTAGCAAATTTTAAAAGCTTGTCAATCATTTTCACCCTTTATATTCCTTCGCTGGAGGAATGATATTCTCCCATAGGATATGAGAAACAACTAGAAAGAGAGTCAAGATATTTCTTCGGCGAATTACTCTGGATATAAATTTTTAATCATTTTATGTAGTAGTGTGTTATGGATTAAAATGGCATGCTCTCAACAAGTGTCAACAAGTAATGCCTACTTTAAGTTTGAGTGAGCCGGACTGACACTTCATTTGATGACAACTTCTAAGTTTGAGTGAACAAGAAAAGTAAATTGATAAACACAGCCTAATCGTGTTCATTGAAGGACTTCGTGAATTCCTGGCTAGTTCTATAACTCAGGATCATATGCGCTTGCGCATAGACATTGATACCAGAACGCTCGTCCAAACACGCGAAACAACAGCTACCTGACAATTCCAGAGTGTGTAAGTTAAATGCAAGTACTTGTACTTATTCATTATGACGCCCTTTAAAAAGTCGTTTCGCCTCAAACCGCATTTGCACCATGCTCTATAGTTGTAAAACAAAAATGTCAGGCAAGAATCACCCGCGAAACAACAGCTACCGCACAATTCCAGAGTGTGTACGTTAAATGCAAATACTTGTACTTTGTCTAGGTAATGTGTACATGTGTGTATGTACAAGGGAGTGCATGTAATCCCTATTAATGTTAAATTTTCTTACTTTAATGTCTTTTTTTTTTGTTTTTTAAATAAGGTTATTGCCCTATGTATAATAATGAGCACATGTGATGCACAAATAAAAAAGTGAGAAAATAAATGAAAAATTATATATTGAACGAACCAATTTTAAATTTATTTTTTATAATAATTAGTAGTTGGCAATAAATAATACTTTCAAATTTAAAATTCAAATATTGGAATCAATGCAATAATATGTAAATTTATTTATGAATAGGCCACTGATAAATTCACTCAACTTATAACTTCTTTCAATCCTCCACCTTTGGTTTTGCTAAATAGAAGGGCTAAAAGGAACACCGATTTTTTTTATTTTTTTTTATACGCACGAATCACCCGTGCGCATATTCAAGGAAATGCTTTTACTTTCTATACATCAAAGGTCCCAAAGAGAGAGCACTTTCTAGTTCACCGGGAGTCAAGAATGTAACCTTTTAACATGCGAATAGCAAAACAATTTGTAAAACATGCATTTGATAATCTTACTAATAACATTTTTTTTTAAAAGTGCATTTTAAAATATTAATGTCCAATGTAGACCAGTTTTACTCTATAACATTCATAAAACTACCAAAGAAAAAAGAAAGAAAGAATTAGGAGGACAAGAAGAATATGCAATGAGTAAAAGAATTAGGAAGGATATGCCTTGACTTGAAAAAAAATACAAAAGAAAATTGAAATGGACAATTTCGTAATCCACCAAGCGGAGTTGAATGGCTTTTTGCGAGAGATGCGAAGAATGGAATGAAAATTTCAATAATTATAGTGAAATAAATATGTTTCTCTATATAGAGGCAACAACCAAAAGCCATTTCAGTACACTTTCCTACTTTATTTATTCATTATGACGCCCTTTAAAAAGTCGTTTCGCCTCAAACCAGCATTTGTACCATGCCATATAGTTGTAAAACAAAAATGTCAGGCAAGAAGCCCAAAGAGTTGCCGCATAATTGCTCCTCCGACCTTAATTTTGAGGATACAGAGCTCAGTTGAACGTAGGCAGTTCAACTTTTCCGAGCTCTGTATCCTCAAAAACTAAAATGTTCCTGCAAACTACGTTCTCTGCGGTAAACTCAATCTGAGCTCTGTATCCTCAAAATCTCTGCAGGAATTTAGTCTACGTTTTTTCAGAAAAGTTGTTGGAAAACCTGCCCAGATCATTCATTCCAAAAGCAAATCTCGAGTAAATCTGCAGTTCCTACAAAGTAAGTACATACTAGCTATTTTCTGGGTGTACGTGCTCTTGTTTATACACTATTGTAGAGACCGACGCACACGTTGCACGTCTTTTACGTTTTTTTTTTTTTTTGAAAGTGTCTTTGACGTTACTTTGATATGCAAGACCCAGATGGCCCAAGATAGAGAAAGCTTGTAATATTTAATCCCACACATTTCATTCAAAAGTCAATTATAATTGCCACAAAAACCATACTCGTTTGGACATCTCTAACCATCCCTTTGTTTGGATAATGCTTCACTTTGGTCTTTAATGTTCAAAAAAGTTCATTTTAGTTCCTCAACTTCATAGTTTGGTTTAACTTTGTCCAATTGAAAAAAAACGTATAGAAAATTAAGACGCACCTTGCTCAACAGTCAACACGTGAAGAGCATGTCTTGTCTTTAGGGGCAAAAAGTTAGAAAAAATTATCTCAAAAGCACATGAGTCTCACTAAAAATTATTTCTGATAAAAAGGGGGAAAAAAAGTGTTTTCTTCTTTCTTCTTCATTGTTAATGAGTAGTAGAATTAGGGGGAAAATTGTAATCCTAATTAATTGATGGCAACCGAAAAATGATTGAGAGTGGGAAGAATATTTTCATTATCATTCTCTAACAAAATAAGAAACTCTTGGTTTTAAAATGTCTATTTTACCTGCTATTTCAAATGATCCAGTTTGTGTAAGGGGAATTCTTAGGAACGACTTCTTTTGCTACTGTGTTACCTACTATTCTGCTGTTCTATATTTGACAAAAATGTAGCTACAAGTGAGAACCATGTATTATGATAATTTTGTTCTGCTTTTATTTCTTGTCTTTTAAAACTATACGTGCTTCATATATATTGATTAAAGAGTCTTAATTGTTATTGATTTTTACAAATACACTAATTTAAATCAAATTATGAGGTCGATGAACTAATTAATGAGCCTTTTTAAATATCAGAAACTAAATCGAACTACAGATTAAAGTTGGAGGTCTATTAAATTGATTTATCCTATTCGTTTATAAATTAAAACATAATAACATAGACAGTTATCGGCTTACGTTTACTAAAAGTGCTTCTAATGTAATATGGCTCATGGTGTGTTAAGTATTGTTCCCTTCCAACCTTTTTTAGGATAATAATATATCATGTGGTTTCTTTTAAGAGGAAGGTAATTACGTTATAGGGTTTACATGATTAGACAAAATGAGGAATAAAAATATATATTTACTTGATAATGGGTAAATCATGTCAGCCATTCTTCAACTTCGACCTTGTTTTGAATATGCAAACTTTAAAGGTAAAAATAATTACTCCCTCAATTGCAAAAACAAGAGTCCACTTTAACAAAAAAAAAAAAAAATTATATTATCGTTATTAGTACTGAATATATATAGCACACTTATAAAAAGTAAATATAAAAAATGAAACACTATGCAGTTTGGCAGTGGTCTAGCCACAGGTAGCCGATTTAATAATATATGTACATATATTTATTTGTTAATAAATCAAGAAGGGCAAGTGATGACCTTCTAATTAATATATTTATTAATAATATATGTAAAAATAAAAAATAAAATTTATTTATTCATAATATACGTAAATATATTTAAAAATTAAAATAATTAAATTATCATTAATCATTAATTATTTAACATTACTGAATAATTACCCATTTAACTTTTCCTAATAGGACCAATGGATATCTCATAATCCACCCAATAATTTCTCATTCCAATAACATTCCTTCCATTTATTCCCAATAGATATTTTAAATAGGAAGTTCAATAACTCCCATCCCATTTAGAACTCATTGAAATTATAGAAATATTGTCACTTCTAACTTCCTCAAGCCTTGAGGAAAAAGGCAAAAACCTTCGCCATGTCAAAACCCATGCTACAATGATTGTCAAGGCTTTCTTAATGAAATATAATCACAAGATTTTCAGAAAATTTAATGCGCATAACTTCAATGGTTCTTACTAAGCAGAACTTAAATGCGCATAAGTTAAATTTTCTATTTCATTTTGGATACAAGGGGTTTTATCTCTTGGTTTTGAGCATGTCGGACATCTATAATTCGGAAAAATTTAAACGTGCAAATTACATCAGTCTCTGTGGTATTACAAAATGAATCTTATAATTTTAGAAAACTATCAGTATTTCTCTTGATCTAATCTCTGTTAAAGTTAAGCAATGAAATAATTGAAAAGACAAAAATAAAATAAAAAAGGCAGTATATATAAATAACATGTATCAGCTGTAAAATCTACTTTAGTTAGAAATGAACCTTAAAATTTAAAAGATCTATTAAAATGAAATTAAATAACTTCTTCCTTTATTTTTGGTATTTTTATTTTGTTTTTCTTTAATTTCTTAAAAAATGACTTCATAATCTCATTTCATTAACCGTATAACTAAAATATTATTAAAATAATTATAATTAGCCTATAATATATAGTTGAAATTTTAAAAATTGATTAATAAGTTAATGAAAAAATAAATTTTATCATATTATTACTTCATTATCAAAAATTTAAAAGGTTTTAACTTTTAATTTTGTCACTGAGTGTTCACTAATCATCTGTTGCTATTACTTCATTATTCAAAATCACTTTCAAATTTTAACTTTATTCTTAAAAAGTTCTCATTTCAGTTTTCAATTTTATTTTTCTATAACATAGTCATTTACATATATACAATACGTCACTTATTTCACATTCATTATTAAATTGCTATTGAAAACAGTTTAGACTGTCAGCTGTTTACTAATAAGAGTTGTAAATAATCTATATTGACTTATTTGATTAAATGTTAAGTTATTATTTTATTATCGCTATATCTTGGTAAATATTTGCAAAAATAATTATTAGTTTGAACCTCTAATGTTATGATAACTATAATTTGATTAATAATTACAAATTAAAATTTATATTTATTGATTGAATAAAATAGAATAAAAGCAACGAAAATGCAAGTATAATCGAAGATTGAGAAATTTAAACTTTAGATGCATATTTGGTAATAAGATTGTTAGGTTATTCAATTGTGTGGAAAGTTATTAGAATAATACTACCCTCATCCCAAAAAAAAAGAGAGTCTACTTTTAAAACTTTTCTTTGTCGAAAAAGAAAAAAAAGAAAACTCCACTTTTGAAGCAAATTTTTATATTATTTTTACTAATTATATATCGCCCACACTTAAAAAATAAGGATAAGAAAGGAACATTATACATTTAATGAAAGATTAAGTGCAATGTATCTCATAACTAAAAATCTAGTTATACCAAATTTAAAGTGAACTCTTTTTTGGAAACCAATGATGTAATTATTTATTAGTGTCAATAATTAACATTGAATTTTTTTGTTGAACCTAAACAAAGAAGAATCAAGATGTTTTGAGTAATTAATCAAACTTAATTAGGTAAATATAATTTAAAATTATAGTTTAGGGAGTAATTTGAGATTTTCAAGAAAAACTGAATCCTATATGGTCAAAAATAATGGTAAAAGTTAGTTGATTAATGGTAAATGTCTAGATATTAGAAATTTATCAAATGAGGAGGTAGTTGTTGTTTTCACAAACTGCAAAGTTCATTTAGTAGTTAAGGCAATCTTAGGAGGTAATTTTTTTTTTTTGACAACAAAATTTGTAATTAATGACCAAAAATTTGTAATTGTACAATCGAACCAGCTTTTGTCTCTCTGCACTATTACTATTTACAATTTTACACGGACACTCCTTTTTCTTGGTTTGGTTCCGGTAAAACCACCCCCCAATTTATGGAAGAAAATCAACGATAATCATACCTATTCAAACTGATCTTCATTCTCGCATTAGGATATGGGATATAAATTTAGAGCTTTGATGATAGACTCGGTTCTTCAAAAACTTCCTCGAGTCGGGTCAGTCTGCACTCTCTATAATTAAGTTCAAACCCAAGTTACCTACATGGATCCACGTACACACACCAGCTCCAATGACTAAACAGACTTCTCTGGGAGAGAAGGTACTCGCAGGGGGAATAATCCTCCAAGTTTATTATGCAGCTGAAGATGCCTTCAATTATCCCACCACTGCGTGCATTCATCAGCTTACTACCTACAAGCTTTTATCTGATGCAACTTCAAAAAAGCGGGAAACTTCGTGGTAAAGTTGCTCCGCATCTTAGGAGGTAATTAATTATATAGTTTACCCAATTTACAATTACGGTCTTGCAGTTGCAGGACCGGTTCGATTTCCTCTTGCAGAATGGCTCGTAGTATTTTAGAAGCCAAGAGAAAATAGCCGGGCTCCATGTAGGCCAAACCAACAATAGCGCTTTCTTTCTTTAAGCGCAGTTACACACGAATGACCTCGATGCTGCCATCATCGAGGTCTGATCTGCTAACCTGGCGTCCACAAGTTTTTGACATGGAAGTACAAAAAATCTCAGTAATTGAGGGTGTATCTCATGGTTGGTAGTTTACTACCAGGAGAACTAATCAGCAAAGATAGCTAAATATCGTATTACCAATGGGCTACAATGTCCCATATTCCATGGCTACTTATGTTTGTCTGAGTGGCTTATATCATCTAGAATATTGGGTGATATGCTAATGTCTTTGACTTTAAGTTTATTTAGTCTACATGTGACGTAATTATTTGATTTAGGTCTGGTTATTTACGCTCAAAGTGGTGGTTGGTTTCATGCGGCATATTGATCTTTACTTGTGTTATAACGTCTAACCATCAAACAGTATTTCATGTGATAGGGTGCACAACATGGAAAGGAGAGAATATGTAAAAGTGGCGGTAGAGGGAGCTCCATTTCTTAGAAAAGTTGATTTGGAAATGTACGGCAGCTATTGGCAGCTTTTATCGGCGCTTGAGAATATGTTTATGCTCTCGACCATATGTAAGCATATCAAAAATTAATGTCATATTCTCAAGTGCCGATAAAAGCTGCCGATAGTACGGTATGTGGAATGCAACTTGAAAGCTGAAGGTAACAGGTAAAGTTAAGC
This sequence comes from Gynochthodes officinalis, assembly GCA_020080225.1. Classification (NCBI taxonomy): domain Eukaryota; kingdom Viridiplantae; phylum Streptophyta; class Magnoliopsida; order Gentianales; family Rubiaceae; genus Gynochthodes; species Gynochthodes officinalis. The sequence goes on from CM034616.1 coordinate 4,539,200, forward strand.
ATTTTATTTGGTGGGGTTGTCATAATATTTTGCCATTAAATACCAAACAGTACCAAAGGAAAATGCAGGTTGAGCCTTCATGTTCTTTGTGTGGAGAAGAGGGTGAAACGATTGGGCATATGGTGTTCAATTGTTCTCGCGCTAAATCCATTTGGAGGTTGGCTAATATAGACTAGGCTAAGCTGGGCTGGCATCAGGACAATATTCAGCAATGGTGGCAAGATTTATACTCTAGGCGAAGAAAGGATACTTAGAAGGAACGAGCTTAGTTTACAGCCTACTTTCTGTGGATGATATGGAAGAGCAGGAATGTGTGGGTTTTCCAGGGAGAATGGATGGAGGTGAGGGAAATAGTGGAGATGCCAAGCCACGCTTGGTTGGAGTTTTCAGAAGCAAATAGGAGTTAGCTAGGATCGGATGGTAGATCAGTGGCTCACGTGCATAGAAAGTGGTGTATAGAAGGTGGAACAGGACATTGTAGTCCATCTTTTGCCTATCCTATATTTTTGTGGGATGGAGGGTAGTATCTTGACTTGTTGTCAATTCGTCTTAGCTGTACTCAGAGCTAAGAAGAGTCCAATTATGGTAGACATTACTTGTAAAGGTTAACTTTCAAGAGTTAATAACATTATTGATCTTTGGAAAAAAAAAAAAGACTAAAGTTTGACTTTAGAAGTAATATAGGTAGCTTTAGATAAATCGACATCTTTCAGATTCTTTGATACAGTTGGAAGTGGTTAAATTTTAGTTACTAAAGTTTGACTTTAGAAGTAATATAGGTGGCTTTAGATAAATCGACATCTTTTAGATTTTTTGATACAGTTGGAAGTGGTTTAAAAGGTGTGAAAAACATTAAGTATTTACTGTTGCACGGAGAGAGTTGAAAGCCTCAGACGTAACCTTTGAGTTTTGTTAATTGAAAAAAATTACATGTACTGGTATGATTGAAAGCCCCCAGGGGCTAGCTCGGATGGTAACGCGAAAGTCTTTCTTCCGTGGGATCCCGTGTTCGACCCTAACTATCGTCCTTAGTGGGACTTGGGGCAGTTCCATTGGGGCTTGGAGGATTAGTCCCGCTCCTGGCTGGTGGGTTCCGTAGTTCCGTTGATATCTGGGTCCTACAAGTGGGACGCTAATTGTCCCGGGAACACTGATTGAGGGAAATTCGGGACACACCTGCTAGTGAATGTGGGGATACCTCCAAGTCAGAAAAAAAAAAGAAGGTATGATTGAAAGTTAAAGAATTTAATACTTCTGATCATATTAAGTTTAAAATTTTACAGAATTTTAAGCGCACATTATTTTAAGAATGGTATAATATCTTAGTTGTTTGACGAAACTAAACTTGGGAAATTGAGTCACATTTTTTTATAAGGGCTTCACAACATAAAGTTGAGTGAAAAAACATTTTGGTCATTGTACCCTTTGATAGTCTCACTTTCCCTGATATCTTTTTGCTCAGAAAATGTTACTCTACCTTTTAATAGAGGCCATTTCGTCTAATAGCTCTATCAATTCTGATGAAAGCATTTACTGACTTCTACGCTAATATTCAAGGGACAAACTTGTCAATTCACCATCATTTTTTATCTCCAATTTTTTTTTTTTGCTATCTTTTCCTTTTCCTTCTTTATTTTAATCTTCTTCTCTCTTTCTTCCCCCTTCCTTATTTCTCTTTAAACTCATTATATGAGTTTTAATTATGTTTTATACCTCACCCAAATTCAGTGCTTACGTTTACCCAACTTAAGTTCGATGGTTGTTGAATACTCTCGCAACTTTCATTTCAACAAACTAGAATTTCTCAACCACCTCCAATGCTACTATCTCAACTCACTCTTATTTCCTTTTCTTCCAATCTCTGCTCCCAAAATTGAATTTCTCAACCATTTCCAATGCTGCTGTCTCAGCTCACTCTCTGTCTCGGTTCCTTTTCTTCCAATGTCGGCTCCTAAATTGAATTTCTCAACCACCTGCAATCACTCTTACTCTCATTTCCTTTTCTTCCAATCTTTGCTCCCGAAATTGAAAGTGAGTGTGGATTTTTATAGGGAGATTTACAATATGAGAGCCCTGTCCAATAAGTAGTAGGAATCTAACTTGAACCCAAAAGTTTAATCTACCGGGTTTTGGGTCATTCCCACTTAGTAAGTGTTTTAATTTTTCTAAATTTTACATTGTGAAAAAGTATCTATAAACACAACAAACCCCCTTTTTATGGATACATTATCACATTATAGCCCACTCCCTCACAAGTCCATTTTTTCATTATAGACCCATTGAGTGCATGTGCAAGTAGTAAACCAATATCACAAACCTATTTGTCTACGAGTCTCCATTAAGCCTCGACTTAATCAGAAGAGAAACCTATTTGTCTAGAAGTCTCCATTTGCTTCCTCGAGTAGTTCAACAGTCCAGTTCTAATACCACTTATTAGAGAGATTTATAATATGAGAACCTAACTAGAGCAGTCCAATAAGCAATAGATACCCAACTTGAATCCAAAAGGTTAAACCAATAGATTTTGGATCCTTCCCACTTATTAAGTATTTCAATTCTTTTTAATTTTTCAATATGGAACACTATTTATGCACAACAGATTTGATGAGTTTAGTCTTTACCTTTCTCCAATTATTAAACACAAGAAATTCTAGTAGTTGAATCCTCAATTTCTAATTGAAAATAGTAGTAGCTTCTACCTAATTTCAGCCACTTTAATCAAATTATTTTTGCTCATCGAATCTTGAGCCTAATGTTGAGCTACCATTAAAATTTCAACAGCCGAAATTGCTAATTCTCAACTGCCACTGTTGTATAGTTCTCTCAACTTCCCAAATTTTAACATTCATTTCCTCAAAATTTCCGCCATTGTCCATCAATAAAAATTTTTAGGAACATCAAGTGTAACAAACGAAGATAAAGAAAAAAAAAAGTTACCAATATTTGTTTTCTCACTCACCACAAACTCAGGTATTTCTACATTTGGATGAGAAGATTTCCCTTCTAACCCAACTGGATAGCACATGATGCAATAATAATAGCACTTCTTGCCTATGAATTTTGCAATTTGCCTCTGGCTTTGAAACCTTCTTTTCACTTGGTGCCATAAGCATTGAGCATTTGCATTATTCTTAATTAATAAAGACTTTTGAAAAGAAAAATTTATATCTATGTAAGGTTCTTGATTTAAAAAAAAAATTTAAATCCATGGAAGCTTGTTGCTTATATTTAATCACCTAAGTGAGGATAAGCAATAGGTTTTTTTTTTTTTTTTGGTTGATGGGGTGGGGGGACCCTTCAAATCCATGGAAGTTATAACTTCACGTTCCTAGAAACTTTCCAAATTTGAAGGAAAAAAAAAAGTTTAGATCCATGAAAGCTTCTCAATTATGCTTAATGACTTCAAAGGAAGGAGGATGAGCAGTAATTTAGAGGGTTTCAATTTTATTTTTGAGCTTTTCACCTTTTTCTCTTTAGAAGGTTTTTTTGCTAATTTTCATTGTTGCAGTCTACACATAAGGTAATTGTGTTAATTTTCTTTTTTCTTTCATGGTCAACATTACTTAATAAATTACATTTAACAATGAAAGAAATTGCATAATTTTTGTTAATGAGGCTATAAAACAGAGTGACATGATTTAAATGCTTTTAACAAGTGTAGTGACCTTTTTTAACCAAAAATAGCTCTATCTTTATACATACATACATAAAGAGCCCATTATAAAAACTAATAAATTAATAGAAATCCATCTTAGATTTAAAATGTTAATTTAATAAGTTTTGAACACATTTTATTTATTAAATATTTTATACTATTATTTGAAACCATAAAATTTTGAATAACACCTAAAACCTCAATAATATGCTCACGAGCTTCAAGGTGGAGCGTGAAGAAACGTTTGGGGTTTGCAACTCATGGCCGCTAAAGCCCGGAATTGCCTGATGGCATTTTAAAGCCGCCTTTTCCCTTTTAAAATACTCTGAAAAATAGAGAATTAACTTCTATTCAAACAAGACAACGCAAATTGTCTCGTTATCGGTTAACACATGTTCTATTCTATACTGTCAATTACTTGGTTCAGCTGACATTCCGAAGGAGATAAAGCATATGGACCCTGCAAATGGCGTGAAATATGTACCCACATATGAAGATAAAGATGGAGACTGGATGGTGATGGGAGATATCCCTTGGAAGTACGTTCCTAGGAGCCCTTGAAAGTACTCAATTTAATTAGTTTTGCGATAACTATCTGTTAAATTAATTTTCTTAGATCTTCATATTTAATAGGGAAATTTACAAATATAACACCTTTGACCGTTGATTTTACAAAAATAACACCCTCCTTTTTTTGTTCTCTGTTATAGCACTTTCATATGAAAAAAAGACTACAACACCCATCAGGCAGAAACAAAGCACTTCACTTCATCTTCTTCTTCTTTTTTCTCAAAACCCATTTGATCGATAAAGAACAATTGTAGAGAAGAAGGCCGCAAGCAAGAGAAGAAATCGTAGAGAAGAAGGCCGTAATCGTAGAGAAGAAATCGCATAAATTTGATGTTAGTTGAAATTTGCAGTAGTTGAACTGGGTTTCTAAATTTAAAGAAGCGAATGGTTGAGCTCTAGGTCAAATTTTAGGTCGAGCACAAGGTTAGGTCAATGTTGGTAGGTCAACTTTTAGGTCGAGTACTAAATTTGGTCGAGTTTTAGGTCCAATAGGTCAAATTTAGGTCGAACTCGACCTAATGCTTGATCAAATTTAAATTGGGTGAAATTTTTTTTTTAAAAAAAAAAATTCATTCGACCTAATGCTAGGTCGAGTATTAGGTCGAGCTCGACCTAGCATTAGGTCAAGTGAATTTTTTTTATAAAAAAAAAATTTTAAAATTTTTTTTCACTTGACTTAAATTTGGTCAAGCATTAGGTCGAGCTCGACCTAAATTTGACCTATTCGACCTAAAACTCGACCAAATTTAGTGCTTGACCTAAAAGTTGACCTAGCAACATTGACCTAACCTTGTGCTTTGACCTAAAAGTTGATCTAGCAACATTGACCTAACCTTGTGTTTGACCTAAAATTTGACCTAGAGCTCGACCATTCGCTCCTTTAAATTCAGAAACCCAGTTCAACTACTGCAAATTTCAACTAATATCAAATTTATGTGATTTCTTCTCTACGATTGCGACCTTCTTCTTTACAATTTCTTCTCTTGCTTGCGGCCTTCTTTTCTACGATTGTTCTTTATCGATCAAATGGGTTTTGAGAAAAAAGAAGAAGAAGATGGAGTGAAATGCTTTGTTTCTGCCTGATGGGTGTTGTAGTCTTTTTTCATATGGAAGTGCTATAACAGAGAACAAAAAGGAAGGTGTTATTTTTGTAAAGTCAACGGTCAAAGGTGTTATATTTGTAAATTTCCCTATTTAATAGGCAATTTTCGTTTCTTAACGGTCCTGAATTTGCAGAATTTTTGTAGAATCATGCAAGAGAATAAGGTTGATGAAAAACTCGGAGACAACTGAATGAGAAAGTTAATTGTGATTTTTATTTTTATTTTTAATGTCAAAGCATTTCTCAATAACATGTTCGAAAATCGCTCGGCGTCAAAGTGAAAAATTGCTTAGTGAGAATAGTTAAGTTATCTGCACTCGAGCAATATTACTAAACATATTTTATATTCATGCAGCAATGAGGACATCTACAAATTGTTCGAGAACATGATGTTAAAAAAAAAAAAAAATTCTCCAGTCTCAACGGTGTCTTTGCCAAAAATTTGGTATGCAAAAACTTATCTCTAGAGTGGTGAGACGAGGGATTTGGGCACATTACAATTATTTCGAATTTATGCACCTGCTGTCGAATTGATTTTCTGTATTTCCATAACTTCCTCTTTTTCATGCATGTGGCCATTAACGTAATTCTGTAAGGCAGAATTGATGAAATATGATTTAAACTCTTTAACAAATTCTTAGGATAGTCCATGAAATTATATAGTTTTATTCATTTAAATTTATCCATAGTTGCCTATGAAAGAATATAAACGTTTATTTCGCATCTGAACGCTTTTAGTGTGAACCTTGATACCTCATTTCATCTTTCATCTTTCATCTTTCATCTTGCTTACTTCTCCCAAAAAAATATTTCTTTGGTCTCCAAAAAAATCTACCTTTAGATTTCTGTCTTGTTCTAAAAAAAAGTTTACTTTTAAACTAAAATTTTAAAATATCTTTATTAATAATAATTATTTATATTTACAATTAAAAAGTAAAGATAAAATTTGAATTATAAATTTAATGAAACTTTAAATATGTTGTACCTAATAATCAATAAAAAAATATACATAACTCAAAATAGATTTTTTTTTTTTGAGAATGATACAGTAATTAATATCTGTAAAAATTTTACGTCAAGCTTCTCCTCAATTATATATACTCAACCCATTCGAGGGAAAATAATCATAGCAATATAAAAGAAGTTGAAACAAGAATAATGAGGGACAATCATCATTCATCACACAACAGTGAAGTAATTTTGTTAGAAAATTAACCTAGTAGTAGAGTTCTTTTCTAAATTCTTTTCATATGAATTTAGTTTGTTTTGGGTAACTTCCAGACGAAAGACTACCAAAATTGAGCCAACTTAGCCCAATTAGAACCTTTTTAGGGTGATTCTTACAAGGAAGTACCAATATTCCATGGATTTGGTTGCTGATTGGAGTACTTATTCTAACTAGCAGGTTGAACCGCTCGAGGCGCGGTTTCAGAGTGGATGTTAAGTTGATTGGGGGGAGGAGCGAACAGGTTTTTCAACAAGGAAAATATATTGCAAAACGAGAGAAAAGATTTATTTTTCTTTTATTAGAGTTTTCTTGAACTCTAAATTTTGCAGTGTTGTACGCTCATTGAAGGAACTAGCATATTGACTAATCAATCCCAAGAGGATCCTAAAACAAGTTTGTAAAATTATTTTAATATTTTTATAGAACTATTTTAGTTTATCTCTCTATTTATATTATTAGATTTCATTTTATACTAGTTGGTTTTATTATGAATTACTATTTTTCTTTTTTAGATGTATATTTGTAATCAGATTTCAATATTTTCTTACTATATATTTTTTTTCAAAAATTTTTAAAAATAAAGTCAACATAGGAAAAAAATATTCACACTAAAATTTATTAGAATGATATAGTTTTTGACAAAAACTAGAAAAGTCATGTGAAAAATATTAGAATGTATTATATACATGGTACAAGAAGAAAGTATTATAGAGGATGTTGCGTGAAATTGGGCCCCAGTACAAATTTTAAGTTGATTTTGACGAGGTCTTACAAGGTTGCTATCTGTTATGAGCAGACGTACCCTTATTAGAATACATAATTAATACTCATTCCTTATCAGAATACATAATTAATACTCGTTGCTTGGGTTGTTGCAATTCGTACATTCTTTTATTTCTAGCTTGTCACCATATCAAATATTGATGTTAAGACAGGAAACAAGTCAAGCAGCTATAATCCTAGGGAAGCAACTCCAGTAAGAACCAAAAGGTTCTATCAAATTCATGTCTTTTTATAAAGCTTGTAGCAGTCAAATTATTGAGATTCGTAACATAGTGTTAGTTCAACCCTATTGGTAAAAATATTAAGTCATAGAAGTGTTGGGATTAATTATATTAAATCCTAAATATATGCTCTAATATAATTAAAAATAAGTTAAGATTTGTTATAAGTTAATTGGGTAATAACTTATTGACAAATATAACTCTGGGCAACTGCCTATAAGGTCTGCTGGGGGCAGCAGTGATGGGTATTCCACATTTTGATACCTTAGTTGTAATGCCTTAAGCACCATTGTCTATTTTCTCTCTACAAAAAACAACCCTGCCCCAACAATCTTAAGGCACTAAAAATTAACTTTTTGATTCGTTGGTTTTTTTGAGCTAGTAAATAGTCTATCTTGTAGCTCTTGACGAGAGAAATTCAATGGTGCAATCGGTTTCTCGATCGGAGGTCGAAGTTCGCCGGGATCTGGGTTTAAAGATCCGGCAAACGAAATCTTTCTCTTCAGATCTTGAAAGATCTAGATGTTTTTAGCTTGCAAAGTCACTTGGGTTGTGTTCTCCTTGTCAAGACGATTGTTTTGAGGGGTCAAGAGCCATAATCGGAGTTCGGACGACGGAGAAACGACAATCAACATTCTGGTTGGCGACGGCGCTGAAGAAATTTTTTTTTTTTTGCAAATCTGATTTGCTGACTGGGCGCTGACTGTATAGTTGATGGTTAAAAGTGAAACACTAGAGATTTTTAAACTTGAATCATTCACTGGTATAGAATATACTAGATGGCGCAGAGCTGTGCAGCTTAGGCTAAAACATAATTTTATTTTTTATACTGTACTTAGTACTTTTGAGGAGACGACTGAAGAGGTCGACAGGGCATAGTGGGATAAAGATGAGGATTATTGTAGGGATTATTTATTGAATTGCTTGTCAGACCGTCTGGCAGACTCTTATGCAAATGTGAAGACAACTAAAGAGATTTAGGACTCACTAGATGCTTGGTTCCACAAAAGTGAGAAGCTATCCAAAATTCATTTCGGGGATAAGTTTTTCAATTTGAGGTTCAAGAGTGAAATGGAGATGACTCCTCAGGTCGTAGACTTGGAGAATATGGTGGAAAAAATGAATAAAAAGGGTTTTGGAATATCCGATACACTTCTAGAAACTGCCATCATAAATAAGCTACCTACTACTTGGAATTCTTTTAGGACAGAAGTGTTCAGAAGGAAGAACAGAGTTGAGTTAGAGGAGCTAAAGCGACTCATTGTTATTGAGGATAAGACACTTGCTGTGAACAAAAAGGAGCTAGTTGGGGAGATTTAAAGTCAGTCATAGGTTCAGCCTCAGGCGACTCAAGCAGTAGCTAACTCTGCTACTCAGCCGAAAAGGTTCACAAAGAAATCCAAGTCTGAGAAGAGTGAGCTTACTAAGTTGGAGGCCAAGAAGCCCATATCAAAGAAAAGGAAAAAGGGCAAGTGCCACAACTGTCAGAAGTGGGGCCACTGGGCAGCTGATTGCAAGCTTCTGAAGAAACAGAAAAATGGTACACCACAGAATGAAACCAATATGGTTGCAGTACAGACTGAGCCTCAAGCCTTTGTTGGTATGATCGGGGCTGGGAAGGCCAGTACTCCTACTGACTGGTGGCTAGATAATGAAGCATCCTGTCATGTCACTAACGACAAGTCTCTGCTTACGAATGTTGATAATGTGAAGGAGACCCTGTTGGTTGCTAGTGGAGCTACAGTTATGGTGACTCACTCTGGCATTACAGAGCTCAACCTTTCTTCAGGTAAGACACTAACTTTAAAATCTGTTAAAGTAGTTCCTGAAGCTTCTAAAAATTTAATTTCCATGAGTCTTTTAGACAATGCTGGCATGTGCTTTTCATTTGCGTCTGGTAGAGTAACTTTGACTGTTAACTCTCATTATTTTGGATGTGCATTTATGATAGATGGCATGTATAGGTTGAGTTTGGCAAATGAAACTGTAAGTCATGTAAGTTCAAAAATGATTGATTCTAAGTTGTTACACAATCGATTAGGACATGTTAACTACAAGAAAATGGTTCAGGTTGCCAAAACTCATCAAATTCCATTAAATACATCTACTCGATTTGACAAATGTGAAGTGCGTGCTCAGACTAAAATCACTAAGAGACCTTTCCCACAGGTAACTAGAAGCACACAACTTCTAGAGTTGATACATTCTGACTTGTGTGATTTTAAAAATTTCACAACTAGAAGTGATCGGAAGTATCTGGTAACATTCATAGACGATTTTTCTAGATATTGTCATGTTTATTTGTTGAAATCGAAAGATGAGTTTTTTGAAAAGTTTAAGCTTTTCAAGTCTCGAGTCGAAAACCAATTGAATTTGAGAATTAAAAGATTTAGAAGTGACAGAGAAGGAGAATATTCATTGACAGAGTTCAAGGAATTTTGTGCCACTAAGGGCATAATACTTGAAACTATTGCTCCTTACTCGTCTCAGTCAAATGGTATAGTTGAGAGGAAGAACAGGACTTTGACTGAAATGTTAAATTCCATGTTATTTACTGCTGGCATGCCTTCTTGTTACTGGGGAGAAGCAGTTTTAACTGCTAATCAAATCTTGAATAAACTGCCACATTCTAAATTGAACACTACTCCTTATGAGTTATGGTACGAACATTCGTGTAAGATCGATACTCTAAAGACTTGGGGCTATATTGCTTATGTGAGAATACAAGACTCTAAGAGATCTAAAGTGGAACCTAGAACAATCACCTGTGTGTATCTAGGTAGTGCAGAAAATAGTGCTGCATGTGAGAATGAGCTGTAAAATATGAAAATTAGTTTTAATATAAGTGTATGATTTGTAATTAACTAAATTAGAATTTATGTAGTATTAGGAGTCTTTATTTTCTCTGTATGTATAGACATTTAGGTCATTGTAACAAATAAGGAAGAAAATAGATGAAATATCTTTTTTCTCTTAAAAAAAAATTCTCTGATTTAACATGGTATCAGAGCAAGGAGCCGGTGCCAATTAATGGAGAGATCCGCCATCGAGGAGCTAGCACGGAGAAACTCTGAAGTTCCAGCCCCAACACAAGGCCAGCAACGTCCTGCCCGAATTTGACTCTGTTTGTTTTCTCCTGGCAAGCTTTGATTTTGTTTGATTGCCTTTTTTTGTTTGCTTGTGGCCCTCGGTTGTTGCTTTGGTGTTTTGACGGAAGTTTGTGATTTTGACCGAAGTTTGTTTGCTTGTGGCCCTCGGTTGTTGCTTTGGTGTTTTTGACGGAAGTTTGTGATTTTGACCGAAGTTTGTGATTTTGACAGAAGGTTTTTGTTTGCTTGTTGTACGGCCGTTTGTTGTTTTGACCGTCGTTTGTTGTTTTGACCGAAGCATTTTTGTTTTGCTTGTGACGGCACCAGTTGTTGGTTTGGTGTTTGACTGAAGTTTTGATATTTTTTGCTTTGTGGCGGTGGCGGCGGCGGCAGTACCACACAATTTTGTTCTGCTTGCCATTCATTCAAGTTTGTTATTTTTGGTGGTTAACCCTAAGCTTTGATAAGCTTTTGTCTTAAATCCATTTTAGTGATTTTTGGGATTTATTAATTTTATCCCAAAACCATGACCGATCCTAATCCTATAGAGGCGGTGATTCCCCACCAACATCAAGGGGAGAATTTGACCACTGAAGCACTTTTGGAGAATTTGACGACTAAATTGACACAGATTCTGACCCAGAACCAAACTCATTCCCCGCCATCACAGACTGATTCTACTTCATCCCATATTGCAATTAAGTTGGATGGAACTAATTATGGTTTATGGTCCCAAGTTGTCGAGATGTATATCACTGGCAAAGACAAGTTGGGATACATCAATGGAGATTTTCCCCCACCTCCACCTACAGACCCTCAATTTCGGAAGTGGAAAACTGAAGACTCAACTGTTAAAGGATGGCTTATCAACTCCATGAACCCAGCCTTAATTGGCAATTTCATTCGGTTCCCAACAGCAAAGTCTATCTAGGATTCCGTTGCAACAACCTTCTTCAATGGAACCGATGCTTCTCAGGTTTATGACTTGAAGAGGCATGTGTCTCGACTACGCCAAGCAGGCGGACCAATTGAGACATATTACAACAATCTCCAAGGTCTGTGGAGAGAGATTGACTTTCGTCGTCCATATCCAATGAGGTGTCCTGATGATATTGAAAGACACAATATGGCTATACAGGAAGATCGGGTATACATTTTTCTTGATGGGTTAGATAATCGTTTAGACAAGGTCTGAGCAGATGTTTTGCAAATGCAGCCGTTTCCTACAGTTGAACAAGCCTATGTGCGGGTTCGGCGGGAAGATATGAGACAAATTGTAATGCGGACCAACAATGACACTCTCCATGATTCGACAGCCATGATATCCTGGGGAAATAAACAGAATGTCAAGACGACCCAAGAGTTGTTATTACAGATGGTTAAGCCTGGGGTTGTCCAGGAAGGAGGCCGATCTACCTCAACTCCACATCAAAAAAATCCTCCTGGGGAAGGTTGCTCAAATTGTGGTAATGCTAAGCATACTAGGGAGACTTGTTTTAAACTTCATGGGTATCCAGATTGGTGGAAGGAGTTGAAGGCTCGAAAGCAAGCAGAAGGCAAAGGGAAAGCTTTTCTAGTGATCGCAGAGCCTCAATTGTCATTAGTACCCCACATGGATCCACAGCCTAAGCAGAATGTGACGCCAGAAGGTAAACATGGTCATGCTTTGGTTAGTGTCGACCAGGCTGACTGTAATAATTGGATCATTGATTCGGGAGCTACAGACCACATGACATTTACTCCCGATGATTTTGTTTGTACTTCAAAACCAAGATGTGATAGTATCTCAAATGCCAATGGATTCACCTATCCGGTGTCTGGGGCTGGAGTTGTTGCGATTTCCTTTGCACTCTCTCTTTCTGACACGTTGCTTGTCCCTTCATTATCTACCAAGTTAATTTCGGTTGGCCAAGTTACCCAAGATTTGAACTGTGTTGTTCTAATGTATCTCCATTTTTGTTTATTTCAGGATATTCTCACGCAGGAGATAATTGAGCGTGGTACTAAAAGAGGGGGGCTGTATTACATGGATGACTTCCGGTCTGCGAGTGCAAATCACGTTCAATGTGCATCCAACAGTAGGGAGAAACAAATATGGCTTTGGCATAGACGGTTGGGACATCCATCCTTTGGTTATTTAAAACGACTATTTCCTGATTTGTTTTTGAACTTGAATCACTTGGATTTACAATGTCAGACTTGCATATTGGCTAAGAGCCATAGAGTTCCTTTTCCTATAAGTTTGAATAAAAGTGAAATTCCTTTTTCTTTGGTACATTCGGATGTTTGGGGTGCATCTCCTCTTCCTGCTGTTTCAGGGTGTAGGTGGTTTGTGATATTTGTTGATGATTGTACTAGGATGACATGGCTTTACTTGATGAGAAACAAAAATGAGGTAGCTAAGATATTCCAAAATTTTTGTACTATGATACAAACCCAATTTGGTAGGCAAATCCAGGTTTTAAGAAGTGACAATGGTGGGGAGTACTTGAATGACTATCTTAAAGAGTATTTCCAACAACATGGCTTGATCCATGAGACTTCCTGCTCCCAAACACCTCAGCAGAATGGTGTTGCGGAGAGGAAAAACAGACATATCCTCGAAACAGCTCGAGCTCTTCTGATAGAGAGCCACGTACCTCAAAAATTTTGGGACAACGCTGTGACCACAGCAGTCCATCTTCTGAACCGAATGCCATCTAAAGTGTTGAACTTCCAGACACCACTACAGGCTTTATCCACCTATGTTTCTTTGCCTTCAGCCCTAACCATTCCTCATCGAGTGTTCGGGTGTGTTGCATTTGTTCACATCCCGAAGACCCAATGAACAAAACTTGATCCCTGTGCACTGCGCTGTGTATTCTTGGGCTATTGTACACATCGGAAGGGGTATTGTTGCTATAACCCCTCCACTCGACGAACCTATGTCACTATGGATGTCTCTTTTGTTGAGGCCGAATCTTTTTACCCGGACTCCAATTCTTCCTTCTAGGGGGAAACACAGACAGAAAGGGCGAATTGGTGGGAGTTTTCTAGTAATATATTATCCGGAGTCTCTGGAGGAGGGGGAGAGGTACAGATAGCAGATAGGCAACTTGGGGGAAGGGAAAAGGAGGCATTGCCTGATGCTGAGCAACTTCGGCAAGTACATGAATCACCGGAAGAAGCCGAACAAGAAGGGGAGGTGACTGGACAGTTGGTACAAGATATTAAACAGGCCCGGACAGAGGAGGATGGACAACTTCCCTCATCTCCAGTGCAACTCTTACAGGAGCAAAATCAAGACAAACGGCCTTCCTTATCTTCAATACTCGACTCAACTCCTGAGAATATTCTTGAGGTAACCTCTTCTCCTCTCACTTGTGTCTTTGATGAGCTTAATACTTGTGTGGGATATAAACTACCTGCTAGGCACAATCGAGGCAAGCCCCCGAATAGATATTCACCAGATGCTGAAGAGAAAAGATCAATGTATCCTATTGCGAATTATGTGTCAACCAAAAGGTTGTCCGATCCACTAAGAGCGTTTGTGTCAAATACATCTGCAATCCGTATTCCAGAAGGAGTATATGATGCTCTAAAAGATCCCAAGTGGATTCAGGCAATGGAGGAGGAGATGGCTGCATTGGAAACAAACAAAACTTGGAAGCTAGTGAAGTTACCTGAGGGGAAGAAGACTGTGGGTTGTAAGTGGGTTTTTTCCGTAAAGTACAAAATGGATGGATCCATAGAAAGGTACAAAGCGAGACTAGTAGCAAAAGGGTACACGCAGACCTATGGGGTTGACTACCAGGAGACGTTTGCTCATGTTGCTAAACTTAATACTGTTCGGGTCTTGTTGTCTCTTGCAGCTAATCTAGATTGGCCACTACACCAATTTGACGTCAAAAATGCATTTCTTCATGGTGATCTTGAAGAAGAGATTTATATGGATATTCCACCCGGGTACAATTTAACCTTACAACCTGAAAAGGTGTGTAAACTAGAGAGATCATTGTATGGTTTGAAACAGTCCCCATGAGCTTGGTTTGGTCGATTCACTTCAGCGATGAGGAGATATGGGTATTCCCAGAGTGACTCAGATCACACGTTGTTCTTGAAACGACAACAGGGAAAGGTAACTGCATTGATTATCTATGTTGATGATATGATTATCACCGGAGATGATGGGACAGAAATCTCTAAGCTCCAAAAGAAACTATCTGAGGAGTTTGAAATGAAAAACCTTGGGGGGCTGAAGTACTTCCTAGGTATCGAGGTAGCAAGATCGACAGAGGGAATATTCCTTTCACAGAGAAAGTATGTGCTAGACTTGTTGGCAGAAGTGGGAATGTTAGACTGCAAGCCCGCAGACACACCAATTGTTCAGAACCATAGGCTTGGGGAATATCCAGATCAAGTACCTACAAACAAAGAACGATATCAAAGGTTAGTTGGCAAACTAATTTATCTCTTACATACTCGTCCTGATATTGCATATGCAGTAAGCATTGTTAGCCAATTTATACACGCCCCAAGTAAAGACCATATGGATGCAGTATTCCGTATACTCCGTTACTTGAAGGCCTCTTCAGGACGAGGACTAAGGTTCGATCATATTGAGATTGAAGGGTTTACTGATGCAGACTGGGCTGGGAGTGTTTATGACAGGAGATCAACGTCAAGATATTTCACTTTTGTGGGAGGAAACTTAGTTACTTGGAGGAGTAAGAAGCAGAAGGTAGTGGCATTGTTAAGTGCTGAAGCCGAATTTAGAGGGATGGCTAAAGGATTGTGTGAACTTCTATGGCTTAAGAAGCTAATGTCGGAAATTGGGTTCGCTCCAAAAGGCGAGATGAAGTTGTTTTGTGATTATAAAGCAGCAATTGATATCTCTCACAATCCAATTCAGCACGACCGTACCAAACATGTTGAGGTGGACCGTCACTTCATCAAGCAAAACTTGGACACCAAAGTGATTCGGTTCCCATTTGTGCGATCTGAGGACCAATTGGCAGATATCCTGACAAAGGCTGTATCAAGTAGAGTCTTTTACAGCTCACTTGACAAGTTGGGTATTTACGACATCTATGCACCAACTTGAGGGGGAGTGTGAGAATGAGCTGTAAAATATGAAAATTAGTTGTAATATAAGTGTATGATTTGTAATTAACTAAATTAGAATTTATGTAGTATTAGGAGTCTTTATTTTCTCTGTATGTATAGACATCTAGGTCATTGTAACAAATAAGGAAGAAAATAGATGAAATATTTTTTTTCTCTAAAAAAAAAAATCTCTGATTTAACACTGCATACAGGTTTTTGGATCTATCCACTAATGCAGTGATAGAATCTAGAGATGCAGAATTCTTTGAGAACAAGTTTCTCAAAGATTAAGGGTTAAGTGTTTCTAGATCTACAGATATGATTACAGAATCTCCTATAGAATCTGAAGTAGGCCTTTCTGATACTAGATCCCCACAGCTAGCAGTTGAAACAACTTTTACTAGAGTATCCCCAGAGAGAAAGTTCCCAAAACGTATGGTAGTGACTTTGTCACTACTATTTAGAGAATGATCCATCTTCCTATAAGGAGGCAATGAGATCTAGGGATTCTCTATTATGGAAAGAAGCCATTGATGATGAAATGAGCTCTCTTTTACATAACACTTGGCAGCTAGTCGATTTGCCAAAAGGGGCTAAGACTGTGGGTTGCAAGTGGGTGTTGAAGAAGAAACTGAATAGTGATGGATCAGTAGCTCGATTTAAAGCACGTCTCGTAGCTAAGGGCTTTACACAACAAAGTGGAGTGGACTATTTTGATGTTTACTCACCTGTGTGTCATCTATCAACTATTAGGATTCTTCTTGCCATAACGTTTATTGAGCACCTTGTAGTGCATCAAATGGATGTCAAAACAACTTTTCTAAATGAAGAGCTGACTGAGGAAACCTACATGAACCAACCTGAAGGGTTTGTCATGAAAGGTCTAGAGAATAAGATTTGTAAATTAAACAAATCCTTGTATGGTTTAAAACAAGTACCTAAATTGTGGCATATAAAATTTGACAAGGTTGTAAAAAGCTACGGTTTTCAGACCAGTTACTCAGATAAATGCCTTTATTTCCGTTCTGTGTCAAATAAGGTTGCGATTATTTGCTTGTATGTAGATGACATGTTGATTATCGGCTCTGATATTTCTGTAGTGAAGGACGTGAAAGCCAACTTAGAAAAAGAATTCGACATGAAAGATCTTGGTGTAGCAGACACCATTCTTGGTATGAAAGTAAAGTTTGATGGTAAGTTATCTCCCTTAGCCATGCTCATTACATTGAGTGATTACTTTCTACATGGGGATACAGTGAGTGCAAACTGATAGAGACACCATATAATTACAACAAAAGACTGAGCCCTAATGATGGAGCCAAGATAGATCAGTTAGATTATTCTAAACTGATTGGTAGTCTTATGTATGCTATGTGTTGCACTAGACCTAACATTGCCTTTGCAGTTGGTATACTGAATCGTTTCACTAGTAATCCTAGCAAAGAGCATTGGAATGCCCTTACGAGGCTAATGAGATATCTTAAAGGTACTCAAAATTATGCTCTCTGCTATTCTGGTTTTCCTCCTACTGTAGAAGGATATTCTGACGCCTCTTGGTGTTTAGATGTTGGAGACAGTAAGTCTACCAGTGGTTATGTTTTTACACTGGGTAGAGCTGCTGTTGTATGGAGATCCAAGAAACAGACTTGTATAGCACTGTTGTCTATGGAATCAGAACTTTATACTCTAGCTTTTGCTACAGAAGAAGCAGAGTGGATGAAGAATCTGATTATGGATATTCCTTTGACCCGGCTAAAGATAAATTCTTTAAGTCTATTCTGTGATAATCAGGCAGTGGTCCACGTCGTTAAAAATTCACTCTTTAATAGTAAGAGGAGACATGTTAGACCGAGACACGCTTTGTTGCATTATCTTATAAAATGTAGGGTTATCAGTTTGGTTTATATGAGATCAAAGGATAATGTGGTCGATGCTCTAATAAAAGGTCTAGCTAAAGATCAAATATTTCAAACAGTGAGGGAAATGGGGTTAAAGAAGACACTGTAAGATTGTCTTAACCTACATTGTTGGTTGTTTGAAATACCAAATCTCCCTTTGTCGGCTTAGAAAGGCACTAGTTTATATGTTTCTATAATATTCTGATCATTGCTATGTCATTCCACATTTGATGATATAGACTTCTCGAGGCAGCTGCATCATTCCACATTTGATGATTGCAAATTACCTTGGAAGGAATTTTGATATGAATATTCCACATTGAAACATGGAAATGGTCTTCTATTGAGCAGACTATTCATGTTTTATTTTTAATTGAAACTTAACTAGATATGGTCCTCAATAGAATAGACTGTTTAGGTTTTGTCCTTAACTGAGACTTAACTATAATGCCTGATACTGATTTCTAGCCTATAGTTCGGTGCTAAGTTCTTTTGTAGAACTAGATACTGATTTGTAAATTAAACAAATGGTTGGATTCATTTACATGAAATTCATATTTGTTGATTTACAAAAGTTGGCAGAATGGGAGGAGCAAACATGGATTGGAATCCAGACCAAGATGACTTACTAGATGAGTAAGGTCATCTAGAGATTGTGGGAGATTAGTCTTTCTTTGGATTTCGAGGAGACAATTCTCTATTACCCATTTTGATGGAGTTTATTTATTTGAGACTTACATTTTGTTATCTTTATTTGTAGACATCTATTATGCTTGTCTGTTGTACTCGTGAGGCCCTGGACTATTTTTGATTGGCTCACTTGCACTTGACTATTATGTATTTGTTAGTTTGAATTGTTTTGAGAATCTATTTCAAATGTTATAAGTTTAGACAGAGTCTAAAACTCTTTGATATTTATGTTGGAATGTTGATCTCAAAACAGATTCAATACATTTATGGTCTAATTATTTAGATTGCGAATGATGACTGAGCTTAGTAATATATTGCTAAAGTTCATTGATCCAGGTCAACTGTCTTGGACTGAATGTGAATGATCTATGTTTGATTAGACATTACACTATTGATTGGAATGTGGATAATCCATGTTTGTTTGGACATTACACTGTCCGCTGTATTGTTGAATTATATATAGAACATAGGAGGAGTTTGTTGGGATTAATTATATTAAATCCTAAATATATGTTCTAATATAATTAACAATAAGTGAAGATTTGTTATAAGTTAATTGGGTAATAACTTATTAACAAATATAACCCTGGGCAACTGCCTATAGGGTCTGCTGGAGCCAGCAGTGATGGGTATTCCACATTCTGATACCCTAGTTGTAATGCCTTAAACACCATCGTCTATTTTCTCTCTACAAAAAACAACCCTGCCCCAATAGAAAGAACGCATTCTTGTATTGGATAGTTGTTTTGAAACCAGAAAGGACTGTACTATGTCATCTAGTGGCGATATCATGTGCTTGTGCCCAGATATCTGATGACAGAAAACCAAAGCGGGACCTACGTTTTGGTTTCCTTTAGGTACAACCACACAAATCGACTTTTCAGAATTCATGTGCATTGAAGTAAGAATTACTCGTACAAGTATAGTAGTATTAGTATTTTGGTAGTCTACTTCTCGCTTGCGTTAACTATTGTTTTACCAGAATCGCAATGAAGGATTCATAGGGTACGGGTAACTATTTACCACTGCATTGATGCTTTACAAGTTTCATCAAATGCCGATGCTTTACAAGTTGGGGTTGAACCTTCATGTTTGTATGGGCATGCTGTGAAAGGTTGAAGGAGGACTGGAGGTGATACCCACTTTTCTAATATATTTTCAGGCCTCAATTGGGATATCATTAAGACTCACGACTTTATTATTTTTCGTTGCTTGTATGCTTTTTCTAGCTCCAAAGGATGCATTCTACAATAATATGTAAAATTTCTTTTTAGTTTAGATTGTTTCAATTCACATAGTGTGACTTCATTATATAGTTTATAAAATATTCCTCCCATCAATTTTTATTAGTTTGTCATGAATTAAAATATTTTAACTTTCATCTTTTATACACTTGTATTAATTTTTTTTTCTTTTCCCTAATTTTTGGTATCTTACACATATCTTTTTCTCTTTTCTTAGTAGTTAATTTTTTTTAGAAAATTTTTGAAAGCTTTGTCTCTAAATCATTTATTACTTTTTTCACCTCAATCTTAGTAATGTATCCTTAAATATTTTTATCATTTTTACAAGCATATACAATTTTATAACTTACCATTTTTATGTTTACTTTTTCTTGAATTTCTTGATTCTACTACCATAATTATTTATTCTATATACAGTCTTTTGACTTTTTTAATACTCTTTTTGCGATTGTTTTCATTTGATTAGTTACATTTTCCCATGCACTCTCTACGTCCTCTTCTACATTGCAATTGATAGTTTCTAATATGATTTTTATAAAAATATTTCTTTTGTTGTTATTTTTTAGGTCCCACCACTTAATCCTAAGTGTATTGTGTAAATTGTTTAGGGAAAAAAAAATTGTTTTCATTTGATTAGTTACATTTTCCCATGTGCTCTCTACGTCCTCTTCTACATTGCAATTGATAGTTTCTAATATGATTTTTATAAAAATATTTCTTTTGTTGTTATTTTTAGGTCCCACCACTTAATCTTGGGTGTATTGTGTAAATTGTTTAGGGAAAAAAAAATACTTTTAGTCCTCAAAGTTTTGCCTTGTATCTTTTTAGTCCCCAAAACTTTTGGCATGACTAATGTGGTTCCTATTGTTTCAATTTTCAACATATTTAATCTATTTAACAAGTTTAGGACCTTTTGACCATTTGTCAAACATTAAACCTTTAGGAAGAAACCATTTGTCCAAGATTTAACTAAACATTACTAATTTGGAAATATCTATACAAAAGATAGAATAGTGATGCTCACACTATGCTATTAATAGAAAATTTGTTGTTATAATAGTTCATAATATTGAAGTTTTGTTTTTTAGGTTAAAAATAGAAAATAATATGTTATTTTATTAATTTTTTATTTTATTTTATTTTAAGAATAAGTATTTTATTTGTTACTAAGAATAAAAAGGGCAATATTCATCCTAGTTAAAGGCTATTCTTGTCATTTTCCAATTTAAGGGGGAAGGTTGTTATTAGGCCAAAATCTTGGGTTTATTTTGTTATGTGGCCAAACCTCAATTGGTAAATGTAATAACCGTAAAATACAATATATATTTTATAATTCAAATTTAATGTTTGATTTATGATCTATGGGTCAGTCCCATTATTATGATTTAAACACGTCAAATAGATTAAATATGTTAAAAATTAAAACATTGGGGACTTTGTTTGGCTAGAATTTTTCGAGACAATCAATAATACAAGGTAAAACTTTCAATAAAAATGCTTTTTTTAAAAAGGTTTAATGTTCAACTAACAGTCAAAGGATGAATCTGGTTAGTTGGGAATTTTAACCGGACAAATGGATCAAATGTATTGAGAATCAAAATACTGGGAACCATATTTGTAACGTCAAAAACTTTGAAAACTGAAGATGATATATGGAAAACTTTGAGGACTAAAGTGTTTTTTTCCCAATTTTTTATTATTAAATTTTATATTAATTAAAAACCATTAACCTAGAGATAAGAGTTTCTCCATGTATTATTTTACAATTTTTACATAATTTTTTTATCATTATTTCTAAAGTAAATTAAAAAAGATGACAGTTTTGACATCTTACTTGATTTACTTGATTGGCCATTCGGCGTTCGATGAAACTTGTAAAGCATCCATGCAGTGATAAATAGTTATCCGTACCCTATGAATCCTTCATTTTGATTCTGGTAAAACAATAGTTAATGCAAGCAAAAAGTAGACTACCAGAATACTAATACTACTATACTTGTACAAGTAATTCTTACTTTTCAACACATGAATTCTGGAAAGTCGATTTGTGCGGTTGTACCTGAAGGCAACCAAAATGTAGGAGCCGCTTTGGTTTTCTGTCATTAGATATCTAGGCACAAGCACATGATATCGCCACTGGATGACATAATACAATCCTTTCTGGTTTCAAAACAACTATCCAATGCAAGAACACATTCTTCCATGACTTAATTTTTTTACCAATAGGGTTGAACTAACACTATGTTACGAATCTCAATACCTAACTTCTGGTTTTGTGTATGGGTATGGCTTTTGAGTTTTGAAGGGGTTAAATCTCATAAATAGTTTGATTAAAAATATAAAAATTAATATAGCCATCTAAAACTAAAAGTTCAGTGAACAAATTGGTAACTATAACATTTTCACCAAATTTTTTAGTTTCAACTTACACAAAAGACGTAACGATTTAAAAGTTGAATGAAAAATATAGATTCACTATTTCAAAAAGAGGTTTAGTGAAATAAACATACATTAAAACTTCATTGTTTTTTAAATTTGGTTTTTGGTCTTTCTTATTTATACTTTTTTCTTTCTGGTTGTTGATAAATGCGTCGAACCTAAATCTCCTAATTAAAATTTTTTCCATCTTATCATTTAATTGAAATATTTAAAACGAGATTTCTTACTTAGAATTCTTCTCACGTTATTGCCTAACCCAAGTTTTCCTTTAAAGATTTTGTTATTGTTATTGTTATATAAAGTATAATATGCTTAATGAATTACTAATTATATAAAAAAAAAATTATTTTCAGTGTGAAATCATACTTGATTTTCATTAATCATAATATTACAAAAAAATTCATTGAAAAATAACTTTTTATAGACATCAAATTATTATTTATTATTTTTTTAATCCCTAACCTTAAGGTCTCTCATCTTTCGATTCCATAATTAGTGAAAGATATTTGTCCTCGGAACAAGTGCTCAAGAGCAGGTGCTTGAATTGATGAGAGATGTTAATTATGAATGTCTCCAGGAACTGATGTGTGAAGGGTTTGGTTACGAGATTTCGAACCTGCCCAGATCATTCATTCCAAAAGCAAATCTCGAGTAAATCTGTAGTTCCTACAAAGTAAGTCCATACTAGCTATTTTCTGGGTATACGTGCTCTAGTTCATACGCTATGTAGATTGTAGAGACCGACGCACACGTTGCCCGTCTTTGAAGTTTTTTTTTTTTTTTTTTGAAAGTGTCTTTGACGTTACTTTGATATGCAAGACCCACATGGCCCAAGATAGATAGAGAAAGCTTGTAATATTTATATTTTATCTTTTTGTTAGGGACTCTCCGTTTAATATATTTTTCGAAATGAGTGGGAATTGCCTTATTCGTCCTATCATCCTCTCGCAGTATAAGTGCTCCTTTTTAACATGTTTACACATTTTTGATTGTTGTGAACAGCTAGAACAATCATATATTGTACATTAATATATCGATATATAATAACGATCTTATGTTCCAAATAAATTAAAATATGCTGTGGTTGATATAAACTGGAGTGTTAAGAAAACCCAATCAGTGAGACATAGCAATTGAAGTAATTATAATATGCCAAAAAAAAATTTATAATCTAATATGTTAAGAATGTGAAAATGTACGATGTTGCATTAGATCTAACTGTTTTGTATACAAATGTGCATATCTTTCTTGGTTAGGAATATCTTGACTTTATATGGTTTGGTGAATAATTATCTCACCTATTTTAATTAGCATGAGTTTTGCTAATCGACAAAATAAAAATAAATTAAAAATTTTAGAATTTAATCAAAACTTTTTAAATATTAAAGACTAAGCTAACTTTAAAAATTAAGTCCAAACATAATTAGCATTATTTACCTTTTTTTTTCACTATAGGATTATAAATAAGATGACTTGAAACTAAACTAATTGGCTTATATACCTTTTTAATTTTTATTTTTATTTATAAGGTAAATATCAGTTTTAATTGGCTTAAAAATAAGATGACTACTGCTCCTATTAAGATAGTCACATCATAATACAAGCCAAAATTAAAGACATATACAATTTGGATACAAATATTTAAGCCCACACATTTCATACAAAAATCAATTATAATTGCCACAAAAACCATAGCCGTTTGGACATCTCTAACCATCCCTCAGTTTGGACAATGCTTCACTTTGGTCTTCAATGTTCAAAAAAGTTCATTTTAGTTCCTCAACTTCATAGTTTGGTTTACCTTTGTCCAATTGAAAAAAAAGTATTGAAAATTAAGACGCACCTTGCTCAACAATCAACACATGAAGAGCATGTATTGCCTTTAGGGGCAAAAAGTTAGAAAAAATTATCTCAAAAGAACCCGCCCCAGTGGAGGAACAGAATAAGAATATATTGTTATATATGAATTTATTGTTATATATAGAAAATCTAGGAATAAGAAAATTTTTGGTTGTTGATCCTCATAAGTAAAAAGCATAAACAGATAAATCAATATCTAATTTTCTATTTGACCGAATGCTTGCTCCTTTTCAACTATCTTTGTGAAAAAGTGCAGAGACGTTATATTCTTGATTTAGGGGTTGTCGAAAAAAATTCTTTCCAGAGCCAAAACCGAAATGACCCCCGCAAATTTTTCTCGTTTGGGAGACGTAGTAAACTTCAAATTTAATATAAGTCCCCAAAAGAAAATGAAAATAAAATAATAAAATAAAGAACAAAAATAGAGAGGGTCAAACTTCTTGAAAAATTCTTGAATGATAAAAGAATAAATTAATACAATAATTAGAATCGACCTGAGTAGAGCCTCTGTTCGTTCAAAAAAATGATTCAAGTTTTTTTTTTGAATCAATTAATCAAATCAAGGGTTTTAGCCATTTTCTATTTTAGGTAAATTCGAAATTGTTCGAATTGTGTAATCGCACTTCATGATGTCGATCAGGCCAACGAAATTTGATTGTAATTCAACTCATGCCGATCATAAGCAGAAAGTTCATATTCTTCAGTCATTGATAAACAATTTGTTGGACAATACGCAACACAATTACCACAAAATATACAAATTCCAAAATCAATACTGTAATTAAATAATTGTTCTCTCTGAAAATTATTTCTGATAAAAAGGGGAAAAAAAGGTGTTTTCTTCTTTCTTCTTCATTGCTAATGAGTAGTAGAATTAGGGGGAAAATTGTAATCCTAATTAATTGATGGCAACCGAAAAATGATTGAGAGTGGGAAGAATATTATCATTATCATTCTCTAACAAAATAAGAAACTCTTGGTTTTAAAATGTCTCTTTTTCCTGCCATTTCAAATGATCCAGTTTGTGTATGGGGAATTCTGAGGAACGACTTCTTTTGCTACTGTGTTACCTACTATTCTGCTGTTCTATTTGACAAAAATGTAGCTACAAGTGAGAACCATGTATTATGATAATTTTGTTCTGCTTTTATTTCTTGTCTTTTAAAACTATACGTGCTTCATATATATTGATTAAAGAGTCTTAATTGTTATTGATTTTTACAAATACACTAATTTAAATCAAATTATGAGGTCGATGAACTAATTAATGAGCCTTTTTAAATATCAGAAACTAAATCGAACTACAGATTAAAGTTGGAGGTCTATTAAATTGATTTATCCTATTCGTTTATAAATTAAAACATAATAACATAGACAGTTATCGGCTTACGTTTACTAAAAGTGCTTCTAATGTAATATGGCTCATGGTGTGTTAAGTATTGTTCCCTTCCAACCTTTTTTAGGATAATAATATATCATGTGGTTTCTTTTAAGAGGAAGGTAATTACGTTATAGGGTTTACATGATTAGACAAAATGAGGAATAAAAATATATATTTACTTGATATTAAACAAGTTATAATGGGTAAATCATGTCAGCCATTCTTCAACTTCGACCTTGTTTTGAATATGCAAACTTTAAAGCTAAAAATAATTACTCCCTCAATTGCAAAGAAAAAAGAGTCCACTTTAACCCAAAAAAATTAAAAAATATAAAATATAAAATCTTATATTATCGTTATTAGTAGTGAATATATATAGGCATATGGCATACTTATAAAAACTAAATATAAAAATGAAACACTATGCAGTTTGATAGTGGTCTAACCACGGGTAGCTGATTTAATAATATATGTACATATATTTATTTGTTAATAAATCAAGAAGGGCAATTGATGGCCTTCTAATTAATATATTTATTATTAATATATGTTAAAATAAAAAATAAAATTTATTTATTC
Organism: Gynochthodes officinalis; assembly: GCA_020080225.1. Lineage (NCBI taxonomy): Eukaryota > Viridiplantae > Streptophyta > Magnoliopsida > Gentianales > Rubiaceae > Gynochthodes > Gynochthodes officinalis. Next base: position 4,565,024 of record CM034616.1, read on the forward strand.
ATAATATACGTAAATATATTTTCTACGGGAGTAGTGAATTTTCAACGGTTAATTCACTATAGTTTGGATTTCTTGTTTATTATTCTTTATCAATTACTTGTTCTTGAATTTCATCCTACATCAACTAGTGACCAGTTTCCATGCAACAATATAACAATAACATGGAAAGGTGAAGGGCTAAGCATTGGCTAATCAGAGCAAAATGCCCTGGGTTCTTCATAAATGATACAAACGGCTAATGGAAGAACAAAAAAGAGCATTTATCTTCTCCTTACACCATACAGAAATCATATGTTAACCACAAGACATCTAATTCAACCTAATGATACTTATCATTTGTATATGAGGTTTTGCTAATGCTTTTTAAGCTGAATAACTTTTCAGTAGCATAATGTAACTTAACAATTGAAAAAGCATCTTAAAGCAAGTAGATTCTTAATCAAGCTCACTTCCCAAGATGACATGTAAGTATATAGTAATTATGGAAAAATATAGAAACAACAGTCCGTGCATGCAGTCTTTTAGTATCTCATCTCATTAACAGCCATAAACTTCAAAATTGTTAAAACAATTGACATACATAAAGCATATCATTTATTTGTGTTATGGTCTCATGATAGTTTAACTTGGGGTAAAACTCTAATATTGTAAGTTCTAACACAGAAAACTTAGTTAATACAGAATATTATCCTCCAATATCCATTTCCGTATGATCAGGAAGATTAACGATGTCATTTCAAATCAAACTTTCAATATCTTTTTTGGGCAACCACTTATGGACTAACAGGGGTAAATTTAAATGTTCTAGTCAAATGAAGATAATAATACTTCTAAAACATTAATTATTGAAACTTTCTGATCCACAAAACAGAAAATAGAATCAATTTTTCACGATACCTCGCATCAGTCATAACTTGAACTTTTGCACCACCACCATGTAAATCATAAAAGACTAACTTTTTTGATGATGCTTGCTTGGTCATAATCCGATCTGCCCCAAACAAAATAATTATTTAGTAACCAACAAAAGAAAACCAAAAAGCTGTCTATTACGGACAGTAATTAAGTATATCCCAAGTACCAGTCAAAGACACATCAACATCTTCAAGATGCTCCCCACTATCCAAGCTCATATATTTGTTTACATATTCAGGGATACTCATTGAAGTTTCAAACTTGTGTGGATACGGATTTTTCCCAGCTTCCTTTTGAGCTGCAAGAGCTTTCAGCCTGTTTCAAAATATTGCTGCAAAGCCAGAAATTCCATCAAACTCAGATTCTAAAGCACCTCATTACAAAGCAAAGATGTATCAAACAAACATAGTTATTAAAGGTTCAAGGCGCACTTAGGCGCATAGGGGTCCTAGAGCCTAGGCGCAAGGCGCAAGGCGCAGGCGCACGCCTGAGTGCCATCAGGCGCACTATGAAAAAAAAACTTTAAAATAATATTTTAGGCATTCATACTTATACTTCCTAAAATAAACTACTTAAAAGTCTCAATATAACTATATAAGCCAACTAAGTAGCATAATCTCCAAAATTTAAAATTCTAAAAACTTAAAAGTTCAAAAAAAACCAACTAAAATTATCAATACTTAAAAGCCTTAATATAATCATAAATCCACTAAAATCTACTCTACATCAAGACTAGCATCATCTCCATCACCACCATCACCATCATCATCATCATCATCATATTCATCTTCAAGGTTCTCTTCTTCATCCTCCTTATTATAGTCTTCAAAATCAAGCTCCTCTTCATCCTCATCTCTAAGTGTGAAAGGAGTCATGCCACTTCTCAAATTAGAAGATTGTGCTTTTGTTTTATCTTTGGACCTAGCACTTGGAGTACATGTATACATGACATTTTTGCCTTTTGATCCTCCTCCTCCTCTCTTTCCTCCTCCTCCTTCCTTTTCTACTCCTCCTCTAGTATTATATGCATTCTTTTCAACTCCAGCTGCTCTAGCAACCGTACTCCATGTTAAATCATCACCTTCAAACACAAGTTCATCATCTTTTTTTGCTTCTTCATCTAATGCACCCATCAACCATTCATTGGCATCATCAATGTCATTTAAAGAAATAGGATCAATAAGGTCTCGTGAATCATATCGACGCTTCAAAGCTCGATTATACTTCACAAACACCAAATCATTCAATCTTTGTTGAGCAAGCCTATTTCTCTTTTTGTTATGAACCTGAAATACATTAATGCTTGCTAATAAGTGAAAAAAGACTAAGAACATTATCACTTATATATTAAAAAAAAAATTAGAACTTTAAATATATTAGTGCTAAAAAATTACACATTTATCACTTACATGTTCAAAAATGCTCCAATTACGCTCACAACCAGATGCACTACAAGTAAGACTAAGAACTTTCACAGCAAATCTTTTCAATTGTGGAGTTGAAGATCCATAAGACAACCACCACTCAGCTGTTCATAGTAGATTAAATAATTGAGTTAGATTGATGCTCTCGTAAATGTCAATCAAAATGTAATAAATTATTCAAGTTCAAAATTCATTCACCTGGAGATTTGGTTTTTCTATGCCTTATAGCTAAACTGGATCCAAATGAGCCTTCTGCATTCCGATACAAAATGAATTGCCCAGTAATTATGTCTTGCTCTTCATGGCTTGGAACCAACTTTGCTAAAGCATCATATAGACCCCTCATAACCTCTTCATCATCAGATATGTCATTGTTTGAGTAGCAAAATTCAGGATTCAAAAAATACCCTGCTGCATGTAAAGGTCGATGGAGTTGACATTCCCACCTATTATCTATAATTTTAAAGGCTTCCTTATACTTCTCTTCATTTTCATTGAAGGACTTTGCAATTGCTTCTTTAGCCCTATCCATTGCTTCATAAATATATCCCATTGGTGGTTTTTTCTCACCATCAGCTAATCTGAGCACACGAACTAGAGGACCAAATAACTTCAAAATATATACAATACTGGTCCAAAATCTAGGCATCATAATAATACTAGCCACTCTTTTCCCAGAAGACTCTTTTGACCACTTACTTCCTATCCAATCATCAGAAATAAACATCTTTCTCAATTGATGCTTCAATTTATGTATGCGTTGAAGTGTGAGAAATGCAGTAGCAAATCTTGTGACGCCTGCCCTAACAAGTTCTTTATGTCCAGTGAATTGCCTTAGCATGTTCACCACCCCCGGCCGAACATAAATATAGGCATTCAAACTCACAGCCCTTTTCAATGTCCTCTGAACACTAGACATCTTCCCTATATCCTCCAAAATAAGGTCAATACAATGAGCAGCACATGGAGTCCAATATAAATGCGGCCTTTTTATTTCTAATAATTTTCCTATCAAAGTAAAAATATGGCTAACATTAGTATATAAGACATTATTATTAGCATTGCACATCATATAAACATAATTTTGAAAAAACAAAGAATTAGAGTAAGAATTTCTTACCTGCAAGCACATTAGCACTAGCACTGTCAGTGACAACCTGAACAACATTCTTTTCCCCAACACGTTCTACTATACCATCAAGTAATACGAATATCTTTTCTCGCATCTTGAATATTGAAGCATCAATAGATTCAAGAAAAACAGGTTCCCTTGGGAGAATTTACTGAAAAATTTATCAAAGTTCTATTCTTCTTGTCAGTTCAACCATCTGACATTATAGAACAACCATATTTTGTCCAATCCTTTTCATAAGCCTTCATTGCAAGCTTCACTTCCGAAACTTCCTTATTTAAAAAAGGAACTTGCACCTCATGGTAACTAGGCGGTTTCATACCAATACCATATTGTCCAATCGACTCAATCATCACCTCAAAACTTGGATAATTGACGGCATTAAAAGGAATTGCCGCATCATACATCCATCGAGCTATATCTCTACAAGCTTTCTCTCTCAATTCCTTTTTGCATGCCTCATTGATGGTAGTTTGCTTCAGTTTTGATTGCTTCTTGCTTTGCACAACTTTTTCTGCATTAGCCGTGAAATATATGTCGATTGGACCTTTTTGTCTTGGCCTTTTTTTCACATTTGTAGACTTGCTGCTTCCCTCTTTTGAGCTCATGCTTAACTTTACAACATCATCCTCTTCCTCATCATCACCACATGTCTCATCATCATCAAAGTCAATATTTTGTGTTGCAGCCTTCTTTACCATATAACTTTTAATTTCTTCACGTACAAGGGAAGGACATTTCTTGCATACTTTGGTATTTCGAAATCCTCCAACAATATGTAGTTTTGCTCGATAAATTCCACCTTTTGTTACTTTCTCACAGAAATCACAAACTATATCATTTTTGTTATTTGGATTTTGCAAATGAACATACTTCCAACAAGGATCCTTTCTAGAACTATCACAACAAGTACTTTCCATACTTCAGAAAATAAAAAGAAGAGGGCGCCGGCTGCAGAAAAGGAGAAAAAGCAAAGGAAAAAAAAAAAAGAAGAAGAGGAGCAGGACTGGTCTGCAGAAAAGGAGAAAAAAAACAGAAAATAAAACAGAAGAAAGTCTGCAGAAAAGGAGGAAAAAAACAGATGAAAAGGAGCAGGACTGGTCTGCAGAAAAGGAGAAAAAGCAAAGGAAAAAAAAAAGAAGAAGAGGAGCTGTCTGCCGAAAAGGAGAAAAAGCAAAGAAGAAGAGCAGGAAGAAGAAAAGGAAAGCGCGGGGAGAGAAGAAAAAAAGAAAGAGCGGGAAGAGCAGAAAAGAGGAGAAGAAGAAAAGAAAGATCAGGGAGAGGAGCTTATCTGTCGGCGCCCAATTTTCTGTCTGCAGCCAATTTTCTGTCTGCAGCCTTCTTTTTTTTTTCCAGAACCCTAATGTCTTGAAGGCGCTCCAGGCCGGAGAAAAGGCGAGCGCCTTTCCTGAGAGGAACAGCGCCCGCTTTTTGATCTGCAAGGCGCTAGAGACCGCGCCCTGCGAGAGGCGCGCCTCTTTAATAACTATGCAAACAAATAAGACAGAGATACCGTGGGATCCAATTCCTCATCCTCCCCAGCTTGATGCTGCTGAGTATGTGAGCTCGTCTTTGCAGGAGTCTGAATTCAGTTCAATAGCACAATTGTTATTCCAAAAACCACAGCAACAACACAAATAATACAATCCATGGAAGTTATCAAATTGCTAGAAAAATCACATTCTTTATTCATCATCTCACAACCCAAATAGAGCATAAATACACCCACATAAACACATAAAAGCATCTATAAGTGTATAATACTTACCATTTGCTAAAAATAGAAAAATTTTAAAAACGCCTCAGAAACAATAGAGGCCGCCATTGAGCGCACATTTTAATTTGTGTACATTTATCCACATACACCAAAAAAAAAAAAAAAAAAAGCGATACCAGTGACAATAGAACTTAAAATAACCATTTCTTTATTTTTATATAAAAAAGAAGAAGGATATTTTCGAATATTTAAATTCCTAACAATTCAATCTTTCAAATATGATGTCAAAGAAAAACAAATTAACTGAAGGGAAAAGGAAAAAAATCATTTTAACTGTAATAATCACTTAAGATAAGACAAAGGAGCATAGTGAACCTAGTTAGCCTTGTCCACCATTTCGAGCCCTAGCAATAAAAGTTTCTGCAGAAAACAAATTCCCGGACGCAAAATAAGAATTTGCAATTGGGTAATCCAGAACAACATTGTTTCATAAATTGGATATAATAATGAATATACGCTCAAAAAGCATACATTGAACTATAAGGGGAAGAAAAGACCTTTAGTTAATTAGCTGTGGTGGACAACGCAGGGACAGCTGACGCGGAGGAGGAGGCGGCGCCGGCGCCGGCGGGAGATGGTCACTTAGTTAATGAGGGTCGAAGGCGAAGAAGGTTTTAGAGGAGTGTGTTTTTATCGGGCGTCAAGGTTTAGGGTGAGTTATATCCATGTTTCCCAAAGTTTGCCTTAATTACCATATATTCCCGCAATTTGTGACAACTATTGTTATCACCATAACTAAGCTCAACATTTAACATAGACCTCCTTTAGGTCTGATGTTAATCCAAGGGGCAAAAGGGCAAAAAAAAAAAAAAAAAAAAAAAAAACAGACCTTTCAAAGAAGTGACACCAATAAAAATAGTTAAAAAGGGGGAATGGACTTTCCATTTAGAAACCATAGAAAAAATCAAATTTTCCAAAGAGATATCCAAGAGTAGTAAAGGAAAAGAAAAAAAGAAAAGAAAAGGGGAAAAAAAATTCAATTTGATCGCACTAATCACATCCTAGAGTTTTTAAGTTCCCAATTTCTATGAGTTTTTACTTTCAAACTATCAATAGTAAGTTTTTCATGTAAAGTATAAATGATTGACTGGCACTAGGAGTGGCAAACATACCAGTTTAAGTTTCTAAAAATTAATAAGTACATAAATATATTCTCATATTCATTAGATTAATGGACTAAAATGAGTAAATTTAAACATAATACGTAGTAATTATGATTACTCATGATATTAAATTATTGGGTATGAGTGATGGTACCCTTTATATCCATATAACTTTTTTACTGCTAAATATTTTTTTAATTTTAATTTTGATTTTTTCCTTTTTATTTCATTTTTATTTACAAACTTTCCAAAAAAAAAAAAAGTGATACTAATGAAAATAGCACTTGGTTAAAAAAATTGTTGATAATTTTTGTAGTAGAAATTTTGATATGGCTCTTTTATTTGAAAATTTTAGACAATATACGAAAAATCTGCAGGCAAAATCTAATTTCTCATTGTGCTTAAATTGTTTCCATAAATGAAATTATTGACAATTTTTAATTCATATTTATTGAATTGTAATTCATTACCAAGTTTCTTATAACTATAATAAGATTGCTTTATGATATTTTTATGATTTTCATTTTTGCAAAAGAAGTTTGATAAGACTCCCTTTGAAAAACACTATCACTTCTTTGGGGTTCTCTAAAATTTTTTCCATTTAAATCTTGTCTTTAAATGTATTTAAATCGTATTAGCTTAAACTTGTGCTGATTTGATTAACTTGCTTGCAAAATTTAGATGGCAACAATTTTGTAATTTTTTTTTTTCAATGGCATCTAAACTTGTTGACTTTTTGCTTGCATATTCTTGTCCTAAGTTATTTTCACAAGATGTTGATTGCAATTGCTGATAATGATTTCTCGCTTATTCAATGTATTATCTCCTTAGATGCATTTGTCTTTTGTACCACCTTGGGGATTAGTGTGAAGGAAAATTAAACATGCTCATAAATTGTACTTTTACTAGAAATCTACTGGAACATGCATTATTATCGCCAACAGTAATTAATGGAAATCTAATTGGAGTTGTGCTTTGAAATCAGAATTTGTAAGAATATGCAACACTTATATGCATTTTATTTTTTAACAATTAATATATCAACATAAAAATGCTACAATTCTTGAGTAAGATCTAGGAAGTCAAAAAATTTTCAAAGTTTTTTACATGATTGTAGCAAGTTAGAAAGGACCCTGGTTGAAACCCCTTAATCAAAAAAGTATTCAAATTATATCTTGACTTAGTAATCTTGGTTATACACCAGAGTTTTTTCTAATTTTGTTATAATAAAAAAATAGTGAAAATTTGTGGGGTGGAAATTGAGAGATCTAATTTTGTTATAATAAAAAAAATAGTGAAAATTTGTGGGGCAGAAATTGAGAGAGTTTCAAACTTATAATGGCAAATGCGCCGCTCGTGCCAAATGTGCCCAAAAATTTTGGAAAAAAAAAATTTTAATAAAAGCGAACGAATGAAATTAGGGCTGGCTTGGGCATTTGCCCCACTGAATAAAAACGCATACGCAGCGGAAGCGGCCGCCTTCTGCCAATCTTGCCATTTTCAATCGCTTTTGCCAAATCTTCCCTTTTCCGTCGCATCTGCACTTACCTTTTCTCTTTTCCGTCGCATCAACTGAAATTTCCGCCTCTCCCTCGCGCATTGCCAGTGGGTATTTGCCCCCTTTTTTGAAATTTTGGTAAGCCCCCATTTTTGGCCTTTTTCGCTGCCGGTTGGTTGCAAGCCCTCGCGCATCACGCGCATTGCAACCTCCCCACTTTTGTTTGCCTATTTCTGAATTTTTTTGTGCATTTTTTTAAAGAAATGTATAGGATTTTTGTGCATTTTTTCGTTACATTCTTGGAATTTTTTTTGTACATTTTTTCTGAAAATTTTTTGTCCTCTTTTTCTGAATTTTTTTTGTTCTCCCTGGTCTGATTTTTTTGGCATTTTGGTTAGGTTGTTAGGAGCCGTATTTCTGAAATTAGTAAGCCAAACTGATTGAAAGCACAACGCGCTGCGGACGTTGCCTCCAAGCCCTCCGCCGTCTGCATTTCGACCTTCCCTCCCGCTCTCTGAAATTTTTTGTTCTGTGTCCTCGCCCATTTCCGACTCCGCCGGTTGATTTTCGAAACAAGGGCCAGGTGATTATTGAATTTTTTTTTGGCGTTTTGGTTAGGTTGCATTTTTTGGACATTGTATGCAGAAAGAGAATGAAGTATAAGCTCAGCTTCTTCTTCCTTTTTATTTGAGTTTTTGGTGGATTCACATTTGTTTCCAGCTTTGCTGCCTACGTTTGTCTTAGGAGAACAACCACGATTTCAACCTCTTGTGGGTAAGTACGGGTTTTTTACAACTTCAAAACTATATTTTTGTAATTGTTAGTGGTATTTCTTTGTGCACAATATATGTTCAAGGGTATGGAATGTTTAGAGTGTTTTATTTTCACTCATTTGCATATTGGCTGTCTGTATTACTCATTGGAATTTAACTTTGCCAAAAGAAGTCAAGGAGGGGAAAAAAATCAAATTTTTAACACACAAGTCTACTTTATTTGCTTGGTAATTTGTGTATGCGAGTCGTTTTTGGAACCACAGATGGAAATTATCTGAAAATCTATATGTGAAGTTTTTGTGTGTGAAACTCAAGAAGGATGATTTTACAACCTTTTTTTTTATTATTTCAAAACCATTTTTAATTAAAAACGGATGATTGACGCTGACTGATTTTTTTTGTCATTTTGGTTTGGTTTGGTTTGGTTGTAAGCCTCATTTCTGGACCATTTCCAATGCCCTGCCACCGGTGCCGGCTAAGTGACGAATTTGTGCTATGCAGCTGTGACGTTAGTTTTGATTTTTGTTTGTTAAATTAATAGTTGCGTCGAGTTACTTTGATTTGGCCGCGGTACATGAATTGTTGTTCTACTATTAGTTTCTTGTGTGGGGAGTTTTGTTCTATTCTCTTTTGAGCTTGTAAAGCATCAATGCAGTGGCCGTAGCCTATGACTCCTTCATTATGACTCCTTCATTTCGATTGTGGTAACACAATAATTGATGCAAATCGAAAGTAGACTACCAGAATTCCAAAACTACACGTGCGAGTAATTCTTACTTAGCACACGACTTCTGAAAAGTCGATTTATGCGGTTGTACCTGAAGGAAATCTAAATGCAGGTTCCGTTTTGGTTTCTGTCAACCGATAACGGGACACAATCACATGGTTACAATCCTTTTCTGGTTTCAAAACAACTATCTAAATGCAAGAACACGTTCTTCCATGCCTTAAATTTTTTACCAATATGGTTGAACTAACACTATGTTAGTTCAAAACAATATGGTTGAACTTCTGATAATTTGACTGCTTGAAACTTTATAAAAACATGAATTTGATAGAACCTTTCAGATATGTCAGCTCAAATGGAAACTAATTTGCACCGACCACTTTTTTGGGGATTGGGGGTGGGGGTCCTGGGAGATGTGGGTTCAGATCAAATTAAACTAAAATCAAATATTGACTTTCATTTTCTGAGACAACCAAAAGTGATCACTATTTGTCGCAAATTTTAATCAAGTTGTCGAGTTCAATAACGGTAAAAGTTTGTCAATCTTTTTCACCCTTTATATTCCTTCGCTGGAGGAATGATATTCTCCCACAGGATATGAGAAACAACCAGAAAGAGAGTCCAGATATTTCTTCAGCGAATTACTCTGGATATGAATTTTTAATCATTTTATGTAGTGGTGTGTTATGGATTAAAATGGCATGTTCTCAACAAGGGTCAACAAGTAATGCCTACTTTAATTTTGAGGAATTCCTGGCTAATTCTATAACTCAGGATCATATGAGCTTGCGCATACACATTGATACCAGAACGCTCGTCCAAAAACGTGAAACAACAGCTGCCGCACAATTCCAGAGTGTGTACGTTAAATGCAAATACTTGTACTTCGTCTGGCTAATGTGTACATCTGTATATGTACAAGGGAATGCATGTAATCCTCCCCTATTAATGTTGAATTTTCTTACTTTAATGTCTTTTTTTGTTTTTTAAATAAGATTATTGCCCTATGTCTAATAATGAGCATATGTGATGCACAAATAAAAAAAGTGAGAAAATAAATGAAAAATTATATATTGAATGAACCATTTTAAAATTTATTTTTTATAATAATTAGTAGTTGGCAATAAATAATGCTTTCAAATTTAAAATTCAAATATTGGAATCAATGCAATAATATGTAAATTTATTTATGAATAGGCCACTGATAAATTCACTCAGCTTATGACTTCTTTCAATCCTCCACCTTTCGCTAAATAGAAAGGCTAAAAGGAACACCCATTTTTTAATTTTTTTATACGCATGAATCACCCGTTCGCATATTCAAGGAAATGCTTTTACTTTCTATACATCAAAGGTCCCAAAGAGAGCACTTTCTAGTTCACTGGGAGTCAAGAATGTAAACTTTTGACATGCAAATAGCAAAACAAATAGTAAAACATGCATTCGATAATCTTATTAATAACATTTTTTTTTTTTAAAAAAAAGTGCATTTTAAAATGTTAATGTCCAATGTAGACCAGTTTTACTATATAACATTCATAAAACTACCAAAGAAAAAAGAACGAAAAAATAAGGAGGACAAGAAGAATATGCAATGAGTAAAAGAATTGGGAAGGATATGCTTAGACTTAAAAAAAAAAACGTACCAAAGAAAATTGAAATGGACAATTTGGTAATCCACCAAGCCGGATTGAACGGCTTTTGCGAGAGATGCTAAGAATGAAATGAATTTATGAACAATCATGGTGAATATTGTATGTTTGTCTATATAGAGGTAACAACCAAAAGCCATTTTAGTATATTTTTCTACTTATTCATTTTGACGCCCTTTAAAAAGTTGTTTCGCCTCAAACCAGCATTTGTACCATGCCATATAGTAGTAAAACAAAAATGTCAAGCAAGAAGTCCAAAGAGTTGCCGGATAATTGCTCCTCCGACCTTAATTTTGAGGATACAGAGCTGAGATTATGTTTACCGGGCGAAGAACAACGCAAACCAAATCCCTGCAGAAAACGAAGTTTGCAGGAAGATTTCAGTGGCAGTGCAACTTCGCAGAAAAGTTGTTGCAAATCCTGCCCAGATCATTCATTCCAAAAGCAAATCTCGAGTAAATCTGCACTTCCAACAAAGTAAGTACACACTACTCGCTATTTTCTGGGTATAAGTGCTCTAAGTTCATACACTATTGTAGAGACCGATGCACACGTTGCACGTCTAAGTTTAATATTTATATTTTTGTTAGGGACTCTCCGTTTAATATGTTTTACTCTCCGTTTGGGACTTGCCGTATTCATCCCATCATTCTCTCGCAGTATAAGTGCTCCTTTTTAACATGTTTACACATTTTTTAGTTTTTGTGAACAGCTAGAACAATCATACATTGTACATTAAAAATATATATATATATAAAATACAATCTTATGTTCCAAATAATTAAAAATATGCTGTAGTTGATATAAACTGGATTGTTAAGAATATCCATTCAGTGAGACATAGCAATTGAGGTAATTATAATATGCCAAAAAAAATAAAATTATAATCTAATATATTAAGAATGTGAAAATATACGACGTTGTACTAGATCTAACTGTTTGTATACAAATGTGTATATTGCCAATATTTGATATGGTGACAAGCTAGAAATAAAAGAATGTACGAATTGCAGCAACTCAAGCAAAGAGTATTAATTATGTATTCTGATAAGGGTACGTCCAGATATTGATCTCGCCAAAATTAACTTAAAATTTTTATTGGGGGCCAATTTCACGCAACATCCTCTATAATACTTTCTTCTTGTACCATTTATATAATACATTCTAATATTTTTTACATAACTTTTCTAGTTTTTGTCAAAAACTATATCACTCTAATACATTTTAGTGCGAATATTTTTTTCCTATGTTGACTTTATTTTTAAAAATTTTTGAAAAAAAATATATAGTAAGAAAATATTGAAATCTGATTACAAATATATATCTAAAAAAGAAAAATAGGTTTTCATAATAAAACCAACTAGCATAAAATGAAATCTAATAATATAAATAGAGAGATAAACTAAAATAGTTCTATAAAAATATTAAATTAATTTTAGGAAATAGTACAAATTAGTGTTGGAGAAGGAAAAGTATTCCATACATCTGTCATACCCTTTTTAATGTAACAAGCTAATCACATAATTTTTTTCCTAATTATATAAATAGGTTGTTCTCCCTAAAATATCGTTTATATCTCTAAATTTTTCTCATTACACTATCCTATATAACACAGTTGACGTATGGAATATTTTCTCATCAGAGAGGATTCTATGTAAGTAGGTTTTGGATTTGCTCCAAAACTAGCATTTATATGCAATAAAAAACTTGTTAAATCTAGCAAGTATTAATGTCGCTAATTGATTGACAGGTAGATTCTCTCCTTCTAACCCCATAAACTATCCCTTGTTGAAAATTATGTTTGGTAAAAAAATATAGAAAAAAGAAGCCATGATTTAATAGGTGGTAAAAATATTACTAAAAAAAATCTAGATTGTAGGATAATATAAATTTAGTTAGACCCAAAAAAAACAGAGAGACAGAAAAGTCAAAACGTCACCAACATATTACCAATAAAAAACATTAAGTTCAAACTTTTAAAAATCCTAACGGACAATATTTAAAATTCCAATAATGATACACAAAATACTATTAATACTATTAGTAAAAATTGATAATAAAAAGTTATAATGATTGATGTGACATGTTAAAAGGGACATAATCATCTACTATACTTTCTTAAAAATATAAAATCATTCCTTATTGATTTCAACTTTTTAAAGAGGGTGATGAAGGATTATATTTCTTTTTAAACATATCATATCAATCATTATAATTTCTCATTAAATTTTCATTAAAAGTAATAAAATTTGATGCATACCTACACTTCCAAACCTTTTATGCTATTGCTCGTGCTGAGATTGTCATATCATAAAGACATTATACATTTTGTTTTCTGTTATAGAAGACAAACCATAAAGACATTATACACTTTGTGTTGTATTTTTTATATTTTCTAGATAATTTTGTTTGACAACCTTTATCTTATAAAAGTAAAAATGTACAATGAAATGTAATGCATACACTATTGCTCCTATTAAGATAGTCACATCATAATACAAGCCAAAATTAAAGACATATACAATTTGGATACAAATATTTAAGCCCACACATTTCATACAAAAATCAATTATAATTGCCACAAAAACCATACCCGTTTGGACATCTCTAACCATCTCTCAGTTTGGACAATGGTTCACTTTGGTCTTCAATGTTCAAAAAGGTTCATTTTAGTTCCTCAACTTCATAGTTTGGTTTAACTTTGTCCAATTGAAAAAAAAGTATTGAAAATTAAAACGCACCTTGCTCAACAATCAACACATGAAGAGCATGTATTGTCTTTAGGGGCAAAAAGTTAGAAAAAATTATCTCAAAAGAACCCGTCCCTGTGGAGGAACAGAATAAGAATATATTGTTATATATAGAAAATCTAGGAATAAGAAGATTTTTGGTTGTTGATGCTCATAAGTAAAAAGCATAAACAGATAAATCAATATCTAATTTTCTATTTGATCGAATGCGTACCCCTTTTCAACTATCTTTGTGAAAAAGTGCAGAGACGTTATATTCTTGATTTAGGGGTTGCCGAAAAAAATTCTTTCTAGAGCCAAAACCGAAATGACCCCCACAAATTTTTCTCGTTTGGGAGACGTAGTAAACTTCAAATTTAATATAAGTCCCCAAAAGAAAATGAAAATAAAATAATAAAATAAAGAACAAAAGTAGAGGGGGTCAAACTTCTTGAAAAATTCTTGAATGATAAAAGAATAAATTAATACAATAATTAGAATCGACCTGAGTAGAGCCTCAGTTCGTTCAAAAAAATGATTCAAGTATTTTTTTTTTGAATCAATTAATCAAATCGAGGGTTTTAGCCATTTTCTATTTTAGGTAAATTCAAAATTGTTCGAATTGTGTAATCGTCACTTACTGATGTCAGTAACCGACCCAACGAAATTTGATTGTAATTCAACTCATGCCGATCATAAGCAGAAAGTTCATATTCTTCAGTCATTGATAAACAATTTGTTGGACAATACGCAACACAATTATCACAAAATATACAGATTCTAAAATCAATACTGTAATTAAATAATCGTTCTCTCTAAAAATTATTTCTGATAAAAAGGGGAAAAAAAGGTGTTTTCTTCTTTCTTCTTCATTGCTAATGAGTAGTAGAATTAGGGGGAAAATTGTAATCCTAATTAATTGATGGCAACCGAAAAATGATTGAGAGTGGGAAGGATATTATCATTATCATTCTCTAACAAAATAAGAAACTCTTGGTTTTAAAATGTCTCTTTTACCTACCATTTCAAATGATCCAGTTTGTGTATGGGGAATTCTGAGGAACGACTTCTTTTGCTACTGTGTTACCTACTATTCTGCTGTTCTATTTGACAAAAATGTGGCTACAAGTGAGAACCATGTATTATGATAATTTTGTCCTGCTTTTATTTCTTGCCTTTTAAAACTATACGTGCTTCATATTTATTGATTAAAGAGTCTTAATTGTTATTGATTTTTACAAATATACTAATTTAAATCAAATTATGAGGTCGATGAACTAATTAATGAGCCTTTTTAAATATCAGAAACTAAATCGAACTACAGATTAAAGTTGGAGGTCTATTAACCTGATTTATCCTATTCGTTTATAAATTAAAACATAATAACATAGACAGCTATTGGCTTACGTTTACTGAAAGTGCTTCTAATGTAATATGGCTCATGGTGTGTTAAGTATTGTTCCCTTCCAACCTTTTTTAGGATAATAATATATCATGTGGTTTCTTTTAAGAGGAAGGTAATTACGTTATAGGGTTTACATGACTAGACAAAATGAGCAATAAAAAAATATATTTACTTGATATTAAACAAGTTATAATGGGTAAATCATGTCAGCCATTCTTCAACTTCGACCTTGTTTTGAATATGCAAACTTTAAAGCTAAAAATAATTACTCCCTCAATTGCAAAGAAAAAAGAGTCCACTTTAATCAAAAATAAAAATTAAAAAAAATAAAAAATCTTATATTATCGTTATTAGTAGTGAATATATATAAGCATATAGCACACTTATAAAAAGTAAATATAAAAGTGAAACACCATGCAGTTTGGTAGTGGTCCACCACTGCGTGCATTCATCAGCTTACTACCTACAAGCTTTTATCTGATGCAATTTCAAAAAAGCGGGAAACTTCGTGGTAAAGTTGCTCCGCATCTTAGGAGGTAATTAATTATATAGTTTACCCAATTTACAATTACGGTCTTGCAGTTGCAGGACCGTTTCGATTTCCTCTTGCAGAATGGCTCGTAGTATTTTAGAAGCCAAGAGAAAATAGCCGGGCTCCATGTAGGCCAAGCCAACAATAGCGCTTTCTTTCTTTATGCGCAGTTACACATGAATGACCTCGATGCTGCTATCATCGAGGTCTAATCTGCTAACCTGGCGTCCACAAGTTTTTGACATGGAAGTACCAAAAATCTCAGTAATTGAGGGTGTATCTCATGGTTGGTAGTTTACTACCAGGAGAACTAATCAGCAAAGATAGCTAAATATCGTATTACTAATGGGCTACAATGTCCCATATTCCATGGCTATTTATGTTTTTCTGATTGGCTTATATCATCTAGAATATTGGGTAATATGCTAATGTCTTTGTCTTTAAGTTTATTTAGTCTACATGTGACGTAATTATTTGATTTAGGTCTGGTTATTTACGCTCAAAGTGGTGGTTGGTTTCATGCGCATCTTGATCTTTACTTGTGTTATGACGTCTAACCATCAAACAGTATTTCATGTGATAGGGTGCACAACGTGGAAAGGAGAGAATATGTAAAAGTGTCGGTAGATGGAGCTCCATTTCTTAGAAAAGTTGATTTGGAAATGTACGACAGCTATCGGCAGCTTTTATCGGCGCTTGAGACTAAGTTTACGCTCTCGACCGTCTGTAAGCATATCAAAATTTAATGTCATAATGTCTGCTCTCCCTTTTAGTATCACGTTTTGGAAATTATAAAGTGAACGTGTTTACTGTTTGGTGAATATTGTCTCTGAATGGTAACATCGCATTAAATTTTAGCGACTAAAGTTTGACTTTAGAAGTAATATAGGTGGTTTTAGATAAATCGACATCTTTCAGATTTTTTGATACAGTTGGAAGTGGTTTAAAAGGTGTGAAGGACATTAACCTTTGTTTGGACAAGACATTTCAATTTGTAAATAGAAAAAATATGTTATTTTTTCAAATAAAAATGTCATACTCTAAACACATTTTTATTTCAAAATTTAAAATTTAAAATTTCCTACTCAAATTCCTCTCACATAATTTTAAAAAATCTTCCCTCTCATTTTTCCCTCTAAAATACTTTTTCTATAAAAAAATATCCACCAAAATTTCACACATTTCAATACAACTTTTTTCTAATACATCACACTCCAAACATGGCTTAAAGTATTTGTTGTTGCACAGGGAGAGTCGAAAGCCTCCGACGTAACCTTTGAGTTTTGTTAATTGAAAAAATAATACGTTTATTGGTATGATAAAAAGCTAAAGAATTTAATATTTTTGATCATATTAAGTTTAAAATTTTACACAGAGTTTAAAGCGCACATTACATTTTAAAAATGGTATAATATCTTAATTGTTTGACGAAACTAAACTTGGGAAATAGAGTCACATTTTTTTATAAGGACTTCACAACATAAAGTTGAGTGAAAAAACATTTTGGTCATTGTACTCTTTGATAGTCTCACTTTCCCTGATATCTTTTTGCTCAGAAAATGTTACTCTACCTTTTAGTAGAGGCCATTTCGTCTAATAGCTCTATCAATTCTGATGAAAGCATTTACTGACTTCTACGCTAATATTCGAGGGACAAACTTGTCAATTCACCATCATTTTTTCATCTCCAATTTTTTTTTTCTATCTTTAGCTTTTCCTTCTTTATTTTAATCTTCTTCTCTCTTTCTTCCCCCTTCCTTATTTCTCTTTAAACTCATTACATGAGTTTTAATTATGTTTTATACCTCACCCAAATTCAGTGCTTACGTTCACCCAACTTAAGTTCGATGGTTGTTGAATACTCTCGCAACTTTCATTTCAACAAACTAGAATTTCTCAACCACCTCCAATGCTACTGTCTCAACTCACTTTCATTTCCTTTTCTTCCAATCTCTGCTCCCAAAATTGAATTTCTCAACCATTTCCAATGCTGCTGTCTCAGCTCACTCTCTGTCTCGGTTCCTTTTCTTCTAATCTCGGCTCCCAAATTGAATTTCTCAACCACCTCCAATCACTCTTACTCTCATTTCCTTTTCTTCCAATCTTTGCTCCCGAAATTGAAAGTGAGTGTGGATTTTGATATGGAGATTTACAATATGAGAGCCCTGTCCAATAAGTAGTAGGAATCTAACTTGAACCCAAAAGTTTAATCTATCGGGTTTTGGGTCATTCCCACTTAGTAAGTGTTCTAATTTTTCTTAATTTTACATTGTGAAAAAGTATCTATAAACACAACAAATCCCCTTTTTATGGATACATTATCATATTACAGCCCACTCCCTCACAAGTCCACTTTTTCATTATAGACCCATTGAGTGCCTGTACAAGTAGTAAACCAATATCACAAACCTATTTGTCTACGAGTCTCCATTAAGCCTCGACCTAATCAAAAGAGAAACCTATTTGTCTAGAAGTCTCCATTTGCTTCCTCGAGTAGTTCAACAGTCCAGTTTTAATACCACTTATTAGAGAGATTTATAATATGAGAACCTAAATAGAGCAGTCCAATAAGCAATAGATACCTAACTTGAATCCAAAAGGTTAAACCAATAGATTTTGGGTTCTTCCCACTTATTAAGTATTCTAATTCTTTTTAATTTTTCAATATGGAACACTATTTATGCACAACAGATTTGATGAGTTTTAGTCTTTTACCTTTCTCCAATTATTAAACACAAGAAATTCTAGTAGTTGAATCCTCAATTTCTAATTGAAAATAGTAGTAGCTTCTACCTAATTTCAGCCACTTTAATCAAATTATTTTTGCTCATCGAATCTTGACCCTAATGTTGAGCTACCATTAAAATTTCAGCAGCCGAAATTGCTAATTCTCAACTGCCACTGTTGTATAGTTCTCTCAACTTCCCAAATTTTAACATTCATTTCCTCAAAATTTCCGCCATTGTCCATCAATAAAAATTTTTAGGAACATCAAGTGTAACAAACGAAGATAAAGAAAAAAAAAAAAGTTACCAATATTTGTTTTCTCACTCACCACAAACTCAGGTATTTCTACATTTGGATGAGAAGATTTCCCTTCTAACCCAACTGGATAGCACATGATGCAATAATAATAGAACTTCTTGCCTATGAATTTTGCAATTTGCCTCTGGCTTTGAAACCTTCTTTTCACTTGGTGCCATAAGCATTGAGCATTTGCATTATTCTTAATTAATAAAGACTTTTGAAAAGAAAAATTTATAGCTATGTAAGGTTCTTGATTTAAAAAAAAAAAAATTTAAATCCACGGAAGCTTGTTGCTTATATTTAATCACCTAAGTGAGGATAAGCAATAGGTTTTTTTTTTTTTTTTTTGGTTGATGGGGGTGGGAGGACCCTTCAAATCCATGGAAGTTATAACTTCACGCCCCTAGAAACTTTCCAAATTTGAAGGAAAAAAAAAAGTTTAGATCCATGAAAGCTTCTCAATTATGCTTAATGACTTCAAAGGAAGGAGGATGAGCAGTAATTTAGAGGGTTTCAATTTTTTTTTTAGCTTTTCATCTTTTTCTCTTTAGAAGGTTTTTTTTGCTAATTTTCATTGTTGCAGTCTACACATAAGGTGATTGTGTTAATTTTCTTTTTTCTTTCATGGTCAACATTACTTAATAAATTACATTTAACAATGAAAGAAATTGCATAATTTTTGTTAATGAGGCTATAAAACAGAGTGACATGATTTAAATGTTTTTTAACAAGTATAGTGACCTTTTTTAACAAAAAATAGCTGTCTTTATACATACATATATACATACATACATAAAGAGCCCATTATAAAAACTAATAAATTAATAGAAATCCATCTTAGATTTAAAATGTTAATTTAATAAGTTTTGAACACATTTTATTTATTAAATATTTTATACTATTATTTGAAACCATAAAATTTTGAATAACACCTAAAACCTCAATAATATGCTCACGAGCTTCAAGGTGGAGCGTGAAGAAACGTTTGGGGTTTGCAACTCATGGCCGCTAAAGCCCGGAATTGCCTGATGGCATTTTAGAGCCGCCTTTTCCCTTTTAAAATACTCTGAAAAATAGAGAATTAACTTCTATTCAAACAAGACAACGCAAATTGTCTCGTTATCGGTTAACACATGTTCTATTCTATACTGTCAATTACTTGGTTCAGCTCACATTCCGAAGGAGATAAAGCTTATGGACCCTGCAAATGGCGTGAAATATGTACCCACATATGAAGATAAAGATGGAGACTGGATGGTGATGGGAGATATCCCTTGGAAGTACGTTCCTAGGAGCCCTTGAAAGTACTCAATTTAATTAGTTTTGCGATAACTATCTGTTAAATTAATTTTCTTAGATCTTCATATTTAATAGGCAATTTTCGTTTCTTAACGGTCCTGAATTTGCAGAATTTTTGTAGAATCATGCAAGAGAATAAGGTTGATGAAAAACTCGGAGACAACTGAATGAGTAAGTTAATTGTGATTTTTATTTTTATTTTTAATGTCAAAGCATTTCTCAATAACATGTTCGAAAATCGCTCGGCGTCAAAGTGAAAAATTGCTTAGTGAGAATAGTTAAGTTATCTGCACTCAAGCAATATTACTAAACATATTTTATATTCATGCAGCAATGAGGACATCTACAAATTGTTCGAGAACATGATGTTAAAAAAAAAAAAAATTCTCCAGTCTCAACAGTGTCTTTGCCAAAAATTTGGTGTGCAAAAACTTATCTCTAGAGTGGTGAGACGAGGGATTTGGGCACATTACAATTATTTCGAATTTATGCACCTGCTGTCGAATTGATTTTCTGTATTTCCATAACTTCCTCTTTTTTATGCATGTGGCCATTAACGTAATTCTATAAGGCAGAATTGATGAAATATGATTTAAACTCTTTAACAAATTCTTAGGATAGTCCATGAAATTATATAGTTTTATACATTTAAATTTAGATTAAATTGCAAAATTCGTCCTTTACATTTAAACCAAAATTCTTTTTAGTCATTTACATTTAAAACGGTTCTTTTTAGTCCTTAAAATTAATAAACTTATCAATTTTAAACTAGTGACCGGCAGTAGCCCATTTTCCTGGTTAAATGACCTTTGCTAGGGCGTGCTGTCTTATATGCGAAGGGTACTTTCGGAATAGGTAATTAAACATCTTCTTCTTGCTTTTTTTGCAGAGAAAACAACTGCGAATGTTCAATTTTTTCAGAGATTCATACTAGAAAAATGATATTATATTTAAGATTTTAAGATTTTTCCTGCCTAATATTCTTGCTTTTTAAGATTTTTTGCTTTTCAGTTTAATTTGTTGAGAATCAAAATAGATCTAGAATTCTTTCTTCCGTTCATCAATTTTGCTGTTCTTCAATGTCCATTTAGCAATGAATGCATCTTTCTCTACTCAAAACACCCCTTTAACTTAAAATTGAACATCACTTCATCATATGACGAAACTCGCTGCTGCCATGAACTAAAAATTAGATTTTCTTCCTCAGAGTGGTGGTTCTCTCCTCCTGAGAGTAGGTTGTCCTCTTTGTTGTAGGGGCGGTTGTTCTTAGACCAATTCGTCGTCCATGATTTTCTTCTTCTGATCTTTTTTTTTCTGCTCTTTTTCGTCTTATCTTTCTCCGATCAATTTTTCTTCTGATTTCTTGCTGATTGCTTGTCCTTTCACCAGTATGTCAGCTACGCTCTTCTTCGGTTGACCTTTGGTGGATCTTCTGGTTTTGATTGGTCTTTTTCTCCCTATATTCTGTGTTTTCTTCGACAAACAAAGATATGATTTTTAGGCTCTTCTATTGATTCGGGCCCTGCTAATCGGAGGATCTGCTTTTTTTGTCACACTACGGAGGTTCTAGCTACTGATTAAAGATTGGATTCAAATTCTAATTTCCAAACGGAGGAAAAACGCAACTGTAGAAACAGGACACTTGGGGTTTTCTAGTTCCACGAAGCTGTTGAACTAAGATGAATCCATATGAAGTTTTTGGGCTCTGAAAGGTGATTTATATAGCATTGAGCAGGACCTTCTAGTATTTTTTAAGGTTCTTCTTCGTTTGTTTATTTTTGTGGTTATCTTTGTTGGTGCTTGGGGTTGACTGCTACTGCTAAAAATATTTGTGTTTGGGGTTGATTGTTGCTGTTGAAATTTTTTGTGTTTGTGGGGTGTGTTACTACTAAAAAGTTGCTTATGATCTTTGGTGGCTTTGGAGTGCAAGTCGCCAAATCTATATTTTTGCTTAAGGGTGCTTGTATTAGCCTGTGGTGGTCTTTGGTTGGAAAGATTGATACTTTCATAGCGAGCAGGAGATGGAGCTAGCTGGCCTTTTCCAGAATATAAGTTTGACAAGAGAAGAAGAAGAAAGGGTGTCTCTAGTTGAGGAGGACGTCCGAACTAGCCAAGAGGAGGGAGTTAGAAGCTTGATTGGTAGAATTTTTGGAGACAAAAAAGTGAATTATACTGGGTTACAGAATACTCTTGAAGGGTTATGGCCAGTTAAGGAACCTTCTTGATAGAGAACTACAAATTTTGGTAAAAGTTGATCTTGGTACACTAATGTGGATTCAGATATGGAACTTTTCTTGTATGAATCTCTATGAAAAAATTGAACATTCGCTTCTATTTTCTCTGCAAAAAAGTAAGAAGAAGATGTTAAATTACCTATTCCGAAAGTACCCCTCGCATATAAGACAACGCGCCCTAGCAAAGGTCATTTAATCGGGGAAATGGGCTACTGCCGGTCACTAGTTTAAAATTGACAAGTTTATTAATCTTAAGGACTAAAAAGAATCGTTTTAAATGTAAAGAACTAAAAAGAATTTTGACTCAAATATAAAGGATGAATTTTGCGATTTAATCTTAAATTTATCCATAGTTGTCTATGAAAGAATATAAGCGTTTATTTTGTATCTGAACGCTTTTAGTGTGAACCTTGATACCTCATTTCATCTTTCATCTTTCATCTTGCTTACTTCTCCCAAAAAAATATTTCTTTAGTCTCCAAGAAAATCTACCTTTAGAATTCTGTCTTGTTCTAAAAAAAAAAAAGTTTACTTTTAGACTAAATTTCTAAAATATCTTTATTAATAATAATTATTTATATTTACAATTAAAAAGTAAAGATAAAATTTGAATTATAAATTTAATGAAACTTTAAATATGTTGTACCTAATAATTAATAAAAAATATACATAACTCAAAATGGATGGATTTTTTTTCTTTGAGAAAGATGCAGTAATTAATATCTGTAAAAATTTTACGTCAAGCTTCTCCTCAGTTATATATACTCAACCCATTCGAGGGAAAATAATCATAGCAATATAAAAGAAGTTGAAACAAGAATAATGAGGGACAATCATCATTCATCACACAACAGTAAAGTAATTTTGTTAGAAAATTAGCCTAGTAGTAGAGTTCTTTACTAAATTCTTTTCATATGAATTTAGTCTGTTTTGGGTAACTTCCAGCCGAAAGACTACCAAAATTGAGCCAACTTAGCCGAATTAGAAACTTTTTACCTATTAGTAGAGTTCTTTACTAAATTCTTTTCATATGAATTTAGTCTGTTTTGGGTAACTTCCAGCCGAAAGACTAACCAAATTGAGACAACTTAGCCCAATTAGAACCTTTTTAGGGTGATTCTTACAAGGAAGTACCAATATTCCATGGATTTGGTCGCAGGTTGGAGTACTTATTCTAACTAGCAGGCACTTTCCACGCAATGCGTGGTTTTTTGAGTGCCCACTGTATTGCACAGTATATAAAAAAGTTGATAATAAAATTAAGATAAAGTAGACGAAATAAAATCACAATACTATAAAAAAGAAGAAATATTTGATAGGGAGAAAGAAAATTACATAGTAGGAGTTAATTAATGTAGAACAAAAATAGAGTAAACATATTCTAATTTATTTTAAATTTAAATTGCCATGGATATAACTTTTCTATCCCATGATTGTTAAAAATAATAACAATGAAAATATCTTGTATTTGTGGTGTGAAAACTAAATAGTCATTCTCTTCCAAATTATGATCTTGTACGAACTGATGCCAATTTCGACGAAGTGAAGAACGCCTCACAGTGATGTCATATACTCGATTTCCAGATTTCAAATGAATGTCCCAGTGTTTTGCTTCTTCCAAATAAAAATTTGAATATTTTGGAATAATCTATGTGACAACAAGGAAATTGTATGAAGTTAGTAAAATGGGAAGTGCAAATAAATTTGTAGAATAAATTTGCAAAATAAAATATAAATTGAACTATTACCAATCTAAAAGTATCTGATGCTGTAAACTGCTGGAAGAAGGAATAGTGTTGAGTTGAAATGAACTTTTGAAATGGATGTAGTGAGGATGACAAGACATTATGTTGAAGATTCGTTGTTTTGAAGACTATAAATAATACATAGTAAAATTAAGATATTATACATTATTTAATCAGAATGGAAAATGTATATTGTTAAATGAACAAACCTTGTTTTGGCAATATAGGTAATGGCACTGTCCATGGCATCATGATTTCGCCTTTGAAATTGTTGAACGTAAGACAATCAAATTTGTTATTTCCACGAAATCTTAATAAGATTGAACATTCTTGATTGAGTAAATTATCATCAAAGAATTCAGTCCAGCCAAATGTGAAAACATGTTGATTGATTGTTAACTTCCATTGCATTTGTCCTTGTTGGATTATGATTTCATCCTTATCGTCAAAAAATTGGATAGCATAGAGACCTATTGGTACTGCCTACAAAAAAGGACAAAAGTTTTTTTATTGTGTTGAATGCAATAACAAGTAATTGTTGTAGTAAATATAAGAGTAAAATTTATAAAGATTTAAAGTTGAACCTGATTCTCTCTTTGAAGGGATTTGAAGAATAAGCAACACGGCTTTTCATTTGTACCTTGGAAAGGTGAGTAAAAAGATTAGGAAGAACAATATGAAATTATGTTATTTGTATGAAAAGTATCATATGGAAAAAAGTATGAATGAAATTTATAGAATTACCTTGTAATTGAAATAGCATTGGATTAGCAAGTAATACGTTTTGCATCCAATCTTGAATTGATTTTTCTGATTGTGCATTTGGATATCCAATGTATTTAAATATCGTTGGATAATAGATGAAAAAATTATAACATATTCGATAATTGATCTGATTGTCTTGCACATATGTTAAGGTGCCAGCGTGTACACGCGTATGGAATTGAGTGACAAAATAAAATTTTCGGTTATCACCATTTTGTTTGGTCAACCATTTTGTAAATGGATTATTTGTCGTTGTCATCACCTATAAGAATAAAAAATTCAATAAAATTGCTTATTTTAAGAAATGAATACTGATACTTAGAAAGCAATAGAAATTGGAGTAGGAAAACGAAGTACAACCAATGTTATTACTAGTAATTATAGACAAAAAACCAGGTAAACAAATGATATTTTAGCTTATTTGCAATTAACAGCATTTGATTGCGGGAACCTGGAGTACAAGATAAAAAAAGGAATAGGAAAATTGAGTAGGAGCAACTTTATTAGAGCAAATTTCAGTTTGTTGCAAATGACAGTATTAAAATGCATAAATCAATCCATTTATTGCAGGAAAAATGTGTACAGCATTAAAAAACAAAAATGCAAGTAAAGAAATGTTTTTTGAGCATACTGCAAATGGAAGCATTAAAATGTACGAGCTAATCCATTTTTTTCCGAGAAAATGGAGTATATAATTGTAAAAATCAGTAGGAAAATGAAGGACAACAAATGTTATTCCAATTACTTTGAAAATTCCAACAGAACATGGTCAAAATGCATAAATCATTACAAGGTGGGCAAAAAATGTATCTATACTGGAAATAAAAAAAACCAGTAGGAAAATGGAGAATAACCAATTCTGTAGACAGAAATGCAGGTAAAGGAATGTTATTTCATCATACTGGAAATTGCAACATTAAAATGCACCAATTAATGAAATTTCTGCGGGAAAATAAATTTTGTAGATAAAAATGCTGGGAAAGAATTGTTATTTCAGCATACTGCAAATGGCAGCATTAAAATGCACCCATTAATCCAATTTTTGCGGGAAAATGGAGTATAGAATTGTAAAAATAAGTAGGAAAATCGAGGGCAAAGAATGTTATTGTAGCTGCTTTGAAAATAACATCACTACATGGTAAAAATGCGCAAATCATTACAAGGTTGGCAAAAAACGTATCCATACATACCATTATATGTAAATAGCATACATAAACTCAGGAAAATGTATTCATAGTAAAAGTTGTCAAGATATAAGATAGTACAATCTGAAAACAATATTATTGTAAATTTCAGCATACATAAATTCAACATTATTACAAAGGAAAGACATTTCTTTCAACAGACAGCAAATAACTGGAAAAACCACTTCTCTATCTCATGTACATTAACAGCGTGTATTTATTTATGCCTATTTGAAGAGTGAAGAGCAGACAGTGGTAAAACTAATCTAGTCACTTGATAAATTGAAAAACTGGCAGGGTAGTTTCTGTTCAAACATCTTGAACTCCATAGCATCAAGAAATATAGCTGAAAGTGCATCCACATATTACAAAGTCGACAAGTATGTGCAGAAAATTTTACCAACATCAGAACAAGTATCAAACACAAATCTGAAGTATCATAACATCCAAAAGCAATCAGAAAAAGTAAAATGTAAGAAGAGTAATTTTACCATTTGAAGAGCTACTGTATGATCAGTTTCGCAAGATCCATTGGCAATCATTTTTTATTCAATGTACATACAATAAGGAAAAAAAAAGTTAGAGTACAACAAGAAGAAACAAAGAATATGCAGTTCAAGAAGATTACAGTAACCACATTTCTATCCTACACAAAGGAAAAGTATTGCTACTTAAGGCAGTAAGAAGCATGAGGATTTAACTTTGAATGATAACAAAAAATAGGAAACAAGAAAATACATGAATGAATGTTAGACATGCACATATCTTTCTAAACATGAAATAAATAAAGGCATGAGCAAGTTAACAAGAAACAGAATCTTTTGATGGAAGATATGGTTGACCAATCAATCCAATGCAGTGGAGTTGTAACAAATTGTTTCTGAGTTTGTGTTTTGAGGTTTTAAAAGAAAATAAAATGTGAAGTTACAAGCTAAGGAGGAGGAAACCGTTGACTAATAAAACCAATGCCGTGGAGTTCTACCAGATAACTTCTAACTTCCTGTTTTGCAGAAAAAAGAAGAAAAGGAAAAAAAGAAGCAAAAAACTGAAGTTACAAGGTAAGACCTTACTGCTGAGCTTTTGTTTTTGGGGGAAAAGAACAACTGAAGCTCAAGTTACAAGCTAAAAAGGAGTAATTTTAAGAAAGAATGCAGTGGAAGATAGAAAAAGAAGTATATGACCTGCGTGCAGTATTTGTTATATAGAACTACAATGAATGGCATGGTTCTACTTATAAGAATAGTTGTACAATCTGCTTGATGGTGATGTGACCTCTTTTTACTTTTACAGCTGTGTTTTAGTTGTCAACTCAAATTGGGCAGTCACATGGGCATGTCAAAGAAAAAGCTGCAGAAACAGAAGTTGCAATTTTGCCTTGGGAATAATGAACACAAATAGAAATGTTTACATTGGAAAACGGATCTGGAAACAATGCCTGTTGCATAATATTAAAATCAGAATGATGTTATCTTAGGCTGAATTTGGAGGTACAAAAATATATATGTAGAAGATGGGGAAAAATAGTATATGATTCAGATAATATTGAGATTATTTGCATGGCAGAAAGTTTTTTTTTTTAATAAAGTACTGGTTTTTTATTTACATCACACACAAGAATAGACAAACACTGGCTGGTATTGTGAAGTATTAGACATGCATAGATAGAAGATATTTGACAAACACAAGAAGTAAGAGTAGTAATTGGCAAAAAAAATCTAAAACAGCAACGACACAACAAGTGCAGACGATTTAATATAAAATTTAATTCTTATAAATAAAATAATAGATATACATAGTGTAGTGTCTCGAAGTTTACATACATGTATATATATATACACACACACATATATATAGAGAGAGAGAGACAAATATATAAGAACTCACCCTTTGAAGTTAAATATTTCGAGTTTTGAGATTGCCTCCATCATGATACAAAGTGACCATACTTGGTGACATCTGTTGCATATGCTAAGCATTAACCCAAGCACTTAAAACCTTATGCAAATTGGAGAACAGAGAGAGAAACAACTTAATGAAATCAAAATGATTGCATATCAAATGCAGTTTTGACATGCAATCAGTGTATCAGCATCTTACAATTGGCGTAAGGAATTCCAAACATCCTAAAGACTGGGTCCAAGTATGTCCATAACCTGAAAGCATAACGATTAGCATAAATAGTAGCAAATCCTTGAACAAAGGCAACACATCCATATTTAGCAGGATGGAAAAATCTCCTTGACGACCCTTGTAGTGAACTCAAGGGATCCCATAAAATCCATTGAAGTTACTATTCATTGAAAAGTAAGAAAAAGCAACATAAATCGTTTTTTAATATAAGATATTAATATAGAGAAAAGAAAATGAGTTTCATGGAAAACTTTGAAAAATAACAGAGAGGAGCTTACTTGTATAGCTGCCATTCATAAGGAGGGCCATAGTTGCAGGCCCTGCTATTAGGGTGTTCAAACTTCAACGCAACCTAAAAAGAGAAGTTATTTTAGATGTCAAGAGATACATGAGAAAAATCCCTATATTTAGGCACAAGGAACATAATCAAACCTCTACTGCATGAGGTCCTGTTCTTTCAGCGCCACTGCTAACCCGTCGGCCAAGATAGACTTAGGCAAAACCACCCTTACCCAACTTCCTTTCAGTCTTGTATACACAAGAATTGTCACTTGTACCTGCTCCAGCCAACAAATAAGAATTCTCCATGAGAAAACCTATGGTAGAAAGAAACGGTTAAGCAGGATGATAATGGTACCAATCTAGCAAATATTGGATTTGGAAGGCCAGAAGGGATAATGCTAGGAAAAGCCTAAATTACAGGTTAGTTATGGACACCAGCAAGCCTACTTTTTAAAATCTAGTATCTCAAAAGAGTAAACAAGAATCAAGTAGCAAAATACATGTTCAATAACATACTGCGTACATAATGCTAATGTATATGCTAAGAAAGAAAGATACAAAATTAAACATGTCATACAAACTATTTTAGTTTTCAAATCAAAAGTGGCATTAAAAGTAAAAGCAGCACACGAAATTCCTTTATTCCAAATGTATCTTTGTGATTGATAGAGATTAGCTCCAAGACAGCACTCCTACATGACAAAGCCAAAAAGTTTGGAATCAGTTTTTTGAATTATGATGCTGTTGGGGGATAATAAGTAAAAGCTTAAGCAGCTTGAAGCACAGAATTATTGAGTGTGAGCTATGTAATAGAAAATTCAAGGAATTGTAATCAGAAAGCACCAATAGTAGATAGTCATTGCCACAAATGTAGTTTCACAAATAGAGAAGTCTTAAGTAGCAAACCTTTGTTCAGCATATTGTAGACAGAAATAAGGTAAACAAATGTAAACAGAATGTAAATATTCAAACTCATGCAGGACAGAAATGTAGTTTTGTACAGAACAAAAAACTTGAACTTTCTGTTAAAATGCATAGAAATAGTTGGAACAAGCAAAACACAATTTGCTTTTCACATACATACCTTTGAAAAAACCAAAATGGATGATTTAACAGAAACAGGTGGATAACAGCAAGCAAGACAAATCCATACACAATATTTTTCAGAACAATTAACATTGGGCTGCAGCAGGACACTTAGAAATCCCACAAAGATAACAACAAATTGGTTTCCTACAAGCTTTTCTGTTTTTTATGTGATGTACTCAGAAAACTAACAGCCTACCATTCAGTTTTCATAAGTACAACCATAAATAAAAAGACAAGCAAAATGATAGAGCAGTCCCAAAATACAAAATGTTGAAATACATATTTGCAAAATGTGCAAAGTAGAAACAAGTTAATCTATTTTCTGCTTTTTCTTTGTGGCATTGGCAGGGTCTTTGGTGTCCAAATTAACTTCTTCTTCTGATGGCACAAGCTTGTCAAGAAGGCAAAGGCGGGCTTTTGGTGAAGATTTGCTAGGAAGTTGTCCTGTAGGAAAAATAAGGGATGAAAAGTACAAATGGATCTCAAATATGTTTCAAGGTATGAATATAGTCAGAAATTAGACAGAATAAATCATTGAAACAGTACCTTCAGATTGTGACATTGGTTCGACTTCGCGAACATTTGCAGATGTTACTTTTGTTGCACTTGCACTATTCTGCTCGATTGATGAGCCTGAAACCTGACCTTCATGAAATTCGGCATAGGAAGTGATGGTGTAGCGCTGCCTACCATCTGGAGTCTTAAGTTTGATTGGCCTAATTTGGACCAAGAACAATTTGGATTGCAAATCCTTGTGAACTTCCTGTAACGGAAGTTCAGTGTTCTAGCAAAAAAAAAAAAAACCAAAAGAGTTAATGCTGAAGCATTCACAACTGTGAAAGCAAAGCAAATAAAATCATAATGTAAACAGGTAGTTTGGCGGTAGGAACGACCTTGTTTGCATATTCCATGACTTCACTCGCTGAAAATGTTAATAATTTTTCAGTTAGATTTCCAAATATAGAGGCTGTAATAATACCACTATCATCAATCACATCAACCTCAAACCTACACCTGTTCACAAAGCAATAATCAGTTAGGCCACGATACAATGAAATTAAAACAAAGCTAAAAAGGGAATAAAAGATAAATTTACCTGGGTTCTGCCATCTGCTTTGATTCACACAAGTTACAGGTGTATTCTTCATGTTGCAATGCAGATGTTGATTGGAAGCATTTGGGACAAGCCATGTACAAATACTTTTGGCAGATATTTTTGAGGGAAAATTGTGCCTTGACAAGTACATTCTGCAAACAGATTGCAATGAGTTAGGAGCAACAAACAGTAAAGCATACATGGAAAAAGAGATACTGGTTTTGATAATCAGTGAAGGAAAACTAAATACCTTGGCTAATGGTGTTATGTTAGCAACAAGACAAGTTTTCTTGTACGACTCTATAGATATCTCCGGAGGATTCTTGAAATAAGTCTTGTTCATGACAAAGTCAGACATCATCTCCTTGTTTCTGTCAACCCTGTTGCATAGTAAAATACAGTATTCAGTAAGGCAGAAAATAAAATGACTAATGCTATAAATTAATATAGGGCTGCATCACCAGTTTTTCAGACGAAGTGCACTTTCTATTGGAGGATTCACCAGAATAACTGAATCATATTTGGTAGTCAATGCTGTGCCTACAAATTGAATTTTTTTAGTTATAGTAATAGATAGCTGTGGAATAAAACATTGAGGGATGAACCAACAGTGCTAGAAAAAAATTTAGGATGAACAGAATGGGATTGACAGTGGAATACAGTATCATTATAGTAAACAACTTTAATCCTGCGACAAATGATTACAGGAAAGTTGTTCAAATTGTCAACAATATTAGCTCCTTCATTGGCAACAAACTCGTTCCAAATAGATAGCATGACTGTCTTCATACTGCAACAAAGAATAATGGAGTTAACTTAGCAAAGACATAAATTTCATGCGGCTAACATTATAAAAGGGAAGTTTCTTTTTCCAAATTCAGTAAAGGAACAAAATACTTAAATTTCAAATTCGAGCAGATTAGTTATTGTCTGGAAACAGTAAAAGAGAAATCCCAGGTTTATTGTCTGGAACAGATTAGTTATTGTTTGGAACAGATTAGTTATTGTCTGGAACAGATTAGTTATTTTCTGAAACACAGGTTTATGCAGTGAATAAATATGTTCTAAATCATCTGCACAATTCATCAGTAAGAAGCTTGAAATGTAATGACATGATGACAAGACTAAAAATATGAGAAGGAACAGGAAATTTATGTAGGAAAATAAATAGAACAGATAACAGAGAATATGTATTTCATACAACACCATGAAGCAAGACTGTAGACATTTGAACAGAAAATTAGGAAGATAGATTCTATAACCTTTGACTAAGGAGGACGAATTTCTGAACTGTTGAATCACCTACATCACCTTTGATAGTCTTAGGAGGAAGACTATCGATCACCACAGCCAACACATCTACATAATGAAAAACCATTTTACATGATCGGACTTAAATAGCAAGGTAAAACAGACACAAACATATTATAAATTCTAGGATTGTCAACTAACATGGAAACTGGCCTATATAAATTGAACTATCTGTACTACTTTTATATAAAACACCCACTGGAAATCTAATAAGTAGCGATGAAAAGATAACTTTACCAACGGATTCTTTTTTTGCATCAATGAACTTAGCTAGGTCTTGAAATTCTGTATACTGATAATTGACCTTAACCACACTATCAGAATTGTCAAGAGGTTCAAGGATGGTCCTTGAATTGATGATCCACTGTGTAGTTATCCCTTCAAATTGATACTCTTTTTTCAGTTGCTTCACTTCAGCATTTTTGATTGTATATTTTTTGTACACTTGCATTTTCTTCCCCATGCGCTCAATTTCATGATTAAAAACTATGGCTTGCACTCTGGAACCTGTCAATGGAAACAGAAATTATTTGAGTAAACAGGAAAAATATACCTTATTCTATGACAGAAACCTGAAAGTAGCACCAAAAGAATTTGCACCTTTGAGTCTGCGAGGATGAAACGCTGGTAACGCGAAGGACTGTTAATTGCAGTTGTTGGCTGAAGCCTTTCTTGGACAGTAACAATACATGACCAAGATGTCATGCCCTCAACAATTTCTTCAATCTCTAACAAACGGTCCATCTGAATTCAACAAAGACGCAATGTCACTGATATTCACAATAAGAGGTAAAGAAAACCGCAAAAGAAAAACAGGATTAGAAAATACTTCAAACCTGTAGCAAAGACATCAAAACTGATCATCAAGTATTTGCTAATTCAAATATTTCATTATAAACAACATTTTGAGTTTTGCAATCTGTCTTAGATTCACTAAAAGTGGAAGGAAGTATTAACACTTTTACTAATTTGGATGTTCTTGCTCTTGAAAGGGCAACATACAGTTGACCGTGTGAGAAAACTGGTTCTTGCAAGTAAACACCGACAAAATCTAACGTTTGGCCTTGGGCTTTATTAATTGTCATGGCAAATGATAACCTGACTGGAAATTGAGTCCTCTTAAATGGAATTCCATTTTTCTCTTTGTCTGAACTATGCAATGGAATTTTGGGTATGAAGACAACCCTGCCTTCTTGCTGACCAGATGCAATCTTTGCACAAATTGTATTGGCTGTTAATTGTAGACAAATCAGACGTGTGCCATTACAAAGACCTTCAGTCGGATTAAGATTTCGTAAAAGAATTATTGGACAGTTCTTTTTGAGTAATAGTATATGTGGAGGAAGACTTGATGGATTTAACGAATTTAGAAAATCTTCATAATCCCCTTGATGTTTTAGATCAATTGTTTGATCTGAACTGGGGTATACTACTAAATTCCCAGGAAATTGTTCTATTAAAAGATTATTGATATCATGAACGGAAGTATTTTTTGGTGACAAAATGCACCTATTTATCATTTCCTCTGGTTTGGTAGAATACAAAAGCAAATTTGGGAAGACACAATCAATCAATCTGTTTAATATGGAAAAAAATACAGGAAAACAGGACAAGTAATTAGATCAAAGAAGTTTAATACATGTACAAAGAAGGAAAAAACCAGATAAGTGACATGTCAAATACTTACTTATGAAGAGAATCTTTTTTGCCAATATACGGAATGACAATTTCATGTGGTAATGTAATATTACCACATTCATCCATAGGTTCTGAATTTTCCCCAATCTTGAGAAGGAATTCAAAAAAATTAGGGTCTAAGAAAGCACGCATATTTTGTTTCAATTTAATTTTTTCCATTGAAGACCATAGTGGAGAATTCACTATGCTGGCATTAACTTGTGACTTTCTTGTTCCTTTTTTAATAACAGGAAGAGTTTGTCGAAAGTCACCCCCAAAGACAACCACTTTTGAGCCAAATGGTTCATTTTTTCCAGTTATATCTCTCAAGACAATATCAAATGCTTCTAAAACATCTCTAGTTGCCATAGAAGCTTCATCCCATATTATAAGTTTAGCAGTTGAAATAAGATGGGTTGTACTGCTTTGCTTACTCAATTGACAAAGTCTAGTAATAGAGAAATCAATTGGAATTTTGAATCTCGAATGAGCGGTACGACCGCCCGGAAGAATGGATGCAGCAACACCTGATGTTGCTACGGCAATTGCAATAAATCCTTTGGATCTAATATTAGCCAACAAGGCACGATATAGGAAAGTTTTTCCAGTTCCTCCAGGACCATCAATGAAGAAGGCTTGCCCTCCACCTAGATGGATTTTCTGGAGGATAGATTCATAGGCAAACTTCTGTTCTACGTTTAATTTAGTTGGAAGCAAAAGATCTTCTTCACTAACAATTATATTCAGTTCACTATCCATCTCTTTTGTTAAATTATCAGACAGAAAGATTTGCTCATTTTCAGGAAGAATATGGTATTCGTTTATATTTTTATTCATCTCTTCTAAAGAATTGTTAATGTCTATTAAGACTCTTTTCATAACAACATGGCTGTCAACACTGGAATAATCCAGTGACCTTCGAAAGTCACTGGATAATTCGAGCTGGAACTGTTCCCATAATTTTCTTGGTTCATTTGGAGAACAAAATACTAAAATAATAGCAAAAAGGGACCTTAGAGCACTTGGCATCTGATAAAGAGATGCTTCTTTTAAAGTATCTTCTATGTAAGTATCAGATTCCAGTAAACCTAATTTTAGTGCTGCATCTCTAAATGTTTGGTATTTTGTGCCTGAAACAGTTAAAAGATCAGCAAAGCAAGTAGGAGCTTTAACATTTGAAAGTAATAGCCTAAGATAATATCGATCTCCCTCCTGTGGACTCACAGTAACCATTCGGCCAATTACATTTCTAGTTTTTCTTTTAATCCAGATTCTAAGGGTAGAATTCCATACAAAGTGTTGAGGAAATTCTTTATAAAGACATTTCAACTGCTGAGCTGTTTGATTCATACGATTCATTTCAAAAAACTCAGTAAGCATAGTTTTTGAAAAGTCAATTTCTTCTATCAAATTTGAAAGATTAGTTTTTTCTTTAAATGAAACAACTTTTCGACCATCAAGATGGACTTGCAAAGCATAAACAGAGGGGGTCATTTCACTAAGATTGAATCCATAAATCCTCCAAAGTGCTTCTGGAGGACCGATCCAACGGCCATCCTGAAACTGTCTAATTTCATCAATGTCTTGATGGCCATTTACTTCAGAAATTTGAAAACTGACCAAATCATGCCCCTTATAAATGTATTTATAAATGTACTTCATGAGCTTAATAGTTGAACAAATTTCAACATTCAAATGGCAATCAAAAGTAGCCAATAAATATGGATTATATGGAATAACCCAGCGATTATCCAATACACACTGCCTAACTTTAATCTGTCTACCATTATTTCTTCTTCTATAATAAGGATAACCATCTTCTACATGCATTGTTTGTTCACAAAAATCTTTAGGATAGTGATTTTTGCACTTACCATTTCGCATACATAAATTAGTTTCATTCATTTGGCCACATGGACCATGAATCATGTGTTTAAGGACAAGGTTGTATAAATGAGGATGCATTTCTGGATCAGGAATTTCTGCACATACAATGTTATTATATACTTCAGGATTTAATAACTTAAATTCTGGTTTGAGAATTAATAATAAGTGAGCATGAGGCATGCCTCTTTTTTGAAATTCAATCACACTAACACATGCTGCTACTTGTCCAAAGATATTTTTGTGTAATAGTTCTCTCCTAAGCATTTCAAATTTTGCTCCAAACACTCTTGCTAACAAATCAGGCCTATCAAATGAGGTTTCTTTGTTAGATAGATTTTCTTGTATCTCTTTCCAATTAGGATTACAAGTCATGGTAATAAAAAGATCAGGCTTGCCATATTTTTGAACTAAAGCCATAGCATCCAAGTATCAACGGCGCATATCTCTAGGTCCGCCTACAAAAGAAGCTGGCAAAATAACTCGGCGACCCACATTAGAGCTATCTAGTTGACCATTTGAAATGCTATCAAGGACACCTTGTAAAATTTCTGTTCTAACTTCTTTTTGTTTTAATCTAAGAAAGTCTAATCTAGATGTTTCTATTTTTATGTACATATCAACGACAAATTGTTGGAATAAACGCATTGTATGTAATAGCATTGATTCATCATTTGTTCTCATCTGAAATTTGTAACAGTAATACTCCCTAGTGGACACACAATCCTTTCTCTTCTTTCCAGTTTCGATGTCTACAATGGAAAGATTAGAAATTAGTTACTTTTACTGAAACTATGTTAAGCACTACATAGGTAAAGTTTCCTAATAACGTACTCAAAAGAAACTTACTTGCATCTTCACATGCTACCAAATCTTCTGGGGTTTCCAAAGTGAAGACATCAAAGCTAGAAGCATTTACATTAGGATTTATTTTTCTATGTTTTCTATTTCGGTTGGCTGTTTTCTGTATATTATTATGCCAACCGGATTCCCCACGAGGAAATAACAATGGATATTGAAGAGGATCATAACATGCAAAATAGTGTCGAATTGTATGACTTGTATTAGAAGTGCTATATATCTGAATATGTGCGCTTCTAGTATCCGAAGAAGTTTCTACACCATCCTCAGAAAATATAGCACCCACTTGGCTACAAGTGGGAAGATTATAGCGACGCTGATCTAAATTTGGAGAAGAATTCAGGAAAATCCTATAATCATCCAAATGAGGAATGCGCCTAAGGCTTTTCAAGAACTTACAATAAGGATTGTCCTCTAAAATCTGCATAAGTAGGGATAAAGTTGTTTCACGTAATTTATCACAGGATTTAACTCGTTGGGCCAGTTCCTGTTCAGTGTCATAGAAGTAAAACTGGATCCCAACTGTTTTTCCTTTGTTATTTGGTGAAAGACTATCGAGAAAATGATAGACTTGCCCCTGAACCCTGAAAGTATACATCCCTCTATTATTTTTAGTTAATTCCCTATCATATTTCGCCCCAAGGGACGTGAATGCCAAATTGTTGTTATAAGTTCTAATGTTTTTTCTAAAATGAACAGATTCTTCATCTTCATCGGTAAGCAAACGACAAAGTGCATATGGCATGGCAGGCATCACAATTGATACCCCGCCTCCTGCACAGCAGAATGATGGAGGTTCCAAATAGAACCTCTTAGCTGCGCAATAAGAACAATTCGGAACAGTAGGAAGAATCATAGAAGTTTCAGGCATCTGGTTAAGTGGTGAAGCAATTTTTTTTCTTCTTTTATTGGTTATCCCCGCATTTCCTGATAGGTCAAATGTTCATATGTTATTGTAACCATAGCAAAGAACAAGTATAAACAACTACATTCTGTCACAGTCATTTAAATTTACCTTTTGAATGAGAAGAAGAGTCAAGGACAACATGCTCTACTGTTTGAGTTGCCAAAGATGCACAACTCAGGGGAAACAAATCGCTGGGTTGTTTGTTTCGGCAGTTCTTGCTACCTAAATTGCGAGAAATCCTAGAATTACGCAAGATTTGATATCTTTTCTGCCTAGCAAGCTTTGCTTGAACATTAATACTAAACGATTCGGAAGGAAAAGGAGTCACACCGTCACTACGTGACGGATTATCATGAGGAAAGGAAATCCCTGTTTTCACATGGCCTAAAGATGTAGTCATAAAGGAGTATAAATCTTTTTTTCCTTGATTCAGTACTTGTCTTGTGTTAAAAGGGTATTTTGAATCAGGCAAAGCATTGCTAGCTTCACTTGAATCAGTCAAGCTAAGTTCACAGTCAATAAGTTCAATAATAGGTTCAGAATGAATCGATTTTTGGTTTTCCTTATGTATGCATGTTTGGCCACAACAGGGATTAACTTTTCTCTTTCTATGCGGTGCCATTCCATTCTAACACTCTTCAATGCTTAGGGTTCACATCTATTTAACTTGATACACAAAAGTCATGCACAAGTGATGCAAAGATAAGCAGAGAATAAATTAAGACCAAAACAGAATTAAAAATGGGAATCAGCACGAAAAAAATGGCAACAGATAGCTAAATAGAAGAATAACATAAATGTTGTTATGTAACGAACAGAAAAAGAAGCAGTATAAAGACCTAGTAAATCATTCGAATCGAAGATATAATCATAGGAAATTTGTTTAGCATACAAGCAACATCAGTCTATATAAAAAAGAGTAGTAAGGAAACGTACTTTTAGATGACAAACACAAGCAGTCTAGACAAGAGTCTGCAGCAAAATGCTCTGCCTGCAATATGATACATGATTCAATAAGCGTCATAACTTGCATTTAAATCTTTAGACTGCTTTTTAAACTTGGCGGTTATCCGATGTGATGTCATAACAGGGAAATAATAATTTGTGTTACCTCATTTCATAAACAGTGTCAGAAAAGAGTTAGTTTTTTTTGAAAAAAATAAACAAGAAGCATGCATTACAAGAGCAGAACATTAAAAAAAATTATATCCTACAGAAGTGTAAACACATTCGCAATATAGAATCAGCACTTGAATTTGGCAAACGCAATAAGCCGACAAAGTATAGATCATGACAGTGACCTAACAACTAAACACAAACTTCCATAACCATTACACAAGTACAAAAGAAGAATGTACAGTGGAGTAATACTTTTGAAATTGCACAAAACAAAGGACAGCTATTTTCCTTTCACACAAACTTTGAAAAGTCAGAAAAATTGGGCTGAAACTAAGCTGTATGTATGAAATGGATTTTAAAAAACCAATCACAGTACAACCTTGTTAAAAACATTATAAAAGCTTGCAACATCTGGAACAGAAAAGAAACAGAAAGCAAGAGTAACTGTACCTTTTAAATTGCAACTATACCAGCCAATCAGTTCCCAACATCGATTGAGAATCCCAGTTCATTCAATGCAAATAAAGAAGTACAGAAAAGAGTTAGTTTTTTTTAAAAAAAAATAAACATGAAGCATGCATTACAAGAGCAGAACATTAAAAAAAATTATATCGTACAGAAATGTAAACACATTCACAATATAGAATCAGCACTTGCATTTGGCAAACGCAATAAGCCGACAAAGTATAGATCATGACTGTGACCTAACAACTAAACACAAACTTCCATAACCATTACACAAGTACGAAAGAAGAATGTACAGTGGAGTAATACTTTTGAAATTGCACAAAACAAAGGACAGCTATTTTCCTTTCACACAAACTTTGAAAAGTCGTAAAAATTGAATTGAAACTAAGCTGTATGTATGAAATGGATTTTAAAAAACCAATCACAGTACAACCTTGTTAAAAACATTATAAAAGCTTGCAACATCTGGAACAGAAAAGAAACAGAAAGCAAGAGTAACTGTACCTTTTAAATTGCAACTATACCAGCCAATCAGTTCCCAACATCGATTGAGAATCCCAGTTCATTCAATGCAAATAAAGAAGTACAGAAAAGAGTTAGTTTTTTTAAAAAAAAATAAACAAGAAGCATGCATTACAAGAGCAGAACATTAAAAAAAATTATATCCTACAGAAGTGTAAACACATTCGCAATATAGAATCAGCACTTGCATTTGGCAAACGCAATAAGCCGACAAAGTATAGATCATGACAGTGACCTAACAACTAAACACAAACTTCCATAACCATTACACAAGTACAAAAGAAGAATGTACAGTGGAGTAATACTTTTGAAATTGCACAAAACAAAGGACAGCTATTTTCCTTTCACACAAACTTTGAAAAGTCAGAAAAATTGGGCTGAAACTAAGCTGTATGTATGAAATGGATTTTAAAAAACCAATCACAGTACAACCTTGTTAAAAACATTATAAAAGCTTGCAACATCTGGAACAGAAAAGAAACAGAAAGCAAGAGTAACTGTACCTTTTAAATTGCAACTATACCAGCCAATCAGTTCCCAACATCGATTGAGAATCCCAGTTCATTCAATGCAAATAAAGAAGTACAGAAAAGAGTTAGTTTTTTTAAAAAAAAATAAACAAGAAGCATGCATTACAAGAGCAGAACATTAAAAAAAATTATATCCTACAGAAGTGTAAACACATTCGCAATATAGAATCAGCACTTGCATTTGGCAAACGCAATAAGCCGACAAAGTATAGATCATGACAGTGACCTAACAACTAAACACAAACTTCCATAACCATTACACAAGTATGAAAGAAGAATGTACAGTGGAGTAATACTTTTGAAATTGCACAAAACAAAGGACAGCTATTTTCCTTTCACACAAACTTTGAAAAGTCAGAAAAATTGGTCTGAAACTAAGCTGTATGTATGAAATGGATTTTAAAAAACCAATCACAGTACAACCTTGTTAAAAACATTATAAAAGCTTGCAACATCTGGAACAGAAAAGAAACAGAAAGCAAGAGTAACTGTACCTTTTAAATTGCAACTATACCAGCCAATCAGTTCCCAACATCGATTGAGAATCCCAGTTCATTCAATGCAAATAAAGAAGTACAGAAAAGAGTTAGTTTTTTTTTTTAAAAAAAAACAAAAAGCATGCATTACAAGAGCAGAACATTAAAAAAAATTATATCCTACAGAAGTGTAAACACATTCGCAATATAGAATCAGCACTTGCATTTGGCAAACGCAATAAGCCGACAAAGTTGTTTGGTGAATTGCAAGTGTACAATATCAACAAGTAATAAAGTGATAAGTAGAGTATCGTTCCCACGAGGATTGTTTTCAATTTAACCAATTACTTACCAATATGATTAATTCAACAACAAGCTAGCCAATTAAATTGTTTTATGGTGAATTAAACTAAAGAAGGAAAAATTAATAACACTCGATAAAAACAACAAATAAGATGTTAGAGATTTCGACTTCACTTAATCAATCCTAATTAACTCTCTTGACTTGTCATGCAATTAAATTAAATTCCAATTTATGATGGTGAAATTTCCCTAATGTAAATTAATAGCCGACATCGGTCTAATAACCCTATTTAGATTAAAATCAACTCACACTTGGTCTAGGTGAATTTAGATTTCTAAATGCATTAGGAACTATGGAAATTCCCGGATTCAATCTAAGTAGCCACGACTTAGTTCTACTGCCGAAACCACATGAACAACCTAGATTATTACCGTCTAAATTGAATTCACGGTTTAATATCACATGAGCACATGCATGTTATCTCCACACGGTATCAAACAAGCATCAAAAATCAATTAGGTGGTGATCAATTACCTAAAAGCATTAAGAACATGATATTAAACTCATAATTGAAATATAAATTGCATGAACAAGTCTTAAGAATCAATTATTCATGATTAAGATCCATCTAATCTCTAACAAAAGAAATTAGAACATAATGAAGTTTAAACTAACAACAAAAATAAAAATAGACATAATTGAAATTAAAACAAATTCTTAAAATTAAAATAATTATATTAAATCTATAAACATATTACTACTTGAAAATAAAACACAACTAGAAATTTCATAACAAAGCACAAGAAATTAAATTACTAAAGTTGCTAAATTATACTAAGAAAAAAACAAGGAAAGAAAACTAAATCTACTAAACTAAAGAAAACAAGAAAAGACAAAAACAAAACTAAGACTTGAAGACTTGAAGTCAAACAACAAAATTCTGCATGGCTTGTTCAACACCCGTAGCTTCCAAGGAACAAAAACAACAAATTGCTGCTTTCTTTTCCAGTCCAAGTTGGCGGCTGAGCTTTGTATTATACTACTGAAACTCAAGACAAAAAGAGAAGAAGCAAACAAAACAACATCCAGAACTCAAAGAAAAACTGATTTGCGGCTGAATTTTCTGGAGAAAAGAAAGCTGAAGCAAACCCGAACCTACTTCCACTTCTATTTAAAATTCTGCACTAACTAAATCTAATCTAAAGTGAGAAGAAAATACACAAGAAGAACCAAGGGAATGAAGAGGACTAGCTTCTATCTTTCTAAACTAACGAAAGAAAGAAAACAAAGGAAACGAAGGCTTGTCATAAAGCAAAATGTAAAAACAAAAGAAAAGAAATTCTGCTATCTCTAAACTAAGGCTAAAGAAAAAGAAAAGAATGAAGTAGAAGAATACATCAAAGACCCAATGGCTGCTCTAACTAATGCAAGAAAAGAAAGAAAAGAAAAGAAAAACAGAATGGATGTGCTACTACTACTCCTAAACTAATGAAAAGAAAAGAAAAGAAAAGAAAAGAATACAAAGACCGAAGAGTGGTTGCTTCTTTTGTTCCTCTCGGTTGTGTGCTTTATATAGAGCAAAAGATTGGTTGTTTATTTCTAAATTCCACAAATCCAAATCCTTCTTTGTTTTGTTGTTTGTCTTCAACTTGAAATCGGTCCTTTTTGTTTCCAAATCCCAGCCAACTTTTGTTTCCAAATTTCAGTCCTGCTCTATGTCATTCTTGCTGCCCGATTCCTTTGTCTTGCAAGTGTCTTCTATTTCCTAATTTGCAGCTTAGCTTGTAATCTTTTTGGTCAGCTCAGCTCTTGTTCTTGTTGCTTGTTTCCTAATTTGTTTCTGCCCGAAGTTTCTGTTTTCTTCTCCTTTCTCTTTGTGTGCTTTTCGGTTGTTTCCTTTACTTTTCTCTCTTTTTCGGCTGTGTTTCCTTCTTGCAACTCAGCTCTTTTACTTCCAATTTGCAATTGACTTCCTTTCTCTTTTGACTGAAGAATGCTTTTTGTCTTCTTCCTTGTATTTCCTTTTTGTAGCATTCTTGGAGCCTTTTCTTCCAGCTGAATAAGTTTCCTTTTTTTTTTCAGCTCAGCTCTTGTTTGTTGTTCAGCTTTTCTTTTCTTCTTTTGCAGCACGGCTTCTTGTTCTTGCAGCTAGAGTACTC
Organism: Gynochthodes officinalis; assembly: GCA_020080225.1. Lineage (NCBI taxonomy): Eukaryota > Viridiplantae > Streptophyta > Magnoliopsida > Gentianales > Rubiaceae > Gynochthodes > Gynochthodes officinalis. The sequence goes on from CM034616.1 coordinate 4,607,760, forward strand.
TTTTTCTGTTGAAGCAATTTGGTCAAGTTTTGATAAGCTTTATAGGCTATAAAGTAACAAAATAATGCCTAGATAATTGGTTAGTCTTTTGATCTTCAAATTAGAAGAAAAATTCAAGATTAAGCTCAAAAGTTCTAAAAATATTTGAAAACTTAGAAATCATAAAATCAAAGGATAATTTGGCCAAAATATGTAAAAACAAATTAAAACACAAGCCAATTTCTAACCAAAATTAATAAGAAAACCCTATACAAAATAGAGTTATCAAAAGTATAGATCATGACAGTGACCTAACAACTAAACACAAACTTCCATAACCATTACACAAGTATGAAAGAAGAATGTACAGTGGAGTAATACTTTTGAAATTGCACAAAACAAAGGACAGCTATTTTCCTTTCACACAAACTTTGAAAAGTCAGAAAAATTGGTCTGAAACTAAGCTGTATGTATGAAATGGATTTTAAAAAACCAATCACAGTACAACCTTGTTAAAAACATTATAAAAGCTTGCAACATCTGGAATAGCACGATGTCAAAACAACCACCAGTAAAATTCAGCATACCAAGCACATTTCATCACACATGCTCAACTTATATTACAACAGATAAACATATATATCTCTCAGTACAAAAAACAAAGAACAAATATTAACAAACGATTCAAGGACATCCAAAAGAAAATAAGGCAATGGTTTGTATCAATGTAAAATAATACATAGATATGAAGTATATATCACAACATAGGGTAATAACTAACAACACAACAAAGAAGTAAGCAGGAAACTAATCGAAAAAGTCTGATTTTTTGCATCCTGTTAGAAGGCTGAAGAAAAGTAAGAGTATAAAAAGAAAAATAACCCAAATGTTCAAAACCAGTAGAAAGCCTTTTATATAAACCTTTTAAACAGATGAGAGGGCTATATATATATATATATATATATATATATATATATATATAACCTTTTAAACAGATGAGAGGGCTATATTTTTTTTCCCAAACGCATTCTATTTGTAAAAGTTCATATAAACCAAATACATTGTATAAACAATCAAAGAATCCTAATGCCAGCCTCAAGCCAACAACCAGTAAGATTTAGCCCACTAAGCACATTTCATCACACACGCACATTAACAACCTATATTACTATATTACAACAAATAAACATATATATTTCTCAGAACAAACAACAAAGAACAAATATTAAGAAATGATTCGAGGACATTCCAAAGAAAAAAGGCAATGGTTGTTGGAAGTCTCAAAACAAGTTAGGAAAAAGGAAAAACAAGTTGGAAGATTTAAAACAAAAAGAAGTTAGGCCATCAATTAAGCACCGAATATTGAATGTAGTAAAGAACAAGCAGTAAACAATCAGCAACATTAACACCAGTAACCAAAATGGAAGAACGGTCTTAAATTCATTTAATGCAGTAACGAATAGGCAGCATTAATACCAGTAAAGAAAAGGATGCAGACAACAAAGGGACAAAAAGGGTTAGGAAAAAAGAGGAACAAAAACATACCTAAAGATAATGAAAAAGCTTGAAGCAACTACTAAACACACGGTTAGAGAAGTAACAAGAATAATGGCATAAATAAGAAGGGCAAAAGTAGAAAATGGCGGTTAACAAGCTATCAAAAATACTGACACTTGATATGAGAGTGATTAGAAAGGAAGTGGGCTAATAAATGAAAAGTTAATGTTTACACACTGGAAGACAGCAGGAATCAAATATTTACACTTTGGACAATACCCATACAGACATAGGTAATAGCGAAATAAAAGACTTGACAGGAAGCAGCCGATTAAGAGTTCAAACAGCACACTTCAGACCCAAAAAAATTTAAAAAACATAAAGCAATCAAATTGCTTAGCTTTTCAAACAGGCGGTAGGTGATTCCTGGTGACCTAAGCAAGGATGCGGCTGGGACTGCAGTTCAGACTGAAACAAAAGAGTGGGAATAACTCGGTTACCAAAGAGAGAAAAAAATGAAATGACATGAAAGAGAAGACTGAAAAAAGAAAAAGCAAGCTGTTTTGTGGTTACCAAAGTACAAATGGCTGCGACGGGAAAGATGAAACTCCGAGTAACAGAAACGAAACGAAACAAGACAGTTCAATATCTGCAACCAATCTAGTTAGTTTCCTCCAACCGAAAAAAAAATCAGAAAGTTAAAGCAAAAATAAAATAGTACTTCCTTCTTTTTAGGCCGACGTTTTCACCGGCCACTTGTCGGAGGACGAAGACCAAAAACTGCAAATCAAAACAAGTTCTGGTGAGATCAAAGATTTTTTGGGAATTTTAAACAATTTATAACACTATGAAAGTAAAAACAGAAGAAATTTGGACGCGCGCGGCCGAAACCTGCAAATCAAAGAGAACATCTGGTCAGGTCACATAAGAAAGAAAAAACGAAAAAAACCTTGAAAAACCTATTAAGAAACCAGTACCGTAAGATGCGAAGGAAGACAACCAGTACCGAGCAGATCTGAAGGAGAGGCTTTGACCGACGACCTGGCGAACGGCCGACGACCTGGCGGACGGCCGCGGCCGAGAGCTGCACACCAAAAGGAAGATCCAGTCAGGTAACAGAAGGGAAAAAAAACCCAAAAAAACCTAAAAAAACATATTAACAAACCCACACCGTCATATACGAAGGAAGGCGAATAACGAATGTCAGATCCGCAAAAGATTTGAGGGAGAAGAAATCCAGTAAAAAAGAGTCGGCGGAGGAAGAGAGTCGGCGGAGGAAGAGAGTCGGCCGAGATAGGAAAGGAAATGGAAAAAAAATGGTAGGGTTTCAAAGCCGTTTCCAAAGCTGGGATGATGACATGGAAAACACGTGTACACACGTATACTAACTTAGTAAACGTGGCGAGGAGTAGCCGCGCAAGGCGCGGGAAAATTTGTGTCCACATGTCTTCACCTAGTACTTCTTGTTCGCGCTTTATTACTATATTCTAATGAGTTAAATTAGTATTATCTGTAAGTTATTTTCCACTTGTTTATTTTCCTGTCCAGATTATTGTGTTCTTATTTTTTTGTCATTAAGATTTCTATTGTGTACAAATTTAGGAATATAGACAACTGTTTGATTAATATTGATTGTAATTGATTAAGTTATTTAGGGGTTAATTGTCGTTCCTAAAATTGTCCAAAAAAATTATAGGAACATAAATTGGCAAGTTCGGTGGTACAAAATTACACAGATGTGGAGAACAAATGGCTAAGTATATATATTAATGAAACTAAGAACCTGCCCATTAGAAACTTAAATACGGAGTCCAAAATGCAAGAAACAAACTTAATCTTTTTTTCCTTTTTGTACGTTTGGCTTTTGACAATAAAGTGACAAAATAGTCCTTGTATATTTTTGTAAGATAATTGGTTAGTCTTTTGATCTTCAAATTAGAAGAAAATTCGAGATTGAACTCAAAAGTTCTAAAAAATAGTAGATAACTAGGTGATCATAAAATCAAAGGAAAATTTGGTCAAAATAAGTAAAAACAAATCAAAACACAAGCCAATTTCTAACCCAAGATTAATAAGAATACCTTATATAAAATAGGGTTATCTATGTTATATATTCACAAATTTTTCATGATCATGTTTGGCCGAAAAGGAACATATATGATGTGTTTTATCTTTAGCCGAATTGAACATAATTTGGAGTTTGCGAATGGCCAAAATTGATATATGCATCATATTATGGCCGAAAATATATGAGGTATATTTTTCACAAATTTTTAATGAGTTAGAATGACCGAAATTTGCATTGAGCAAATTTTAGTTCTCATTTCAAAAATATTGCTTTGGCAGAATTGATGCACCGCACTGCTTGTTCACACCAACAACAAAAATTTTCCCAAATAATGGTGTCAATCAGAGAATTGGATGAAAAACGGCCGTAAATGGTTGATGGATATCCTTCTCGAAAAATAAACACCGTGCTTCGATGTTGGGGTCCGATATGGTATAATGATCACCAATCAATCTGAATCATTCAACGGTGTGTTGAAAGGTGCTAGGAAATTACCGATAATAGCTTGTATGCGTGTGAATTTTTATCACCTAGTTAAATACTTTGATTTGCACTGAACCGAAACCCGCAAACATGTTGCTGATGGAGATCTGTGGCCACCAAATGTGCTTGAAAAGTTCCTTAAGAATAAACATAAGTCTAAATATCACCAAGTCATGGCCTTTGTGTGGAAAGAATGATTATATCAGGTCACCACAGGGGTATATTGTGACAAATGGGGCAACATGATTACAGTACATCTTAACAATCGTACTTGTTCGTGTGGCAAGTTTGAAATTTACAAGATTCCTTGTTCGCATGTGCTGAAGGTTTGCACTCAAATGGGAAAATTGGCTTTGACCCTAATAGATGAAGTATACAATGCGCATAAGATGGATGAAACATATTCTGTACATTTTCACCCCATGCCCCACGAGGACTATTGGTCACCTACCCCTTTTCATCTGGTGGCCAATCAAGATTGTGATAATAATTGACCCGGTCGTCCACAATCTACTTGTATAAGGAATGAAATGGATTGAACACAAAGGGAGAAGTGTAAAGCATGTAAAGAGATTGGACATAATTGGAAATCATGTCTAAATATGGAGAGACTTAGGGATAAGCAACCATGCATATGTGATATTCTAGTAAGATTTTAGTCGCTTGTTTATGGTTTTATGTAATATTTGATTTCAGGTTGAAATGTAATATTCTCACAAGAACTCTTGTTATGTTGATTGTGTGAATGTTGTTTTTCAATATCAATTACTTTTCGGTCAAAATGACACTATGCTTGTGTTCGCTATAATGTAATGCAATCATAATTTACATAAAATCACGTGTGTTACTATTATGTTGAAAACAATTTGGTAAAATTGTATTTAATATGTTTAAGTTATGGAGGGAGACAATACATCAAGATGATACACACATTTATCTCCGGGACCACGTCGGCCAAATGTACTGACGTTCAAACTGCACATCACTCGAAACTCATGTAGGGCAACCCTGATACCCTCCCGTTGAGAGTATATGGTCAGATGCCAAATTTTAGAGAGTTACCCCACTCAATATTAGGGTGCAAGACATCCTTTATCAAGTGAGATTCTATGGTGTATACATGTAGATGTTTATACTGTAGACCATTCACTGATCACGGCATTGAAAGTGAGATGGCGACAAGAGACTTACACATTCTACCTCCCAGTTGGTGAAGTGACCATGACATTAGAAGATATTGTGATACTTTGGGATTTACCGGTCGACGAAGATGTAGTGATTGGTCTTGATCCAAGTCATACGTTAGAGGACTGGTAGAATATATGTTAGGAGTTACTGGGTTACATGCCGGTCCCCGAAGATTTTGATGGAGATCAACTTAAATTGAAGAGTATCTCCATGCATCTACAGGTTTGCCGTCTACTACCTAAGGCCACAGATGATAAGGTTATACAGCATGCCAGATGCCGGATGATGAAGATTATAGGTTCTATTATGGGGGACAAGTAAGGTACTAATATCAAATTGATGTACCTATTTCTACTGAGAGATGTAGATACTACATCGAGATATAGTTGGGGCAGCGCTGTTTTAGCGTCTCTGTATAGGGCATTGTGTTGGACGTCAGTGAGAGATACGGCCAGGATATGTGGCCCACTTTGCATTCTGTAGTTGTGGGCATGGGAGAGATTATTGAGAATTAGGCTACAACAGCGTCATGTGCAAGACCAACCAATCTTGGGTTTCTTCAGCATGCTTACTAGGCTTTGAGCTTGCATGTACGTTTTTCTACACTTTTCATGGCACATTTGTTTATCTGTCATTTTGTCTCTGTATTCTATATTGTCATCTCCAAATTGTTACATGTGGAACATGGGTTTGAGTTTCACAGATGTCAGTTCACATGTGTTGCGTATGTATCGAGATCGTTTGGAGTATATGTCAGAGGATGATGTAAGTAGTACATAATTAATAATTTTTAATTTTTGGGTCTTTAAAACTAAGCATAGTTTAAACACTAATTATGGTTAATATTTTTTATTTCACAGTTTATTTGGCAGTTGTACTGAGTCAAAAATTTGTACGAATTGCCAGATTATTGCTTACATGGATAGGATGTTTGGTGTGCAAGCGTGCCTCTGATCAACTTTGATGTTGTTGAACTGCATGTACCTAAGTGGGTTATGCGGTAGTTTTATTGTCATCAGACTATTCTGGCTACCATTGATGCTAGGAAGGGATTTAATTGGATATCTTGGCATGCGCCTTACATTGATGGGTGGAATAGGCAGAGGGAATGCATTGTGCATGGATTACCTGCAAGTGGCCCTATGCAGTATTCTTAAGAGTATATGGTTTGGTATCGTCAGATTATTCGGACTCTGATAGGTAATCTCGTGCACCGCCCTACCCAGGGTGTCTGTCCAATTGCATCAGTTGTCGAGTATTGAGTATGTATATAATATTTTTATTTTTCAATGTTTAATGAAGTATTCACCTTTTTAATTTTTAGTGTTTTTTTATTTGCAGGGTGAATGTTAGGAGCAAGTGTATGATTTGACACACAATGCTTTCAACAATTTAGAGATAGATCCGAGAGCAGTTGTTGCAAATGTACATGACATTTCTTCTCGTGTATTGACAATTGTTGGAGAGAGTCACTGGATGCAGATGACACATTCAAACTTTGAAGACCAAGGTGAATTTCAACAATCACATGGTCATCCATCTACATTCGGTCACTGTATAGAAGATGATGCTGATCAAATATTTAATATTGGTTCATTTCCTCATCAGTTCGGTAAGCCACATGAGGAGACACTTGAGATTGAGCATTCATCGCAGTTTGACACTAGCACGTCATCTCAAGTTCCTTCGCATGATTTGTTCTATGAGCATTGGAGGTGTCTTCATCAGCAATCACGTATGGATCAATCCATTCCTTTTGATCTAAACTCATCGGAGATGCAGGGGTTCAAAAGCCAATCCAATGTAAACCCACACCCCCAACCCCCTAGGCAATAGCCTCACTGTGGAACTTAATTTTTCTTTTTAATTTGTTTAAATTTATAACTTCTTTCTATTTCCAATTTTTGTCCTACAAAGTTTATGCATTTGAGGTTCGCATAGGATGAATTTTGATATTTTACCATGGTTGGTTACGTGTGTATGAACAATTAGCTAAGAATGTAATAGCTTCTTATTTAATTATCAAATGGTAAAAATTAGAGCAAATTAATTGAATTTTTTTTTCAAAAATTTTTAAAAAGTTTTACTGTTTAAAATAGACTTAAAAAAAATGAGATGCACTGTATGGGAAAATCGATTTCGAAGTTAATTTTCTAAAAGTCGACTTTGGAAAAATCAACTTTGAGGTTGATTTTCTAAAATTAGACTTCAAAGTCACCTTTGAAAAAATGGACTTCATAGTCGATTTCACCTAAATCAACTTCTTCATGAATTATAAGCCATGTGTGACAAACATCAAATAAACACACAATCAAACGTTCCAACCGTCAATGCTTGCTCTTGGACCAAAATTAAGGTATGGAATCTCTTTGATGACTTCACATATGAGATAGTTTCTGTGTATCAGTCTGCCATTTTTATTTGTCTTTGCAGTAAATATGAAAATGGAGCATAATATGTATGTTTTCCATTTTCTAGATCGATGCATGCAGAATGCCGTAATGCTGGGTGTCCATTCTACTAGGGGCGGCAATGGCTGACACGAAACGATAACACGACACGAACCTAACACGAAATTGACACGACACAAAAATACAAAATTAACAAATCCGAGTTGAAATCAAGTCGAATATAATTAACTTGAAAAATAAACGGGTCGAGTTCGGGTCGACCTGACGGGTTGACAGGTCGACCTACTTAACCCATTTAAAGAGTAATTTGTAACCCGTGAACCCGAAATTGCCACCCCTACATTCTACCAACGATCTAGCTGGATTAGAGGTGAGGGGGCAAGGGTTTGTGAGGGAAGGGAAAGGCTGAGGTGGAATGCATCAAGGCGAGGGGGGAAAGGGGGGATGGGTAGCACATGGTGGTGAGGTGTGTGGGGAGAGGGACGGTGGTTGCTGTGGCGGCCAGGGAGTTGGGGCGGGGAGTATGCATAAAGGATAAAAATGAATAAGGAGATTAGGATTTGTTGGGCGAGAGGAGAAAGAAATAAGGGGCAATTTTTTTTTCTTTTCATAAATATTGCAATCGACATCTCTCTAATGTTGATTTCAATATTTATGGAATGATTTTTTAAATTGTAATAGTTATTTAATTAATTTTAAAATATATATATTTATGAAAAAATTTGTAAAAATCATGTACGGAAAATTAATATACAAACTTACCAAAAAAATGTACAATTTTTCCTATGTCTATTACAAAATAAAAATATATAAATATAATTTTCAAAAATATAATTTTTCTTATGGTTTGTTACGAAGTAAAGTATAGAAAAATATTATACAAAGTTATGTATAACAACGATTATAGAACAAAACATTCAACTCATTCATTCTGGTTAGAAATTGAGACATTACACTTTTTCTCCTTTTAAAAATTTAGTACGGAGTATCAATATACAAAAAATTACAGCAAAAATGTTGTTCAAAGTTTAATTATTTTTGTAATTTTTTTAATAACTAAAGTATTCAAATATTAAAAAAAGAAGGTACAAAATTAATTGACTTCTTCTAATTGAATAATTTTTTTTTTTTTTAAAAAAAGACACTAAAGTCAATTTCAAGAAATCGACTTCAGCATCTTAAGAAACCTCCCTGAATCATCAATTTTAAAAAAAAAAACAATATTCTCTCAAATGACTCTCACAAAATAGTTACATAGTCTTCTTCATGATACTAGCTTCTGACATAGTAGCATCACCAAAAACAATATGATCATTTGCAAAGAAAACATGAGAAAGTTCAAGGCCGTGTCTTATCAAATTAATGAGTTTCCTTATTTTATTCTAAACAAAATTTTGAATAAGTAATTCCTGTCTTTCCATACAAAAGACAAACAGATAAGGTGAGGGTGGATCTTTGTATCTCAACCCTTGTGAAGGACGAAATGAGATGGATTTTTTTTACTATTCTATAAAACCTACATTTGACAAGGTTTAACACAATTCATAATAAGATGGATCCAATTATTAGCAAATTTTATAATCGTAAGTCTTACGAAGAAAATTCCAATCAATTTTGTGATATACTTTCTTGAAATCCATCTTTGCTATGATCGACCCTTTTTTTTTTTGACCTTTTTCTTTTTATAACTTCGTGTAGTATAATTATATTATATGAAGTTTAATGACACGGTAAAACCACTTTGCCATAGTAAGACTAATTTATTAAGAAAGGGTCATAGTAGTTAAAGGAGTCATAGTAATTGCATCAAAACTTTTGTAATTACCCTGAAAAAAACATTACAAAGAGATATAGCACGAAATTGAAAGATATTCTTTGAATTTTTAATTTTTGAAAAACGTGAAATAGGAATTCCATTTATGGTAACACACCATTAAAGATAGCCTTTTGAACCAGTTTAAAAATTGAGTGATTGATAATTGACCAAAAATTTTTATTAAAAAAAAGGTTGTATAGCATTGGGGCCAAGAGCTTTGTCATAAAAAAAGTAGTTTTCCTAACTTTTGAATAGATGAAGGTCTATTTAATATAGCCATCTCATCATTTGAAGTTTAATGAATCATACAAATTTACCTTAGATTAAAAGTTCCCCTTAGCAAATCATTAATAGAATACAAGGATTTGTAAAATCGAATACAAGTTGATGAAAAACAATTTGATTAGAACACCATTCACTATTTGGCAATTTTGGTGATCTAAAAGATTCCTTTCGTTTTTTTGATGATAGTTGTTGGGTGGAAGTAATGTGTATTTCTGTCCCCAAACTAGATTCAATTCGTTTGGCTTTTTTGGAACCAAAAAGTCTTTTCTTGTTCTAGTATTTGATTACACTCCTCAACTAGCTTTAATTCTAATTTCTCCAAATATCTAGAAGAAGATTGTTATTTTATTACTAGAACATGGTTGATATGCATTAGCTGGAATAGAGAATCTATCCTCCAAATGAGGTATCGTCAACTTGCACTGCTCCAAAATAATTGGAATCATAATTATCAATTGACTTAGAATATGGTAAATATTCGCTTACTTTAACCATGGTTTCTTTCTCTATTGAAGCCTTCTCCCTTATGTTTGTTAGCAGCTGACTTGATGGTGGAAATTCCCCCGCACCAGCTTGATCCGGTTGTTAGGTGCTCCAAGTATGGTAGAAATTCCCGAGACATAAAGATTTTATGCTAAACATAGAGAAGTTCAACGGCTAATGGGATGGAGTCATCTGGGAGGGGAGTGGTGCGTGATGGTATGGGTTGTCTAGTTTTTACTTATCTAGACTATTTTGGGGTCGGTCCTTCTCCTTGGCCTTGCATTTTATTAATTAGTTGGTTTTTGATGAAGTTAAAATTCACAACCTGGTAACTATCCAATTCGATTATCACAATCCAAGATCCTTCAGATGTTTAACAATGAAAATTCCTACAAAATAAATCCTGAAGTAGTTTTCTGGGGTAAACTTTTCGATGCCTAAGTTAGCCCTTTGATCGGAGTTTAGTAATTTCTCAGTAGTTAGAGAATGTCCCCAAACTTGGTTGCTCTTCCTGGTTTTATCTACCTTCTTCTGCCATTAGTGGGATTTGATGTTGTGGATAGATATGTGGATTATGGTTGTAACTGATGACTGTGCGTCGCAATGCATGTTCCATAATCGTAGGCCACAGTTATTGCTTATGGACAAGCAATATTCTATTGAGTTCCCACCTTGTGACATGGGGCTCAAAAGTCCCGTTCACTTAGTGTGATTTTAGTGTATTACTGGCTTATGGATGCAGAGTTCCGAAGTAAAGCGAAGGTCGAGCTATTGCAGGTATCGCGAAGGTCCTAACCTTTGACTCCAAGGTCTGGAACTTCACTTGTCTCTGTGGTCTGATCTTTGGTTCTATGATCTGGAACTCTAGTCCTTGACTGGTAACTCTACGAGCTTAATCTGTACACATCATAAGCCCCCAAGACCTTAGTGTGATAATGTCAGGCTAAGGTCTTATTAAGAGTAGGCTTTTAGAATGTCAGGAGAGAGAAGTAGGAATGATGTCGTGTGTAATTGTGTTTGTCGTTAGCTGAAACTCATCGTGAGTCGTGATAGCAGTTATTATTCGCCTTTTTGAGGCTACAACTTTAAATATCGTGGGGCCTAAAAAGATTTGGTTGGGTTACACACGAAAGCTCTAGAGATTGGTATGAAGGTGATAACTTCTCACTTCTAGGTTTCCACGTCTGTCGCTTTTGCTGCCTCTTGGAAGTTGAAAAGTTCAAGACTTTTGCATTCTGGTGAGGAGGTTGCAACGAGTTTCTAGAGTGTTCGTTTTCAGTAGCCAGTACATCTCTTTGCTACCATTCAAAAAAGTAAGTATGACTTCTTCGTATTCTTTGTCTTCTGGGTCTTTCTGTTGGGAAAGAAAGACAATGTCCTTGGCCGGGGAAAAGGGTAATGTCTCTAGATCTGCTAGCCAAGGGGTAGTGGAGTCTGGTAAAAGAAAGGTAACTACGAGGAAGTGAGTTTTAGTCGTGTCTAGTTCGGATGAAGAGAGGAATATGTCTGAGGCTCAAAGTTCCTCCTCGAAGGAACTTGAGAATTTTATAGCTCCACCTATGGTGGAATATCCTTCAAAGTTTGTTCCAAGCACTGAGGCTCTGTCGACAGTCTTTAACAAAGCCAACGTGAGAGAACTTAAGAAATGGTACCATATTCCTAAGGATTATAGAGTGAGGGTTTCAGGTAGCGAGGGTAGGGCTTGTAAACCTCAAGTTGGATATACTGCTATGTATGAAGAACATCTAAAGGCGGGCATTGGATTCCGTATTTGTCAACTTCTTGTTGATATTTTGAATTATTATGAAATTGCTTTGGCTCAGTTGGCACCTAAATCTGTGAGAACAATAATCAATTTTGAGATTTTATGCTTAGAAGGTAAAATAAAAAGCTCTGTGGATCTGTTTATCTATATATATATATATATATATATATATATTGCATGACAAAATATGCGAATTCATTGGGTTATTTTACGTTTTCTCCAAGATCCAAAAGTAAGGCGGTGAGGTCGTCGGCCCACCATGAGTGGAAAAGGAGGTTCTTTTTTATAAAATCGGAGGTGTGTGGGTTGAGACAGGGTGGTTTTATGGGGAAAGAATCGATGCATATCCGAATCGGAATAGGCAGAACTCCTATAACACATAGAACTCCGAGAGGAGAGAATCAGTAGCTATATCGAAAAGAAATTGGTTAAATATAAATTGAACCCTACTGTGGCTAATACTAGATCTCTAAGGGTAGGGATCTTATGTGAATTTTTGAATTTTTGTTTGTGTTAAATCAATTAATTTTATTCATGTTTGGTATTGCAGTGATGAGGATTGGTAGTTCAGTCAAGATAGAGTCTGCAACAGTGGCTCGTTCTGCAACTAAGGAAGTTCCTGTTACCAGGAAAGTTGAAGTGGGAGAGCCTTCCAAAAGGAAGTTTGATGATGAGGTGGTGGAGATTGCATCTCTAGCAAAGAGGAAGAGAGTTAAGGTACCCGCAAAAAAGAAGAAGCTTAGTGAAGCAGAGGCTGATGATGTGGCATCAAAGACTGGGTTGGTTTTTTCCAAGCTTGGAGAAGAAGAGGTGATTAAGGTGGAGGAGTGGGAAAATTATCAGAGGAGGTTGGCTGAGATGCCTCTAGCAGATTTGAACAATAATCTTTGTTATTCTGTTCCGTGTGTTCTTAGTCTCTATTAGCTCTGTTGTCATTCTTTTTTTTTTTTTTAAAGTATCATAATATGTGGCTATTTTGAGATATAGACATTTGCCTCTTGGGTTGAATTTGTCCTTAGGATAAATGATTAAGCTGAGGAAGTTGCTGCCGTTAAGGCTGAGATTGCCCAGCTTAAGGAAGCCGAGAAAACCTCCATAGAAGCAAGGAAGAAATAGGAGGAAGAGTTATCTAGGATGGTTGAGTCAAGAAAGAAACTGGAGGGAGAGGTATTATCCCTACAACAACAGCTGCAGGAAACGGAGAAATTGGTAAGGGAGGTGTCATTCCTCTAGCAACAGCTATAGGAAAAGGAAGAAGAGATTTAAAGATGCACGAGCATTGCGTAAGGGGATTTTGCTAAGTTGCTAGTAAAAAAGGTTTTTCAGACACAAGATTTTTGGTGAGTTTGCTGTGAACTTATCTTGGGCTGCCGGGAAGGTTGGAAAACATGAAGCAACCGTTGATATTCAAAAAAAATATCACTCACTAAAGTTGGAGGAGTTGCCTGGTTATGACCCTAAAGCTGAGGTAAGGGCTACAAAAACGTATATAGATGCCGTAAAGGAGTTCGATGGCTTCTTTACTTTATTGAAGCATTTAGCTTCTCGCAACTCCCATATGACTCTAGAAGAGCTTAGTGCTTACGCGATGAATGAAGATTCTGACCCACAGATTGTAGCTAATGAAGCTCCAAATGATCAGGCCAAGGCTGAGACCTCAACACAGGATGATGGAAACCAAGATGAGGCTAGTTCTTAGGCTTATTCTATTTTTCTTTCTTAAATTTGCTATTGGTTTGTAAAGATAACTGGTGATTGGCTGTTGGAAGGACAAAGTACTAAGGAAAATTTTCCTTTTTTTTTTTATCAGGATCTGTTATTACCAACGAAAGCTGTCATTAGTAATTTGCATGCTAATGTTAAGGCTTTTGAAGTTGCACACACCGAACTTCAAGGAACCATCTCTCAATTAATAGAGGAGAATAAGGACCTCCAAGATCACATGGTATACTTGGAGTACCAAAATCATTGTCTTAATGAAGACATGGTACAACATCAAAAGGTACCAGGAGATTCAATATTTGCAGAAAATGAAGCAAATAGAGAAAAAGTTGCCAAGCTTTCGGTGGAGGTTGAAAGGCTTACCTCTGAGCTTAGAAGCAAGGATGAGACGGTCTGCACCTTAACCAATGAGGTTAATAAGGAGCGCTAAGAGGTACAAAATTCCCACGGGGTGTTGAAACCGTAAAAGCAGCAAATCTTGGAGTTGCAGTTCAAGTTCAAGACTTAGAGGTCAAAGATCGCAGAGATGAAAACCTGTCTAAAAGGGGTTGGTCTAAAAATGGCATCTTCAAACAGAGATCCCATGAATGTGATGATGGAAGAATTGGAGCTTATGGCCCAACAAGGCCAAACATACACTATTGCGTACAAAGGTAAAAAAAATGGCATTTAATAAATACCTGCGAGAGAGGACTAAGTATGAAGAAGAAAAGATGAAAGGGAAAGAAAAAGTATAAGTGTTGTTTGTTCGTGTTTTGTTATGTAATAAAATAAAACTGTACTATGTAGAGTAGTGGAGATCTTTTAGTCAAAGATCTCGATATTTGGGACCTCTGAGGCAAGAATCCCTGCCCTATAGGATGTTTGGCTTTGAGGCTAAAGTCCCCACATTTTGGGGTGTTTTGGAACTTTGAGGTGAAAGTCTTCACCCTTTAGAATGTTTGAAAACTTTGAGGCAAAAGTTTCCACCTCTTAGGATATTTGGAAACTTTGAGGCGAAAGTCCCACCCTTTAGGGTATTTTGGAACTTTGGAAATAATTTTTTTTTGGTCACCCTGTAGGATGTTCCTTTTTGACACCCATATGGATGTTTATATCTCATCATCCTCTTGGGATGTTATGGAGTTCGCAGCTAAATTTAGCTGAACTGAGGTTACACGTGGATTCCTCGATTTACAACTTAGCAAGGTAGTTTCACCACCTTGAACCAAGTTTAGGGAAGTCATAGTTCCGCTACTCGATTTAAGAAAAGCAAAAGAATATTTTATTCAACCAAAAAGATAATTAGACATAGAAGCATTTTAAATTGCTAACATGCCAGACTTGGGATAATAAATTACCCTCCATTATGGCTAGTTGATAACTTCCAGATCTTGATGCGTCGATGACTTGTAAGGACCTTCCCAATTAGCTTCCAACTTGCCAAATTTTTGAATTTGGCTTGCTTCGTTTTTGCATAAGACCAGGTCTCTTGGGAAAATTTGTTGATCTTCACCCGTTCATTGTAGTATCATGCCATATCCTGTTTATATTGACCTTATTTGATGGAAGCTAGATCTCTACACTCTTCCAACAAATCCAGATTAAGCCGAATATCTTCTTCATTGGCTTTAGCATTAAAAGTCATTACTTAGGGACTTAGAATTCCAATCTCTACCGGGATTACGGCTTCTGAGCTGTATGTAAGGCTATAAGGGGTCTCGTTTGTTGCTATCCGAGATATGGTGCAGTAAGCCCATAGGATGTTTGGGAGATTTTCCACCCAATCCTCTTTTGATTTATCCAACTGAGTTTTCAGTCCGTGTAGAATGGTGCGGTTGATGACCTTTACTTGACCATTGACTTGTGGATAGGCAACAAAGGTAAAATTTTGTTTGATCTGAAGCTCTTCGTACTAGGATCGGAAGGGGTTGTCTGCAAACTATTTTCCATTACCTGAGATAATCACAAATAGAATACCAAACCTACAAATGAACTTGTTCTATATAAATTTCAGAATGTTCTTTCTAGTGATCATGGCCAGAGGTTCAGCTTTCACCCACTTGGTGACATAGTTGATAGAAACTATTAAGAATTTCAAGTGTCCTAGACCCTCAGGAAAAGGCCCGAGGATATCAATTCCCCATTGTGTGAAAGGCTATGAGCTCTAGATGCTAATCATTTCCATACGAGGCCGCCTTACTATAGAAGCGTGAAGCTGGCACTTGACACATTTATGCACAAAGTCGTTAGCATCTTTGAACATAATTGGCCAATAATATCTTCATCGGATGATCTTTTTTCCCAGTATGCGAGGCCCTATGTGGCTTTCACAAGATCCGAGATGCACTTCTTGGAGTATGTAATTCACCTGTTGAGGGCCAACACACTTGAGCAAAGGTTGGAAATATGATCGCTTATAAAGGATCCTGTCTTGTATGACATAGCGAGGTGCCTTCAGCTTTAATCTTCTTGCCTCGTTTTTGTCATCCGACAGTTCCCTATTCTGTATATATCTCCAGATGGGAGTCATTCAGTTATCTCCTGCCTTTTCTTCAGTACTTCTGTAGGGAAGTATCTCCACCAAGACTTTTTTTATTTAAATGAGAGAAGACAGAGGATGCCAATTTGCTAAGAGTATCAGCCTCTTGTTCTTGGACCTTGGAATTTGCACAATCTTGAAACTATCAAAAGAATGACCGAGACAGCATACCTTGTCAATATACTTTCTCATTTGAGGTTCCTTAACTTCGTAGAAGCCTTATGCCTGATTAAAAATGATATGAGAATTACTGTATACGTACACCTCTCTCGCTTTCATCTTTTGAGCTAACTTTAATTCTATAATTAGGGTTTCATACTCGTCTTCGTTGTTGGTTGCCTTAAAATCAAAGCGAATGACGTATATGACCTCTACCCCTTCAGGGCTCTATAGTAATAGCCCTACTCCGCTGCCATCATTTTTTGAAGCCCCATCTACATGCAATACCCAGGCCTTCGAGTCATTCACTTCTTTCTCTATGCTTTTGGATGATCGTGAGGGGTTGGCTTTGAGGTAGGCATCTCAGTTATGAAGTCTGCTAAGGCTTGTGCTTTGATGGCTGTTCGAGGTTGATATTGAATGTCGTGTTCCCCCAACTTTATAGCCCAATTCACCAAACGTCCAGAAGCTTCTAGTTTGAACAGTATCTAATTGATAGGCTGATCGATGAGGCCACATATAGGGTGAGCTTGAAAGTAAGGCCTCAGTCTCCAAGCAGCATAAACCAAGGCCAAGACTATCTTTTCAATTGGAAGATATCTTGTCTCCGCCCCTTGAAGTGCGTGACTAACATAATAGAATGGCCTTTGAATGTTGTCAACATCATGGATGAGCACCGCACTGACAGCATTATCTGATGATGCCAAACATAAATATAAAATCTCTCCAGTAGAAGTACCATAAGAGCTAGCAAGCTTGCTAGATGGCTTTTCAATTTCTCAAATGCCTTTTGACAATCTTCAGTCCACTTGGAGTTCTTAGTCTCTCTCAAAGTTTGAAAGAAAGAAAGACTCCGATTTGTAGAGCATAATAGGAACCTATTTAATGTGACTAATGACCCTGTTAACTTTTGAACTCCTTTTAAAGTTCTGGGGGGCGCCATCTCTATAATGGCTTTTATCTTATCTGGATTGGCTTCAATTCCATTTTTGGAAACCATAAAACCCAGGAACTTTCTCGATCCTACCTTGAAGATGCACTTTTTAGGGTTTAGATGAATTCCTACTTTCATCATGGTTTGCAAGGTTTTTTCTAAATCCCTACTTACACTCTCACTTTTCCTTGATTTAATCACCATGTCATCCACATATACTTTCAAGTTTCTACCAATTTGATTGGAAAATACCTAATTAACCAAACACTGCTAAGTTGCTCCTGCGTTCTTTAAACCAAAGGGCATCTTATTTTAACAAAAGATCCCCATTTTTGTGATGAAGGCTGTTTTTTCGACATCTTTTTCATCCATTAAGATTTGGTAGTAGCCTTTGTAGGCATCAAGGAACAAAAAAACCTCATACCTGAGATGGCTACGACCTTCTGATCAATCACTAGCAAAGGGTAACAGTCTTTTGGACAGTATTTGTTGAGATCAGTATAGTCGATGCACATTCGCCAGCTATCATCTGGCTTTTTTACTAACATAGGATTAGATAGCCAAGTCGGATAAAATACCTATTTGACAATATCATACTAAAGTATTTTCTTCACTACTTTGTTGACAACTGTGTTTCTGTTTGGTGCTAATGATCTCTTTTTCTGTTGTATAGGTTTCACTCTAGGATCAATGCTGAGCTTATGCGTCATTAGGGATGATGAAATTCTAGGCATGTCTTTGGGACTCCAGGCGAAAACTTCTTTATATTTGCGAAGAAGGTGAATAATGTGCTCTTTGATCTCTGTAGGAAGTATGGATCCCACCTTGACCATTCTATCTAGATGATTGTCATCAATGACGACCTCCTATATCTCGTCAGTAATCTTACAGGACTCAATCAAGGTTGTCCTTGCGTTGATATCTTTGAGACTCTGAGGTGTAACCTCGAGTGCCTGAGAGCAGCACCTTGGAATCTCTAAGGCGTAAGCTTGGCATTCTCAGAACTTGCGGAGGGAACCTCCGCACCTTTGCTTATACTTCCCCGACGTGTCATCTCGAGGTTAGTTTGTGACATCTCTGTGGCTCCGATGGCATGTACCCCTTTTGTCAAAATATTCCTGCCCTTAATAGCAATCCGCATGCACTCTCTTGTCGTGTATTGATCCCCTCGAATTGAAACTATTCTATGCTCTGTTGGGAACTTCATGACTAGATGATAAAAAGACTAGATGGCCTTAGCCTTGTTCATCCAAGATCTTCTGGTTATTGCTTTAAAAGGGGATGGAGCATCTACGACATAGAAATCCATCATGATAGTCTTGTCCTTGGGGTAGTCCCTCACTATGATCGCAAGTCTGATTATCCCCACCGGATGAATAACTTCATGAGCGAATGTCACTAACGGCATGCTTGATGACTTCAGGGCTACAAAGTCAATCTCCAACTTGCGAAAACAATCTATATATAGGACATCGACTGCCCTCCCATCGTCAACATAGACCCGATGCACTTTTTTATTTGCAACTATAGCTTTAATGACCAGGGCATCATTATGCAGGCTAATGGTAGAAACCGCATCTTTTTTTCAAAAAAGAAATAATTTTGGAATGTTTGAAATGCTTATTAACTGTCTCTTGGGGAGGAATTCTTCTAGCATTAGCTTTAATCGCTGATTGTGATTGACCATCTGGATAGCCTCCAAATATTGTGTGAATAATACTGGTAATATTACTTTTGTCATTAGGTGGAGGTTGAGGTGCTAACTATTGCAGAGGATTGTTTTGATACGGCTGATATGGCTGATTCCTAAAATGATCCCATCTCTACCGGTGATCAGTTTGGTGTGTGAGGTGACCTCGACCACTTTGTCTTCCTCCCCATCCTCCAGTATGATAACCACCTCCCCAGCCTCCAGACCGAAGTTGGGTTCTTAAATGCCACCGTTGAGCGTACTGACCTAGCATTCCATTGCGGATGCAATCTTCTATCATCTTCTTGAGGTCTTTACAATCTTCGGTATCATGCCCGTGATTGTTGTGGAAAACACACCAGAGATGCCGAGGACGCTACAGTTAACGAGACTAGAGGTTGGAGGAAATCTTTGTGTATGGCTAGAATCTCGGTACGGCTCTTAGTCAATGGTATTGAGTTTTTCTCTTGAACCTGAGATTCTATCCGACATTTGTTATAATTCAACTTCTCAAAGGCACTTTTCGAGGAATTCTTTCCTTTAGCGTCGTCCTGATGTTTTTTCTCATGTTTCTCATGTTCTCTCTTCTTTCAATTGGTTTCTTCTCCCTTGGTGTAACTTTCCAACATCTGTCAAAGTGTTTGAGTATCAACTGGGGTGTCACAAGCCAATTTTGTATAGAATGGTCCTGGATTCAAACCATTCATAAAGGCTAAGATTATCAATTAATTTGTTCTATTAGCTATTTGTAATCTTTTATCATTGAACCTCTCCACATATGATTTAAGGGATTCATTCTTTGCTTGTTTGAGATTCATCAGATCTATGGCAGTCTTGTGGAATTTTTTCCAATCGCCTAAATGAAAAAAATACTATTATGGGGTAGGCCATCAATCTGCACCCGTGCTTTCCCGCTCAAATAGATAGGGAATGCTTTGCACATAACCGCAATTGGAGAGTTTTTTAAATTTATCGCGTACTTAAATCGCGACAAGAAATCCAAGAGGTCAGTATCCCCCTCATAAGACGGGATTCCGTCTGGCATTTTAAATCCATCCGAAGTTGCATATTGCATAATATTGGGTGCGAATGGCGAGGGAACGTCTTCTTTACCATCTGACCCCAGCAACCCATATATTGTCTGCCACCTAATTACTGATTAGAGAGAAATCGTCATGTCGAGGACGTTTAAGGTTATGTTGAGGTCTAACCCTAGAACGCTCATTCTCATAATTGCTATCAGTATGAGAAATGTGTCGTCACTCTTGTCGTCGTTTCTTTTCCGCCTAATCTTCTCACAATTGCCATGTTTGGGCTCATCTTTAGAGTGGCATGAGTGATGTCTAGTTCTGTAGAATTCTTCGAATTGCGCACGATGTAATTTAGTGAAAGCCCGCTCATCATCTTCTTTTTGTTTTCGTGCCAATGACTTGTCTCGATTTGGAGATATATGTTGAAAGTGTCCACCTTCATGATCAGAGTGATGTTTTGATCGTTCAGGAACTCTACCCAAGCATAACAGATCATTCACTCTAGGTCCTGAACGACTACGCCGCGCTCCTCCTCAACTAGTACCTTCAGTGGTTCTCTGGCCTCCAAATCTGGTATCTACCATTTCAATATGGATCAAAATCGAAAAGAAGGTTACGAATACTCCTTTAGAGATCAAGAAATTTCTTTCCCATAGACAGTGCCACTTGATGAAGTCAAAATCCACAACCTGGTAACGATCTGATCCAATTATCACAATCCAAGATCCTTCGGATGTTTAACACTGGAGATTCTTGCAAAATAGATTCCGGAGTAGTTCCCCGAGGTAAACTCTCCAATGCCTAAGGTAGTCTTTTGATCTGAGTTCAGTAATTTTTCAGTAGTCAGAGAATGTCTTCATACCTGGTTGCTCTTCTTGGTTTTATCTACTTTCTTTCACCATTAGTGGGATTTGATGTCGTGGATAGATACGTAGATTGCAGTTGTAACCGATGATTGTGCGTCGCAATGCACGTTCCATAATTGTAGGCTGTAGTTATTGCTTATGGATAAGCAATATTCTGTTGAGTTTCCACCTTGTGACTTATTATGATTTCAGTGTATTATTGGCTTATGAACGCAGACTTCTGAAGTTAAGCGGAGGTTGTGCCGTTGCAGGTATCGCAAAAGTCCTAGCCTTTAACTCCAAGGTCCGAAACTTCGCTTGTCTTTGTGGTTTGATCTTTGGCTCTAAGATCTGGAACTCTGGTCCTTGACTGGTAACTCTGCAAGCTTAATTTGTGTACATCAATTTCTAATCAGTTGATGTGGAGTGTGAGTTAAAAGTGTTAGCAAATATGGTGAATGGAAAGTTTTCAATTCTGTGGAATTTGAATGTTTGCTTTCAGAAGATATCGAAATACAAAAATATAGTTATTTCATTTTCCCACTACTATCAGGAGACTAATGTGGTGGCGGACGGTTTGTCTAGGCTGGCATATTAGGTCAAACAGTTCTGATTTTCAGATGCATAGAGGAGATTTTATGTTGCGTTCAACTTTATTTTTCTTTAGATAAAGACTAGATTTGTAATTTTAGATTTGTTTAATCCTAATGCAGATGTTGGTTATCCAAGTAGTAAGGTTAATACCTCCCTCTTGACCCTTGATTCTAGAAGAGGTAAGGCTAACATCCCCTCTCTAATGTAATCTCTACTTATGAAATAAAATGGCTAATTTCTATTTTCTATGAAATGAAAGGGTAACCAAACCCACCAACCCACAAGGGTTGTTCATCATTAAAAAAAGAAAAAAAAGAGAAAAAGTTTTAGATAAAGCCCCTCATACTCTATTGCTTGGTGTTTGAAACGTACCCAAATGAAAGGGATCAATAGTTTGTTTAAATCAATTTCAACATAGACCAGCACATATACATCTAGATGCCTCAGCCATTGGTTTATCCACTTTCAAAGCTCTTTCTAAAATATTTCCATTCCTTAATAAAGGTTCCTCAAGGAAGTATTTGACTAGAAAATTTGACAACCGAACCTAAACCATCGTAGAATTAGTCACTTCCTCTACCAGGCAAAAGCTTGATCGTTTTTTCTGACTGTGAGATAATGCCCCATTACCATAGAAGGTCCTTCGTGGAGGAAAAATCATAATCCAATTTACTTCAGAACCATACTACCATACTAGGAAGTAATTCTCACTCAAATCCATTAGTTCAAGTGGGTACTTTAGATTCCATAGCTCATTCAGTTTTGCTGATAAAAGGGGTGTAGAGTCTTTGTGGCTATGACTACATCACTAACTGATAGGCCCTCCATGCTAAAATTAATTGAAAGTACTTCAAGAAAATCACTACAAGGTTTTTTTTTTTTTTTTAATTAATGTTTTTTAGTGCCCCTAGTGAGAAGATCAACTTCCTCACTGATGGGTGAGGGTGAGTTCTGCCAAGAAAGGTTTCCAAATGATTTGTAAGTTGTTTGAAAAAAACAAGCCCAGAAGACAAAAGAAGTTTTGAGCATTTCACTAATAACCAATCACAATTTTCTAGTATAATAGTCATGTACCCTTGTACAAGTTAATAAAAACAGCCATTGGTACTTCTTTTTTCATGCTCTCGAGATGAGCGCTCGTACAATAAAAGACAACCATTAGAGCTAATTAGTTGTGATAGACAAGGAGGTGGACGGTTGTGGTCATTCTAGATATTTTTTCCTTGGTTTTAGGTAGAAATGCTGGGCACACATGAGACGGGATGGAGAGGCGGCAGCAGAGGGTTTAATTCAGAGATTCATTCTAGATTCAGGCATGGAATTTACCCTTTTGCCCAACTCAAAATCCCGTGTGTCGCGCGTTCGTTACTTTTTGTAGTGTAACTTTGTGATATTTTTATAAGTTTAGTGATTGTTTTAACTAAAAAAAAGTATAATTAATGACTAAAGTTAGAAATTTAAAAAGTATAGTAAATAAAAAATTTATTTATTTTAAATATAAAAGGCAAAGTCCTTTTACTCCAATATAAACTTTTCTAGAGCAAATCAAGAACAATTTTCAAAAACTAAATTAAAAAATCCAAAAAATTCGTCCAATATCCACCTATAGTAAAAGGGTTAGATTGGTTATTTTTCATGTATACCAAGGTAGTGTTTCAATGGGTTTGATTGTCGTTATTTTTCATTTTTGAGATAGACAGCTTTATGGATTTGTATTTGGACTATGGAGGAATATATGAGTTCTTTATATATAAAAAAGAGATGAAATTTAAATTGAGTAATGATAATTGCAATAAAAAATTTTAAAGAATTTTTACAGTCAATAATGTGGTATGTATTTGACAAAATAATATTACTTAATTGTTTTTGTCATGCACTTGCCATGTTAATTAATTACTAAAAAATTTAATGAATTCTTATAATGACTAATGTTGCTATAAAATACCACCATTCATTTATCTAAAGTATATTATTTACAAGTTTTTAAATTAAAATAATAACAACAATAAAAACAATGGCGGTTGTTCTTTTCTTTTGTGAATTGGTTCCTAAGAAAAATCCTAGTGTATGTGTGGCGATCACGGAGGCAAAGTAGTGTTGGAAGCTTCAAGAAATTGATGGTGCTGATTTTTGATTGACTAATTGAAGCGGTCGTCCCTTGCTTGCTTTCATCAAGTTCACTAGGTTGATTGTTAACTTCCCAAGTGGGTTTATTTGCACTACTTTTTACATATCCCTTTTGAGTGTGGGTCTGGAGAATTAGGTCTCCTCTTGTTTTAAGTTTGTCATTATATCAAATTGTCTTCCCTTTTATATTTTGCGTGTCTAAGTTTCGTACTCTTGTTGTGAGTTTATGTATATAATATTATAATTTGTTGTTTTAATCTTGTACATTATTTACACACTTAACCGTTATTTAACAAAATGATATTGAATGATCAGATTGATTGTTATTTAAGAGTTTTTGCAATGTTTATTAAAAAATTTTCCTCCATTTATTATCACTCAAAAGAAATTATGGCTCTTAGCTATTACGAATAAAGAAGAGTGTGATCAAATTACGGTATGTCTCCTAATTAAATCAAATGTAACTTTAATGTCTTGAACAAAATTTAAGAAAAGAGTTAATCTCTTTAACAATTTTTTTTTCAATTTTCTGATTTTATTCTGAACTCTCTAATTTTGGAAGTCACTCATAATTTTTAGTTGTACTACATAGAATTATAATTGTGTAACTGACTTAGTTAAGAAAAATTATTGATGAGAATCAATTATTATGAAAATTCAGGGAAAATTCAGTGAAAACCACAGAGTATGCATGCTTTATTGAGCACCAACCAGTCAGCTTTTAACTGCAATTCCCTCTCGAAGTCGAACCCAGCACAAGATATAACAATGTCAGCACCTCCAGACTTGAGAGCCTCCAATCATGACCGACGATTTTTATCTCTTGGCATTTTTTAATTGCTAAACTCCAGTAGTTTTTCCACCACTCATGGAAGTTGGCTCATTCATTTTAGACTCTTGAGTGTCACGCCCCAAAACTTAGACATGACACGGTTATAACTTTAGAGTTAACTTTTTTAAGTCATAAAACCTTCTATAGTTAGAGCAAACTTTTCACTAAGGATAACGCTATCATTAAATATGGTACGATTTATACCAACATCCATCTACAAAGTATTCCATAATAATCCAAATCCAAAACAAAAAGTTGAATATTCATTCTAAAATTTTTTTAATACTAAATAAATAAAGTTAAATACAATGCTGGTCTAACCCAAAACATAAGCAAAGTGAAAGAAAATGCCTCATATAATTTAAATCTATTTATTCAAATCATCATCATCATCGTCACTTTTATCCCAAATTAGTTGGGATCAGCAGTCGATGAACCCAAGGACATAAATCCATAAAATAAAAAATATATATAATAAAATAAATAGATAAAGAAATAAATAAAAATGCTAAAACTATAAAGGGCAGTCGGGACCATTAGAGTTTTGCTCTTCTTCCACACTAATAGTTTTCCTCCACTCTATTTTACTACCAATCATCCACCAATCTATTTCCCACTCCACTAAATCTTGTTTTACTACTTTTTCCCATGTAAATTTCGGTCGACCTCTCCCTTTCTTTTGGTCATGCTCTTTAAAACAAATTTCTGTTCTTACCGGTACATCTATAGGTCGTCGAAGAATATGCCTAAACCATCTCAATCTATATTCTCTCATCTTTTTTGCCACCTGTGTTACTCCAATTTTTCGTCAAATATCCTCATTTCTTATCTTATCCATCATTGTCTTGCCACATATCCACCGTAACATCCTCATTTCTACTACTCCCAACTTATACTCAAGTTGTCTCTTTGCTGGCCAATATTTGGCTTCATATAACATCGCCAGTCTTATAGCTGTTCTATAAAATTTTCCTTTTAACCTAATCAGGATTTTACGATCACACAAAAACCCTATTGTACTTCACCATTTCATCTAACCTACTTTGATTCTATGCTCTACATTTCATCAATCTCTCTCCCTTTTTGCAGTATTGATCCCAGATATCTAAAAACATCTTTCTTGGGTACCTCCTGTCCGAGCATACTCACGGAATCTTGGTCCTCATGTCTTGCCGTATCGAATTCGCACTTCATGTATTCAGTCTTATTTCGACTTAACATCAATCCTTTTGACTCTAATGTGCTTCTCTATATTTCTAATTTAACTTTTACCCCCGCCTTGGTCTCATTAATAAGCACAATATCATCTGCAAATAACATACACCATAGCACCTCATTTTGGATATCCTTTGTCAACTCATCCATAAGTAGGGCAAAAAGGTAAGGACTCAGAGTAAATCCTTAGTTTAAGCCTACTGTGATTGGAAAATAGTTTGATTTTCCATTATAAGCCTTCACGCACGCAGTAACACCATGATACATATCTTTGATAACCTCTACATACTTTGAGGGGACTTTCTTCTTCTCAAGTACCCACCATAGAACCTTTTTTGGGACCTTATCATACGCCTTCTCAAGATCAACAAATACCATATGTAGATCCTTCTTCTTTTCTTGATATCTCTTCATCAGCTGTTGTATCAAGAAAATAGCCTTTATGGTGGATCTTCCTAGCATAAATCCAAATTGATTTACAAAGACCTTAGTCTCTATTCTCAAACGATGCTCAATAACTCTCTTCCACAGTTTCATTGTATGGCTCATAAGCTTAATGCCTCTATAGTTAGCACAATTCTGGATATCCCCCTTATTCTTATATATAGGCACAAGCATACTCTCCCTCAATCCCTTAGGCATCTTATTTGTTTGCAAAATCTTGTTAAAACTGTTAGTCAACCAATGTATTACTACATCCCCTAAGCATCTCCACACTTAACTAAGGATCTCATCTGGCCCCAATGCTCTACCCGTCTTCATCCTCTTCAATGCCTCCTTAACTTCATGCTCTCTAATTCTATGCACAAACCTTCTGTTTGAATCATCATAAACATCCTCCAACTCTATCCCACTTCCATCACTTCCCTCACTAAATAGTTTGCTAAAATAGCTCATCCACATTTTCTCAACGTCTACTTCTCTTACCAAAAGTTTTTGGTTTTCATCTTTTATGCATCTAACCCGTGTCAAGTCTTAACTTTTCCTGTCCCTTATCTTTGCAAGCCTATAGATACCTTTTTCTCCTTCCTTGCTCCCCAGTTGTTTGTATATCTCTGAAAAAACCTTGCCTCTAGCCTCTCGCATAGCTTTCTTAGCATTTGTTCTTGCTAGTCTAAACTTTTGAAAATTCTTGTCACTATGACATTTATATAAATGCCTAAAACACTCTTTCTTATGTTTAATTGCCTCCCATACCTCTTCATTCCACCACCAAGTTTCTTTTGTTTGTTGTCCGTTCCCTTTACTTTCCCGTAAGGTTATCCTTACCACTCTTTGAATGCAATTAGCCATCTCATTCCACATCACATTTACATCATCCTCCTATAGCCACGGCCCTTCCTGTAGTAATCTTTCCTTCAAAGCTATTGCTTTTCCTCTACTTTCCACCATCTTATTCTTGGGTTCTGAACAACTTTTTGCATTTTGCGTACTTTGCTCTACTGAACCTCTAGAACCACCAACTTATGTTGCGTAGTTACACATTCTCCGGGGTAAACACTGCAATCTACATATGAGGTCCTATCCTCTTTTCAAGCAAGAAAAAAGTCAATTTGGCTGCAATTTTGGGCACTGTGAAAAGTGATTTAATGTGACTCTCTTTTCCTAAAGTAGGTATTTGTCACCATTAAATCATAGGCTAGAGCCACATTCAAAATATTCTCACCCGCCTCATTTTTAGTCCCGTAACCAAAACCTCCATAAACTCTATCAAAACCTTCACTATGTTGCCCAACATGTCCATTTAAATTCCCTCTTATAAATACCTTCTCCTCGCTGGTATCACCATTAGAATCTCCTCCAGGTCTTCCCAAAATTTATCCTCATTTGTAACTCGCAATCCAACTTGAAGGGCATACACACTAAGGATATTCAAAATCAACTCTCGCACTACTAGCTTAACCAAAATAATTTTATCTCCCGACCTTTTAACATCTACCACTTTATCTCTGTAACATTTATCTATCATAATCCCAACTTCATTCACTCTCTTTTTTGTGCCTGTGTACCACAACTTAAATCTGGTACCTTCAACTTCTTTAGCCTTTTCTCCAACCCATTTAGTCTCTTGCAGGCAAGCAATATTGATTTTCCTTCAACCTAAAGTATCTCCTAACTCTCTCAACTTACCCGTTAAAGTTCCTATGTTTCAACTCCCTAGTCGAATTTTCACCCCCTGGGCTTTGTTTTACCCCTGCACTCGCCTATAAAACCCTTGCTCATTTTTCACCACACCCGGGCACTGATGTGGCGCATCACTCCGGGAATGATGGCCCTAGGCTAGCTTCCTTACCCCTCGCACCTGCCTAACTTGGTGCAAAGACCCTTGCTCATTTTTCGCTACATCCAGGCGCCAATGCAACGCGTCACTAAGAAGGGTACACTCCAACGAAATATTCTTTGGGTTCATCTCATAAAAGATAGCTATTTTTTGTAGCGGGCTCGTAACACTTGACGCCACCCTCCTCACTTTATCCTGGTTTGGGACAGGCTATGCAAACATACATAAGCGGAGTTTGCATAGACGGAGTTAATCTATTTATTCAAATAATTGACTGAAATTATTGAAAACTCTAGCAATTTCTCCTATTACCACGACCTTCCACATTCCAATCTTTGGGTGCAACAAAAATCAACTATAAGATGTGAGCGAAACTTTCGCCTAATATGCAACTATAGTGCTCCCTGGTAGCTAGGTACGAGGATGTCACATACAACTTTAAATAAAACCATCATTAATGTACATTTTTAGTTAAATCCATTAAATATGCAATACCATTTCAAAATATACATATATATTTAGCTGACGACAAAACAAACTAACAAAATCCATCACTTAAAAAAAAAAAAAACATTGAGATCATGAATACCTCAATTCACATATTGGTTCGAATAATTGGTACCAGTTTTAGTTATTTATCCCATGAGGTAAGCTAAACATATCCTAGAAATCTAGTTTTTGTCCCTCTAACAAGAAATCAATTCATAACAATGTGAAACATATTCCCCCAATAGCCAATCGAGCATTCAAGATCTCAAATAAATATTTAATTAAATAGTACAAAAAAATTTATCAAACGCAATTTGCATATTAGAAAAAATCATTACAATACACCATGCTCATCCCATTTATAAAATAAAATGTTCCCCCAATAGCCAATCAAGAATTCAAGATCTCAAATAAACATTTAATTCAATAGTACAAAATAATTTATCAAACACGATTTGCATATCAGAAAAATTCATTGCAATACACCATGCTCATCCCATTTATATAATAAAATAAATTTGCTTTCATAAAACCTTGTTTAAACTATTTACCAAAAATTTGTAAAGAGCATTAGAGTAACTTACCTCAATACCCTTCAAAAGATTCCAATCTAGTGTAGGTATTCAGACTACTCTTATTCTCCTATGTTCAAATATAATTCCACACATTTTATCTTAAGTCTAAGCACATATTTCTAAACATTTTAATTAATTTGGTCCTTAACAAAACCTAAAAATACCTAAGGACAATTTAATTTTCATGGAACTTGCAAAGTACAACAAATTTCGTAATTTAAAAATCTTACTATAACAAATATGAACCTTAGTGATTGATTCTTGTTTGTCGCTAAAGGTCATCAACCCAACATCAACCACCTTTCATCCCTTTTAGCGACAAATAGAAGTTTGTCGCTAGTGGTTTTTTTTCCTCCTTCTGGAAGCTAAAGCTTCCCTTCCCCGATTTCTATATGTAAGGCTGTCTCCCAACTTTCATGCACATGGCTATCAAGTAGTCTCTTTTTCTCTTTTTTCCCCCTATAAACCATGCCTTTTCCTCCACAGCTTGCCACTTGCAACCATCCCATCTCCACAATTCCCATAACAAATTCCCATCCCAATCAATTCAACTTCCAAATCAATAAATTGTTTTACTAATTGAGTTGGAATTAGTAAAACAATTAATTGGGTTTAATTTTCTGCTCTTGCCAAAACGCTAAACTCGTTTAATAGGGAATACACGCAGGTAAATTTTCTCCCCACAATCAAATTCCAATGACTGCCTTTCTGTATCTGCCCAACTCTTCTGTCTATCTTGGGTAACCTTCAAATACTGTTGAATCACCATCACTTTCTTTACTATTGTCTATACTAAGTCGGGTCTTGTTATCCTTTTCTCACCAATATCATCCCAACACATAGGTGACCGACATTTTCTCTCATACAATGCCTCAAAATGTGCTATCCCGATGCTAACCTGTTATAGAACTTAAAATGTACATATTTTTTATTCGTATTTTCCCAATATTAAATTGATTATACGATAATATTGTTTGATTTTGATGTACTTTTTATATTAGGTATGGAAAATGGAGAATTGAAGAAAAAGGGATTAAAAGTAAGATTTTTGTAGGAAATGAAAGCAAACGACTTCAAACTATTAGGAATGGGCACGTCCAACATAGTAGAACCAAGACCAGAAAACCTCCATGAGTGAGGCTTGGCCATGTCTTGTCAATTGCTTAGTTGGATGAATTTTAATTTCAAAGACAAGATTGTTGTGAGCTGGATCACGATAGTTTTTTGTTTAAAAAATCTAAGAGATTAGGTTGTTAGTTTTAGATGGATTATGTTATCTTTACTTTAGGTATGAAATTGAAGTTAAATATCTTTTGTTATCTTATCTTATCTTATGTAAGTCTTATCTAGACCTTATAAGCTACTCTATATAAAGACCCTATCAGTTATTTTCACAACAACAAGAGTAAAGACTAGAGTTAGACTAGTAGAAAGTAGGAATTAATGTTAGTATATTGTCCACTATGAATGGCTAAACAACTTCTTTCTGATTCAAGGGAATAATGTCAATTGGCTCTTCTACAATGGAGTCAAAAGACAGAATTCAATTTGTCCAAGCAAATTCTTGAGATCAAAAAAAGAATGGAGTTAATGCAAAATCAAGGAGGGGGAGAAACTGGTAAGAGTGGAGACTATTAAGAAGTGAATTGAATCAAGCTTATCAGGAGGAGGAACAATATTGGAGGCAGAAGTTGAGAATCCAATGGCTTCGAGAAGGGGATAACAATACTAAATTTTTCAATGCCAGCACAGTAAGTCGAAGGAGGCAGAATACTATAGAGGGATTGATGAAAAGAGACGGTAGAAGATGTGAAAGCCAGGAAGAAGTTAAGGAAGAAATTCTTAGGTTTTACAAAGAATTGTTCACTATGACAAACTCACCTAATCTCCAGGAAGGTCTCCAAGGTATTCCGTTGTCCATTACCCAATCCATGAATCAAAGACTAATAAGGCCTGTGGAAGATGAGGAGATTAAGCATGCTCTTTTTCAAATGTATCCCAATAAAGCTCCTGGCCCTGATGGTATGACTCCTCTTTTCTTTCAATCGTATTGGGATATTGTCAAAAATGATATTTGCAATGTTGTTAAAGATTTCTTCTTTCATAAGAAAATGCTTAAGCAAATGAACCATACTTTGATAACCCTCATTCCAAAGATTGAGAACTCGACCTCCACTAAAGATTTTAGGCCTACAAGTTTGTGTAACATTGTCTATAAAATAATAGCTAAAGTGCAGGCTGATAGGTTAAAACCTTGTCTATTTGTATGTATCAGTCAAAACCAAGCAGCTTTTATTCTAGGAAGACAAATATTAAATAATGTGGTTGTTGCCCAAGGATGTATTCATACTCTATACTCAAAGAAAAAAGGGCCGAAAGGGTATATGGCACTCAAACTTGATATGGCAAAGGCTTATGATAGGGTAGAATGGGAGTTCCTGTGTTCAGTACTTAGAATGATGGGTTTCTCTTATATTTTAATTGAATGGATTAGGTAGTGTATTATCTCTTTCACTTTTTCATTCAATATTAATGGGGAAGAATGTGGTTATATAGAACATACCCTAGGCATTAGACAGGGGGGATCCTATATTGCATTACTTGTTTTTAATTATTTCGGAAGCTTTTTCGATTATGATTAAACAAGCTAGTTTGCGAGGTGTATATCAAGGACTGAGAGTATATAGGAATGGAACCATAATTACTTATTTGTTATTTGCGGATGACTCTATCTTGTTTTGTGAAGCAGATGCTAAGCAAGCTAGAATGATTAAGGTTCTTCTAGATGAGTATTGCAGAATGTCGGGACAAATGGTCAACATGGATAAGTCCTGAATTTTCTTCAGCCACAACGTGCTTAAAGAGTACAAAGATTCTATTGGCCTTATTCTAGATGGGGTTAAGGAAAAGAAGAATGTTAAATACTTGGGTCTACCTATATATATAGGGAGATTTAAAAGGGAAGTTTTTGGCTATAATGTGGAGACAATACAGAGGCGAATCAATGGGTGGAAGAATCGTTTTCTCAGTTGGGTGGCCAAAAAGACATTAATTAAAGCTGTGATAGATGCTCTTCCCACATATGTCATGAGCTGTTTCAAACTCCTAAGCAATATTTGCCAAGATCTGATCAGAAATACAGTGGCTTTCTAGTGGAGGGATAATTCAGAAGGGAAGTCAAAAATTCATTGGAAAGCATGAAAGGATTTAGCGGTACCCAAGGAGGAGGAAGGGCTTGGCTTTAAGAATATACAACTGTTTAATTATGCTTTGATCGCTAAATAGTTGTGGAGAATGGTTACTCAACCTAATCTGCTTGTTAGTAAGGTGATGAAGGCTAAGTATTTTCGTATTTTCTTAAGGAGGGGTTATTGAAAGCTCCTCAGAAATGCAACTCACCTGGTTGTGGAAGAGCTGGTTGAATGCTCGGTACGTCCTATGCCACGAGGCAAGATTTCAAGTGGGAGAAGGTAAGTCAATAAGGATCTGGGATCATCCATAAATTTCGGGGATCAAAAGAAGGGTAAATGTTCAAGAACCATCTTGCAGGAATCAAATTATATGGGTGAGTCAACTCATGAATCATGAGAGAACGGCATGGAATAGGCAACTTATTGGTGAGATCTTTAATAATTATGAAGCTGCATGGTATTATGGAATAGGCAACTTGGAAGTATCAGCCACAAGGATTGAAAGATAAGATCATTGTCAAGTGCATGGTATTATGTGTTTACTATTTGTTATTTAAATTAAAAAATAATTTATACTTATGGGTATTTGATGTTGTATGAATTGTAATGTCATTCTTCTTGGCATTTAGGAGAATTCAAATTATGATGGTAGTGTAGTGAAGAAGGCTTTTCGTACGCAACCTAGCAACCAACATAGGAATATGCTATATAGGTTGCATCTTCACTTCAAATCCATCCAAGGAAGAGGCCATGAGGCATCCTTCAACCCATGTAAAGGAGCCTGAATGGATAAAGCTTTGTGAGAGATTTGCTAGTGAGGGTTTCCAGGTCAATCCTTCATTAATTCTTGCATTCTTTTTTATTTCAAACTGTTATGGTTGAAAAACCAGTATTTGATTCATTTTTCATTTCCTAACAGTTTCAGGAGATCAGCCAAAAAAACAAGAAAATTTGTGCTACTAATGACACCCCACCAACTATTGGGCCAATCTCAATCGCCCGGATAGTTGATGATTTGGTTAGTAAAGCACAAGTCTATTTTATTTTTCCTCACAAATCGAGGTGGCACTTGCTTAATACATATAGTATGATTGTGGACACTTGACAAACAAAAGAGAAGGAAAAGAACCGACAGTGATCAATATGAAATTTGTCATTACTCTAAGAAAAAGGGAAAAATGGTTAATGAGAAGGCACAAAAACTTTGGTACATGAGTTTTCTTGTTGCAATTTAAGCAATTTTGACTTTTATACATGTAGAGCATTAGGGGAATGATGACTTGTTTCTTAATGTAGGATGAATTGCGACATGAGGAGTCTACTTCTTTGGCAAAGATTTGTAAGAAAAAGTTACACCACATTCCTGGGCATGTCAAGGGACAATTTGTTCCATAAAAACTGATACTTGCGATTGAAAAACTCAGAAATGAAGTTGAAGTAGAGAGGAGAAGAGCAGACAACATTGTGGAACAGAATGCAGCCATAACGGCAAAGGTTGCTGCTCAAGAAGTTGAGTTGAATGCAGTAAAAAAGCAGATGCAATTCATAATGGCAAAAATAACTCGTCTTTCTAGTTAGCAATCTGAAAAAGATGTAAGTGCACATTTCATGTCTAATTGTCTTATAAATATAAGATTGATTAATTCAATTGACATACTGTTCCTTTAAGGGATTGTTACATGCACACTCATAGGCTTCGTATCAATATTATCAATGCATGGGGAATTTCTAGTATTTCTTTGAGATATGAACATTATCTAACATATTGATACCTAACTATATGGGTTGGTTTATGATTATTTTCCTTGATTGGTGGAATTGTATTGTGTCATGAGATATATTTGGTGGTCACTTCAGTTTTTTTACATCCTCTAACACTTGATTTTCATTAACTCATACTAAGAGATAAGATTTGAAACTGGGTATGTGTGTGTAAAAAAACCCTTATACATTGCTAATTAATCTTTTGGGAGTTCTCTATGTATGTGTAAAACTATTTTGGGGCAAAAAGTGTTTTCGTGTCTATCGATCTGAAAACACATAATGGAGTATCTTTGTTGATACTTGGCCATCAGCATGTTTGGGGTTTGATAGAAAGAATTTCTTTATTGAAAACAATGGCGAGTGTGAATTGTTGTCCATGATTTGATAGTAATTGAAAAAGTGCATTTCACATGCTGCTGTTGAATATTGCCTATGTTGTTCTTAGGTTAGATTTACATATGCTAATGACAATTCTCTATAATGCAGAATATGCCTTTGATTGCTCATCTTTTTACAAAACTAACTTAATTCCATATAATTTGATGTCTTAAAATCTTATTGTTTCCTCTAGAAACACGCTTTTGTTGTTGAGTGGAATAAGCCATGCATTAATTATGGGTTGTTGCTGCTTTTCAGGAAAAGAATAGAAAGTATAGGTTGTAGTTGGTCATATATTTGATTGGCTTGGGTTGAATGTTCCAAACAATGACTAACATTGAGCATTTTTATTTTTCTTTTCACAATGACTCATTCACCAGCACATAGCAAAGCATCCACAAATTGGTTGGTGTTGTGTAGGTCTATTTCATTCATTTTGTCTCTTTTGTTTCAGAATGCTAAGCAAATGATATGTTGATATTCTATTTTGTGGTTTTTAAAGTGTTTGGATAATATTGATTTGTCATGTTCCAACTACGATGTGGGTATATCATTCTTCGTGTCTTGTGGGAAATTAAGATATTGTCCCTTGAATTGATGAACTTTAACTTTTGTTTCTTTTATTTCAATATTTTTGGATATTCAATGATTAGTGTAATTGTCTTTATTATATTTTGACTTGGATGATGTATGTATTACAAGGATGAACAGTATTATGATCAATACAGTGATGTTATTAGTGACAAGACACCAAAACAAAACATGTCATTGTTTTGGTTAAAAGTTATCACTGTACACACTATTTGGTGACAATTTTTCTTCGTCACTAATTGAATTGGACAAGGTAGTCTTCATTGACGAACTTTTCTCATCACCAATGAATGGACCAAATCCAATTTGGTGACCATTTTAAGTTGTCACCAACTCATCCCAAATAGCGTTGACTAAGATATCTTTTCTTTGACAACTTTTTCCATTACCAAATGTCATCACTAAGTGCCATTAACCGTCGTACTTTTAAAAACGAGACTCTGTTGTCACCAAATTTCGTCACCAACCAGTTGAAATTGGTGATGATTCTTAGTTATTATTCTTAGTTATTAATGACAAAATTTCCCACCCTTTGGTGATGTCATTTTCTCATTACTAATTTTGGAGACGCCCTCATTTCGTCACCAAATTCGACAATTTGGAAACAACTTTCATCTTTCATCAACAATTACCTTAAGTGACAGAGCATTAGTAGTGACATAGAGATGAGCTACTTTTTCATTACCAAATGCTGTTGGTGACGAAGAATTGCTTTTTGGTAATGAGATTTTTGTTGTCTCTAAAATTCATTTTTCTTATAGTGTATTTAGATATTATCTTATAAACTACGTTGCATAGGTTGATTGGTTGATAGTGTGAAATTGAGTTTGGGGTTTTAATCTTAGGGATGAGGGTAATTAAAGTATAATGTATCTGCTTACGCATTTTTCTATGTACAAAAACAAATCCTTTACAGCTTTGCAAATGTTAACATTAATCACATTCCACTTATACCATCTGATTTCTGCATCATCTACTGGTGTTTCACACAATGAGAGGTTGTTTCACACAATGAGAGATGAGATGTGCAACAACATAAATTATATCCATCAAGAATCATAAAAGGAGAAGTTGGAAACGGAAAAATGAGAACATATTCAATCCATGAGAGATGAGACGTGCAACATTGTAAAATTATTTCGATGAGGAGTCCTAAAAGGAAAAGTTAAAGAGGGAAAAATGAGAATAGATTCAATCTTTTTGGCATATTTAACTAAATTTAATAGATTTAGAATTTATATTTAGAATAGGGTTCATTTATTTGTTATATTACTAAATGGATTATTATAACTTTTCCATTTATAGTTGGATTAGATTGTTAGATTTCAAATTAGGTTAGAAATTAGATATTTTGTTGGTTATAAATAAATGGTGAGAGGCAATTTGTATAGTTAGAGAAAGAGATTGAGAGATATAATTGAGCAAGAGTTCAGACAAAATTTATAAGAAAGCAAGTTTGTTAATACTCGATAAAATATTGTATTTGTTTCTCTCTTTTCACTTATATTTTGAGTGTTGAATAAATTCAATTTTCGTGTGTTTTCTTCGTGCTATCAATCTAGTATGAAAGTATAAGAACTCAAATTTGAGTTTTTCAAATTAGTATAAGAGCTTGTGTGAAGGATCCTAAAGAGATTAAAAGATGACGTTAATACAATTTTTTTCTAATTGCCTAGTGTTTGTCTTTGATGGCAAGAATGACTTTGAAGTCTAGCATGAATTGATGATTTTTTTTTTCAAAATAATTGGAATATGGCATGTTATTGACCCTAGATTCAATGAACCAAAAGAGGGTCAAGAATTAACAAAATAACAAACTTAAGAATTATAGATGAATCGAAATCACGATCAGTGAGATATATTTTATATACATACAAAAGTCCAAGTAAAAGTACTTAATAAAATTCTACATGCAAAAACGGCAAGAAATGCATGGAGAATCCTTCTAAATACTTATGAAGATTATGGGAAAAGTTCTCAACGGGGGCAGTATATTATCATAAAAAAGTCAAAAAAGCAAAGTTGATTTTAGAAGCAATGATAGAGGTAGTAAATCTCAAGTTTAATATTTTAATTGTGATAATTATGGACATTATCAAAACCAATGTTGGTTTGATAATTTTACAAAAGATTTAAGAGAATGATGATGAAGTTGAATATTTATTGCCTTCTAAATTTGAAGTTCAAGATGACAACAATGATGATCCTTGCTTGGTAGATACTCCACAAGCATTTTCTTCAAATTGGTGTGAAATGATGAAATTATGGATGAAAAATTATTGTTGATGAGTTATTAATTGCTCAATTGAAAAGAACAATATTGATGTCTTGATTGTCTACTAGAAGAGGACAATAATGATAATGTGGAAGAGTTTGAAAAAGTTGCTCAATTAAAATTAGAAAAGGACATAGATGTTGAAATTTTTGAAATCTCTTAATCTCTAGCATGTCATGAGAAGATAGACTTGGTTCAAATTGATTGACATGGTGATGAAATTACAGAAAATAAAGTGGATAGTGAAGATGTTTAAATGGAGAAATTATCGATTTGGTAGAATATGTTGGTTTTATTGGTACTGATAAATTATTAGGAGAAATTCAAGTTGATGAGGTGAAAAAATATTTTCAAGAAATAATTGGAACTAATATGATTTTTGGAAGCAATTATGATATCTATGAATATGAATGAATAAATATGAATGAGTATTTTGACTATGGAAAGTAAGCTCAGAAGTTATATGCAAGATACAAGATTCGACCATTTTCACATATGAAGAGAAAGATTAATTATAGTTTGGAATTGCATGTCTCATTTATTTAGGTTTAATTTGCTCAAGAGATTCTTGCTCGTGGTGTTGGATTTGTTTGTTGAGAAATTTAGTTTAAGAAATGCATTGTTGGCATATTAAACTAAATTTAATAAATTTAAAATTTATATTTAGAATAGGATTCATTTATTGGTGATATTACTAAATAGATTATTATAACTTTCCTATTTAGAGGTTGTTAGATTTCAAATTAAGTTAAGAAATATATATTTTGTTGGCTACAATTAGAAGATGAGAGGCAATTTGTAGAGATTGAGAGATATAATTTAGAAGAAAGCAAGTTTATTACAAGTTGATAGAATATTAAATTTGTTTCTTTCTTTCCATTTATATTTTGAACGTTGAATAAATTCAATTTCCGTTTGTTGTCTTGGTACTATCAATTTGGTATGAAAGTATACGAATTCGAATTTGAATTCTTCAAATCCCCACCCTTCTAGTAGATGAACAATATAAATTATTCTAATGATAATAAGGCTGTCTTACAACCCAATTAAGCTCTCAAACTTAAAAAATTGAGACTAATCATATTAAGCTTGTTCGATGTAGGAGTGTTTATTTTGATCTATGAATCGGATCAGATTGGAATGATGGATCGATCCGATTCAATCCGTTTTGATCCAAATGAAAAAAAAAATTACAACTTTTTTCTTTTAAAAATAACTATCATTAGTTATAAAATATAAATTAATATTTTTTGATAATTTAAATAATTTTTTAATTAAAATTAATCAATTGGCAATAAAATAATCTAAAATATTTATACAAAAATACACAAGTTAATTTATATAAAATATACACAAATTAAAATATTTAGATAAAATTTATTTATTATCTTCATATAAAAATAGATAATTTTTTAATATGAAATTATTAATTTCAAACCTTGTTAAATCACCTTATATATGAAAAAGAAAGCAATAGTAAAAAAACACAAAAAAATATATCAAAGCGGATCAAAAATCAATCTGATCTGAATTTGTTCCGTTCCAATCCAAAATATTCGGATCAAATCATATCATGATCCGCTCAAATGCGGATAGGATCGGGTTCAAATTAGATTATTATTTTGAGCACTCCTAATTCGATGACAAAAATTCTATGGTTTATCTTTCATTTGGCATTCTTAGAAGGAACAACAAACAGATTGTTTGGATAATGAGAGGTTCACCTTAAACTGGCACCGAAAACATTTACAAGACACATGCAGCAAGCACTACACTAATCATAAAGTGAAGTTTGAGAATCAACTTTTGGAACTCATTTTTTTGGAGATCTTTAACAGAGTCAGATTCACAAATATACATGAACTTAATGTATGCATGTATGCCCTTTTCATTTTCCTTCCCAAGGGGATTCATGATGCAACTACAACTTAAAGAGAAGGGAAGAAATTGGGTATATCTATATAACTATTTATATATATATATAGATAGAGAGAGAGAGAGAGAATCAACCTTCTAAAAACAATTCTAGCTGAGAAAATTGGGAATGAAAGATGAAACTGTCTTTTGGCCATGTAATGCACAAATACCGAAAATAGCTCAGGCAAAATAACCTTCAAGCTCCTTTCAGGTAGAATAAAAGCACCTGCTCACTAGCTTCTAACGTTCATGTCCCCATAGGGCAAAGCAACCTTGTCACCACTTTTTTTTTTGGTTGATCGAATGTAAAAATTTACTATAGATAAAAAATGAGGTTTTACACCATCACCGGGCATCCCTAGGCAAACACATACGTGCACAATCACCTGCTCACTGGCTTCTAACCTTGTCACCACTGGATATGATTAAGAGAGAGTAGCTACAAATCTTTGACTGCTTTGGCTTTCTGTCAATCTTTTCCAAACCATCTTCCCACAATAAATTAAGGTGAATATTGCCATGAAGTAGAGAAGTGGAATCCCAATAATGCAACCCTCAGAAGCAAGATTTACCAATGTCTGAGAAAGATAAAAATAAATAAATAAATAAACAAATAAGAGAAAACAATTAGCACATTTTGTTGTTTTGCCATTTCTTTGAATTAGGATGGCCTCTTCTTATTTGCATACAAATGGGTTCCTTCCAAACTAAACTAAATTTTCTAGTCCAACCACTTCAGTTTGACCTCAACCCTTTTAACTGCTTAAGAGAAGGAATTCCTGATTAGCCATCAAGAGTCACTTACATCTAATATAACCACTCAACATCCTGTTTGGTTCAAGAAGAAATTAAGGGTTGGAGAGGGTAGAGAGGAAATCTTCATCCAGGGAATTGATATAACATTAACCCACTAAGTACAATTTAGCCTTGGATTCTACAATCCAAAAACAAATAGCCAATTAGTTAATGGTTTCTAGCTTCTTGCTCTATGAAGAAAAAGCAAAAAGCAGGGCCAACAGGATACATGCACCTATTCCATCCCCATCAAGCATTGCTAAGTGATAATTTGACAACTGGTCTGTCTCCAGTCACTTCTGCACCAAACTGCCACATTGCAGCTCCACAATTCTATCACCATAAATTACTATAGATGAAAGTCACTCGAACTGCCAAATTAATTTGTTATTTGTCATCCTATTTCCTTTCAACTGTGAAAGATTCAGGAATTGTTATGATCTGATTCATCTGAATAGAGTATTTAAATGATTTGTGATCCAATTTCCTTTAAACTCTAAATATATAGGAAATTTTGCGCTCTTGATTACACCATATGGATCGTTCACTTTGTTCATAAATAAAGATAACACATTTTCTTATTTTGTAACTTAATTCTAACTAAAAAGAATCCATTTTCCTATTTACTACTTTGTGTCATATGGACAAAGTGTGAAAAACAAAGTGCAACATTGATGCACCATCCAAATATTTAACTCTATCATTGCTAGTATCATTGATTTAAAAATTTTAAGTGGAAATGACGATTACCATTTAATTCTGACTTGTTTTCAAAGGACATAATTCAAAAATATGGAATTTAAACAGGTCTAATAAACCTCGATAAGAAATGATTAACCATAATAAACTCCACATCATATATCAAAGAACCACAAAATTCTAAATAATAAAAACTGTCACATAACTAAAGAAAGGAGAATCTTAACACGTTTCTATGTTAGCCGGACTCAGGTACGGGGTATCAGATAAGATATGTGTGTAGGTGTCACATTTCTCAATTTCTAAAATTTAGGATACAGGAATATGGATCTGAACATGGACACGGGTACATGGGCATGGCATATATGTTAGAATTTTTTTTTTTTTGATCAATCTACTACTTTCTGGATTGATTTATGAGAAAGGTCCAAGATACTTTGATTTCTTGGGTTTTTGTAACCGCTATCATACCTTGATAATGTAGCAAACTAATTCTAATCCGTTTCTGACTATTAGAATTCGTATCCCCAATACTAATTAGTCAACAAATTCGGTTGGTTAATTCCAATTCTAATTATTCAACAACTTCGATTGGTTAATAAGAGTTGACTTTCAGTTACGATAAATTAATGAAAACTTTTTATTATTCCAAAACTTCTGTTAATGCAAAAAGTGTCATCTTTAATTTTTAAATCCTTCCCTTCCATTTGAAATTTAAATCTATTCCATTTCAAATGTATATACAAATAATAAGTGACCTAAGTGCCTGACCCTACCTAAGTAATTGATTTATTATGCCTAAATACTTTGTCTTTATCTATTTAAACTCAATCTTTATATACTCTATCTACTTTTCCTATTGATGATTTACTTACTTTCCAAAATCCTTCGTTTTCTAAACCTCTAATCCTCAAAATTTCCCAACCTTTGTCTAGCACTTATGATTCGATATTAGTTCTTCTTCTCCATCTCTTTCTATAGTAGCCAACGCACCCAAGTAATTCTATGTATCCCACACCCACACCCTTGTTGTATCATGTCAATGCCGGTGTTTTGGGGTGAATGAAGAGTCCAGGTAACATAGACAAGTATATTGATGTTCAGCAAGAAGCTTAAATAACTCGCATAAGACTGAAATCAACAATGTCCATATTGGTAGTGCACAATGTTTTACATATGCACTAGAAAGAATCCAATAACTAAAAATGAAGTGGGATAGCAAGTAACTCGTGTGACTTCTAAACACTCCTCTCAAACTTTGTGCTTTTTGTTAATTCCCTCATGTCAACAGACTGAATTGAGCACTAGAGTACCTCCAACTTTAGACCTTTGGCCTAGCATTGTGTTACTTTCATAGATTAGTCACTACCAACAATACACTTCAAGTCTTTGAACAAGTCGTTCAGAGCTCATCAGCTTTAATTACTTTTCTGCCTGCACTACCACTTGGGAGCTTGGCATGCAAATTAACTTTCTTGGAGGAAGCATCACTATAAAAGTTTAATATACATGAACTTTATATAATTCTACTTTCCAGTGAACACATGTAGTAGACATAGATATGGAACCGGACAGTAAAGATAGGTTTCCCAGGCAGAGAGTACAAGTTCTACAGGACAGAGAAAGAAGACTCACAAGCATCCCTGCAATGAGATGAACAACAGGAACAATAAGCTGGTCAACTCTTTTGCCTTCAGCATAGCCATTGAATGCAATAACCATTGAGAAGGTATGAACTGTTACAAATGCAAGAGCTATGATTGCTGCAATTTTTAAAATTTTAAACCATTAGGCCAGACATCCATAACATTTGGCAAAACAGAACCTAGAACTATCATCCACCATAAGAATTGACTAAAGTGAAGTAAGATAACATGTCTTAAGCCACTCATATTAGTCCAGTAGAAAGCTCATATAATTTACTGAACCCCAAATTAGCTATGTAACAGAAATTCAATTTCTTTCATAATACAAATGCAACACAATATCAACGAGAAAAAATAATTTCCCTACCAGAAACAAGAAAAAAGGGCATCTGTGAGCATTTTTCCACATAAAAGGTTGCTGGTCCAAATGCAGGCGTCAAAAGGCTAAGACAGAAAAAGACAGCATGAGCCACTCCGTGACCCAAACCTCCGGCTGCAAATTTAAATCAGGAAAGATGAACAAGAAAAACATTACAAAAGAAAGAACAACCAATGATGTTCTATTACCGGATAAGCAGCTCCCAGAAATCTACTTTATAATAACACTTCAGAAAGAATTCAGTCGCACTATACTATTGCATAATCCATTAAATGGATGGGAAATGTTCCAGTAAATTTGTTAAGTTTTAAATTAGCTAATATGAAATTCACAAGATACAGTAAGTCACTGGACTAACACATAATTTGCACAAGTTATTAGAAATGATACAAGCAAATGTGAGAGTCACTGTCAGCTATATTAGAACTAGGAAGCTAAGCTGCGTAGTATAATAAATAACAAAAGTAAAAGTAAAAAAGCAAGATAAGCACTAACCAATTAAACAGAAGCTAGATGTCAGCACGTGGGTGGTAGAGAAATAAGAAAAATGAAGAGAAAAATGGGAACCAACAAATATAGGATAAGTAACACAATTAAGACAGTTATTGTAGCCCCAATAGCCTATGATAGCTATAAGTGCAAATTCAAGCAAGGGAAGGACAATTCCCAGAGAAGAAATGAAGCAATTTTGAATCTTTTACAGCCAAAAATGAGGGTTGTTAAGCATGTCTAATGATTCATTGAGATCAGTCTCACCTCACATATCTATTCAATACTAACCAGTAATGTGCTGGGTTAGAAGAAGAAGAAGACACTTTGTCAGTATTAACCTTTACATACCGTGGTTTTAGTTACCACACCCCCCCCCCCCCATCTCTCTTCCCCAACACCCAAATGGCATAATCTGTCCAAGAATGCTCTCACCCACAGTACTAGGAAGACAATTACAAATCTACGAAATTCACCATTTCTGAACATTCATTTCAGAAAGATTAGATTCCCTTGTACCCATATGCAAATCTGCATCTAGGAATTGTGTAATTATGTGGTTGCTGTATTTTAAGCAAGGGGCAAGGGCAGTTCCACAAAGCATAAGCACCCAACAGTTCTGTTGCACACGCACAATATACTAGAACAACTTCCCTTATGTCTTGGTGATTGAATTAAGAATTCAAGGTTTTGGAGAACAAAATAAGGGGGTTAAGAAAAAGAAAAAAGAGAAAAAATTGCTTTCAAACAATATAAAAAAAGGAAAGTGATTCTAAGAGGACAGTGGAATTCCATATTCCTGGACAACATACAACTGAAAAAAGAACTTCCAAAATATCATGAAGATAATAAACATGAACCAGTGGAAAGATAACATGGAAAGTATGCAAGAAACAAAAGTAAAC
Source organism: Gynochthodes officinalis (assembly GCA_020080225.1). Taxonomy (NCBI): domain Eukaryota; kingdom Viridiplantae; phylum Streptophyta; class Magnoliopsida; order Gentianales; family Rubiaceae; genus Gynochthodes; species Gynochthodes officinalis. Next base: position 4,651,779 of record CM034616.1, read on the forward strand.
CTTAATTTGAAATTTCACATTACATAGAATTTCAATGAATAATTATGTGGTTTAGACAAACACAAAAAACCAGCTTTAACAAAAACAAAAGCAACCTGGAACTAAATTTTAGAAGAAACAAAAAACCAGCTTTAACTCAAGAGACCAAAATTACAATATGGATATAGAAACAGGCATATGCCCCAACACACACCCAGAACTTCTACATAGATATATTCTAGGAACATTACCAAGGGCAATTTGCATCTTATCAGTTACGAATAACCGAGGTTTAGAAACTCTGTCGGCAAACGCATCCAGTATATCTTCCAGCTTCCTGAAGTACACAAAAGAAGCTAAAAGATCACGAATTCTACCCAAAGCCCACTCTAAGCAACACAATGGTAGAAAAATAGTTATGGTGGAAACTTGAGAAAAATAAGGGCGAACACCACTCAAACATTACTAAATTTCTCCCAACCCCTAATTTTATCCAGCAATACAGCTTTTACTATTTTCATGATTATGAATACAGCTTTGACTAGGTTCATAAGTATGAAACAATTAAACATGACCAATAGATTATATCAAATCCAAAATTCAACAGTAGAATACGTAATAATCTAAACTGATAATTAAAACCCATAATTAAATAACAAAAACCTGGGAAAAATATCCAATAAAATCATGCATTAAAAGAAACCCCAAAAAAAAAAAAACTAACTTGTAAACTCTCCAGAAGAGGACACGAAGGCCTTCTTGGAAGGCCACAGAGGTGAATATGAGGATCGAAAAAGGCAACCACGATGAAGACGTCGTTCTGATCGGTAGAAAAGCCCTCCAAACAGCCGACAATGCTATCAAGCTCATGAGCCATAACAATGTACTAAAATAAACAAAATTGACATCAAATTCCACCACAATCAGTTCTCAGAAGAACACCAAAGTGTAAAAAATCAACATCAAATCGAAATTTTGAAGTTGGTACCTGGAGAGTACAGTGAGAATCAAAAAGGGTTTGTGAGAGATTACGGTGAGGAAGAGGGAAAGAGAGGGGCCTAATGCTAACAAGGCATAGCCAATCCCAGCTGCCACTGTCATTTCGCTTTGTCAATGCTGTTCTTGGTCTGTTCTGGGTTTGCTTCTTTTTCATTTTTGTTGTTTTCTTTGGCTGTTTTTTTAAAACCCCAATATTGATTTTCTTTAAAAATTAAACGTATTGTTATGAAATATATGAATGTATATTCATTATATTCATCCCTATCTAATATTTGTTCATATTCGATCTAATGTATATTCATCCTAATGAATATATTTATCTCTATCTAGTGTAAGTCTTATTGTTATCTAATGTAAATATTTACCCTATCTCATGTATATATTTATTTACCCCTATCTCATGTATATATTTATTCAAATACATTGATATGTGCATCATTGTTCTCCTATAAATAGGAGTATAGTTTTGATCATTAGAAAAGTGTGGTAAAGAGTGGTGAAGAAAAGTGAAATAAGAATTTCTATACAATTTCTCTACTATCTACGATATCTTTCTATTAAAAACTTTCTCTCGATTACGTTACATTATATACTTGTATGATATTCTACTGATGCGAAGATCTACCAATTGATTTGGTAATCTTTGCCTGATGGAGTTCTCTTGGTTTTCTTTATCATACTCCATCTATTCTCCATTTTCTTCTATCAATTTTTCATTTTTCTTTTTCTTGATTGTGAAATCAATTTATCCTGCTCCTTAAGTAGCCGTGGATATTTTTGAAATCCTTCTAATTAATTTAAGGATTCATCTTGTTTGCAAGAATTATGGCAAACATTGAAAAACCCAAATTCCACATTCTAGAAGTGAGTGGAAATCATTGATACAGAACTGTTAGAGAAAACTTTCTCTACCTTCCATGCTTCGAATATTGTATTGCAACAGCAATACCGGTAGCGTCAATTTGCCACATATTCAGAATTGATTTCTATGCTCCTCACTACTGAGCAAACTAATGAATTGCTCCTCAAAAATCATGATCTCAGACCTACTAGGTCAAAAGCATTACCTGAAGCACATGCTAACTTTAAGAAAAATACTAAGGGTAATAAGCGCAAGCATAGTTGTCAGAATCCTGATCCAATCCCATCGATCCTACGATTCTATGATCTAAATTTACTAAAACGAACCCGATCCTAATTGCGATTCTACCTTATTATACAAATAAAATATAATTAAATTTACTCAATTTTTTTCGATATCTAAGTAAAATTAAGAGATATACTTATATAATAATTTAATTAGTTTAATGATACTTTTATTAGCTTTTAACAATAAATAAATGAATTTGACATAAATACCCTTTGACTGCGACAGCAACTAAAATATTGAAAAAATCATATAAAATGTTATAAGAAATAAAAATTGAAATAAAATCATTTAATTATAAACTATACATGAATTTTCTACCTATCCATTCATATATTGATTAATAATTCTTTTAAAAATTATTTATAAATTATATTTTCTCATTTTTTTTAGCATCTTACGATTCTACAATCTGATTCTGCTATCCTAAATCGATTCTGTGTAGAATTCCAATTCTATAAACTATGAGCGCAGGCATGAACAAAGCCCGCGAAGGGGTGGTAGAAAATTTAACCACCTTAGGAAATCTAATTCTAGCTCAAATCATGGCGAAGAAAAGAAGCCAAAGAAGGTGATTTATGAAAATAATTGCCATCATTGCGGCATGGTTGGGCACTGGTCACGTACTTGTCGTATGCTAAAGCACTTTGTTGATCTATACCAGGCAGCTTTAAAAAATAAGGGTAAGCGTGATGAATCTCATACTATTGAAATTAATCCTATTGCCATAACCAAGGTTGAGACCAACAATATCTCTGTTGGTGGGACGTCCCTTGTTCCTGAAGTAGCAAATGCATCCCTAGATATCTCTGATTTCTTTGAGGACCTCTGATTACTTTAATCAAGCATCAGATGAGATGTCCCTAATAATTTCTTTCTAGTTGATTTTCTTTAAATGTATTACTTTTATTATTTCTCTAATTTGGTTATGTAATAAAATGCTTATGAATCTTCTATAACATTTATTATTTTATTTGATCTCATAACTAATATGCAAATTTTATGATACTTGACACCTGAAGTTGTCAACGTAAGTGCAAATGGGAAATTTTGAGAAAAAAGAAGATGTTTGTTTGCTTGATTGATTAGCCCCAGCAGTGGTTATATAGCTCAATTGAGGGGGAGATATTATGAACTATGCATTGCACTCTTTTTCCCTTCTGATCGGTTTTTTCCCACACAGTTTTTTCGACTTAAGGTTTTAACGAGGTAACTAATGCATCCATAAAAGGGGGATATCATAAGATTTGTGCTCTGTACTCTTTTCCCCTTTTGTCCGATTTTTGTCCCATTGGGTTTTTCCGGTTTAAGGTTTTTAATGAGGCAGTATCATGCACATTCGTAAAATAATGAATACAATGAATATCCAAAGGGGAGTGTTATGAAATATATGAATGGATATTCATTATATTCATCCCTATCTAATATTTGTTCATATCCTTATCTAATGTATATTCATCCTATCTAATGAATATACTCATCTTTATCTAGTATAAGTACTTATCCCTATATAATGTAAATATTTATCCATATCTCATGTATGTATTTATCCAAATATATTGATAGGTGCATCATTGTTCTCCTATAAATAGGAGCATAGTTTGATCATTAGGAAATTGTGGTAAAGAATGATGAAGAAAAGTGAAATAAGAATTTCTTCTCTAATTTCTCTACTATCTCTGGTGTCTTTCTATTATATACTTTCTCTCCATTCTGTTTTATTATATACTTGTGACGCAATATTCTACAACATTTCTTTCTTTTATTTCCTAATTATTAAAAATACGAGAAAAAATTTATTGTACAGCATGATACCTTTTACATTTCAAAGCTATATGTAGAAAATAAATTAGAAAAAAAGTTTGTTTCAATAAAATTATTATAAATATTAAAAATTAAATTGCCTTTTTATGATTTTATAATATTAATATTAATATCAATATTTAGTAATGAGAATATAATTAAAGTTCTAAATCTTACAAACTTTTTTTAAAAATATCTATTTACTATGGTTTAATTGTTAGTAATTTGAAAATTGTTAAAAATTTTATTACTTTTAATAATTTAATTTTCATTGGTATGTTTTTTCATAATTATTTGATTTTTTTTACTCTTTCGTAGTAATTATAGAAGAATTTTGACAGTAATATCTATATCATTAATTTAAATATTATTACTCTTTTTTCTTCTTTTATTATCTTATTTACTTGCCCTATAATTTAATATGTCTTTTTGCATTCTGAGTTTTGAATCACTGTGAATTGTACTTTTGTTTTATTATTTTTTTAATTCCTTGATATTTTTATTTTTAGAGATTAATCATTCACTTTATCTATATATAGAATTTCAAAAGATTATTGTAAAATATGTAATATCAAACTTACGATTAATTTTATGATTTATATGCAAAGAGTTTATAATTTATAATTTATAATTTTATAATTTATAATTTATAATTTTTAAAATTATAATCACTTATTATTAGTTTTCTTTTGAAATACTTTTATTACCACAGTTTATGAATTCATGATCAGATACTTTTATTCAACAAATATTATTTCATACTTTTATTAATTTTAATTGTTTGAAAATTTCTTTTTAACATTTTTAAACTTTTGTTTTCCCCCTAAACTATTAGTAATATATATTTAATAAATTATTAACAAAACTAGTGGACATCCCATGCTTTGCATGGGAATTCGTCCCCTTACATTTGACCCAAAGTTCTTCTTGTCCTTAACATTTGAAATGGTTCTTTTTCGTCTATAACATTAGTAAATGTTCTAATTTAAAGCCAATGACCAATAACAACTCATTTCTCCAGTTAAATGAGCCACACGAAACGTGCCCTCATACAAACGCAAGAGCACTTTCGGAAGTACGTTTCTTTAACGGCTAAATCCCAAGTTGATTTTATAAAGAACCCTAATTTCATCTTAACCGCAATTCAATTCAAATAACCATTCAACCTTAATAATCCGACTACCCAAAATCCCAGTCACTACGTTTGAGATAATCCCGTACAAAAAAAAAGAAAGTGATATAATAGTGAAAGAAATGAAATGTAGACCCAAAACCATAAAAGATGCAAGGGGACAGTGGAGAATCCCAAATTATAATTAGTATTGACTTTAATCACTACCTACGCATTTGTTTAATTGTTAATCTCTATACAAATAGGAGTTTGTGGATAATGTGGATGTGGTTAAGTCGTTAAAAGTTGTCTTTTTTTAATGGGTGTGATTAGCAACCCGACAGTAGTTTTCGCTATTGTCCTTTGGATATGTCTAGCGTCTACTTATGAAATGGTCAATATATGGTGGTTCTAAATGGTTGTCTTCACTATATGCTTTTAGCTTTGTTAACATTACGTGAAGTTATTGTGATTAATCAATTGTTATGTCTAATTGTGGTCTATATAAGATGTCGTTCTCATGCAAGTGTGTCTATTTTTTATAAGCGGCATTCCACCGAAGCATTGGGATAAAGATTTGTACTTGCTATGCTTTCCTAATGGATGACAAAATAACAAACAGTGTCTGTTTGGTGAGCTTTTGATAATGGGATGTCGTTTTGGGTAGTCATATGTACACTTTTTTAAGCCAAGCCTACACGTGTTGCTATCTAATTGAGAGAATTTTTTGTAATTAGGAATAGAAAAACTTGTAGTAAATAACCGCAAAAAGATTGACATGGCACTTGGAAAATATTTTCTTTTGTTTTTGGTATGTTTTGCTGTCCATTATGGGCTTATAGTTGGTAGCAAAATGTACATATATGTCATAAATGAATAAAGATGATCCTACACGTGAGATTTCTATGGTGCAATTGATGGGATGCTTCCATTTAATTACTAACTTATTTTGCAATGGTGACACAGGACTTGATAGTAAATTGTTCTTATTGAGGGCTTATTTTGGGGGTTGCTTAACCAATGGCCCAACAACAATATGTTGGGGGATGCATTGATATTGCACACTTTTGCAACCCATATTACATGTCATTGTGTACATTGAATGAAATGAGTAGGCAATTGCCAAGGCACGAGATGAATATTGTGTATTACTTACTCAAACCTAGACTATCAATGGATGAAAGTTTAACCTATGTATCTTGTGCTAAAGTAGTTCAGGAGATGGCAGCGTACAAGAAGAAGCACAAGCTTATAGACTTTTTCATAGTGGTAAAAAGCAAAGCCGAAAGCTGCAGTGGAGCAAAACTAGTTGGGGTTCAAAAAGGGTCTGAAATGAGGAATAAGAAGCAACATTCAGGCCAAGGTGTTCAACATATGAATAAAAACCAAGCTAGGGTAATTGGACAGCCTACCTTGAGAAACCCTGTGGACATTCCATCTAAAGGTAGAAGATTTAAAATGGCAGCAAGGAAAAGAGAAGCGCTAGTGAAAAGAAGGCTCGTTAATGACAATGAGTAAAAGACATCTAGAAATCAAAACTTTGGAGAAAAAAATGATTGCAATGAGTTGCTGCTCATACTCCACCTAAATTGAATACCTCTAGAGTCGAAGAAAAAAGAACCCCATCTACAAGTGCTAATCATGCTCCACAAAAGGGCAACACTACAGAAAGCCAGCCAACAAAAATCAAGTCCTCCATCTATAGGTAGAAAGTTTAAAATGGCAACAAGAAAAAGAGGGAAACTGCTAGTGAGAAGAAATATCATTGCTGATCATAGTGAGGGAAACTATATCAGGATATGAGCTTCTATGTTCTTTGATGCTTACAAATGTTATCATCAAATCCTCATGATGAAGAGGATGCTGAAAAGACAGCTTTTATTAACGAAATAAGGGTCTACTGTTATAAGAAGATGTCATTTGGGTTGAAAAATGCGAGAGTAACTTATCAGCACGTGGTTAATCAAGTTTTCTCCAATTAGATTGGTAGGAATTTAGAAGTATACATGGATGACATAGTGGTAAAGTATAAGAAAGCTGGGAATGCTCACGCTGATTTGGAAGAAACTCTCTAAACCATGTTAAAAGTTAGAATGCATCTAACCCAAAAATTGCACTTTTGGGGTAGGATCAGGCAAATTTTTTTGGTATATGGTTTCTAAATGGGGAATTGAAGCCAACCCTAACAAAATAAGAGCTATTACCGAGATGGCACCTCCACGAACCATGAAGGAAACTTAGAAATTAATAGCGTCACTTGCAACCTTAAATAGGTTCTTATCTCGGTCAGCAGATTGACATCTCACATTCTTTCAGATACTACGAGAAGTCAAAAACTTTGAATGGAATAAAAAATGCCAAAGAGCTTTCAAATAATTGAAGAGACATTTGGTACTCACAATACCAACATTAGGAGAGATCATGTATTTGTACCTAGCAGCTTCAAATAATGTTGTCAGTGAACTATTGGTTCGAGATGCAAACAATGTGTAAAAGCCAGTGTATTATGTTAGTCACACCTTGTAAGGAGTCGAGACACGATATTTCCCAGTTGAAAAATTAATTTTGGCTTTAATTCATACTGCTAGAAGATTACGACCCTACTTTCAAGCCGACTTCATATGCTTCCTTACTGATCAGCCAATTAGGCAGATATTGTCTAAACTCGAGGCCTCTGTGCGATTAGCGAAATGGGCTATAGAACATTGGGAGCATGATGTATATTATTAGCCATAGACAGCTATTAAGGCTCAAGCCTTAACGAACTTTATAGCTAAAATGCCCATTACAAGGACGTCGAATATCAACTTCCCATCACTGTCGAGTCTAAAGAAAAAGAACATGACGATTCAAAAGATAGACTTTATATGTTGATGGCGCTTCCAATGAAGAAGATAGTGAGGTAGGACTGTTGCTCTGAAGCCCTGAGGGTGTAGAGGTCACGTATGCTTTGCAATTTGATTTTAAAGCAACCAACAATGAGGCTGAGTGTGAAACTTTGATCATAGGGTTCAAGTTGGCCTAGAGAATGAAAGCTCGAGATATATGGGTCTACAGTGACTCCCAAATAGTGGTCAATCAAGTTCAAGGCTCCTACAAAGCAAAAGAATCTCAGATGAAGAGATATCTTGATAAGATATAACAACTCAGCCATCATTTCTATAGCTTAAAGGTTGAGTAGATTCCCAAATCAAAAAACAAAATAGCCGAACCATAAGTAAGTGAGCATCATCTACATTTTTCTATTTAAACAAGAAAGGCTTGGTAGAGGTCCATCCCTGTAGGAGTATAGAGGAAAAGGTCACGATGACTATTAAAGAGACGAGAGATAATTGGATGACTCCCATATGGAGATATTTGCAGATTAGAACATTGCCGGAAGATAAAAACGAGGCAAGAAAATTGAAATTAAAGGAACCTTGATATGTGTTGCAAGGGGATTTCCTTTATAATCATTCTTACCTTCAACCGTTATTAAGATGCGTAGGATCTCAACAAGCAGATTATGTCCTCCAAGAGGTGCATTTTGGATATTGTGGGGTCATGTAGGATCTCGTATATTTGAGAAAAAAATTATTTGGTGGGGATACTATTGGCCTACCATGTTCCGAGATGCTCATAACTTCATGTAAAAATGCGTCAAATGTTAGCTTCATGCTCTAATAGTTAGAAGACCTCATACGCAATTAATTAACATTCAATGTCCATGACCTTTTATGCAATAGGGTATTGATATTCTTGGACCTTTCTCTGAAGCACCAGGTCATTTAAAATTCTTGATAGTCACCATTGATTACTTCGCCAAATGGGTAGAGGATGAACCTTTAGTTGTTACACTAGGAAAAATGTCTTGAAATTTGCGTGGAGCAAGATCATCTGTAGATTTGGTATTCCTCGTATTATTGTCTTAGATAATGGGAAACAGTTTGTAGACGACCCCTTTCGATGTTGGTGTGAAGAGCTCAAGATTAAACAGAACTTCGCCTCCGTTGCACACCCTAAATATAATGGCCAAATTGAGGTCATGACTCGTACATTGTTGCAAGAACTTAAAGCTTGGTTGGATAAGGCCAAAGAAGATTGGGTGAAAAACCTCCCAAATGTTCTCTAGGCCTATCGTACTATACCCTGAATGGCTACAGAGGAAACCTAGCCTGGTGTAGAGGTTGGAAATCATCATCTTGATGGAAATTGGGATCTTGAATGCCAAGATTATAGCCGTCAACACATGACCAATGAAGAGGAGATTTGACTGAATTGAATTTATTGAAGGAATGCCGAGATCTAGCCTCAATCAAGGAAGCTCAATACAAGAAAGCTATGGCAAAGCACTACAATGAAAGGGTGAAAATCAATGAATTTACGCTAGGGGATCTCGTCCTACGCAAAAATTAAACAAGTAGAGCTCAGAAGCTTGATAAATATGAAGCCAATTGGGAAGGCCCTTCCAGAGTCATTGATGCATCGAGATTTGAGAATTATCACTTGGCAATAATTGGAGGGCATTTGTTACTCCAAATTTGGTATGTCAGTAAGTTAAAGCGTTTCCATGTTTTAAATTTTAATGACTAAATAGAATTTTTTCTTTTTTATGTTTATTTTTGCATTAATGATTGTTTATAAATCGAGAACGGGAACATAAGTTACTCTAGACTTGGTTTAAGGTTGGCCGAGCCTTCTTGCTTGACTATAAATTGGGGAAATTACGTGTAATCTCAGTTCAACTAAGTTAAGTTGCGCACTCTAGAACAACCTAAGGGGTGGGAAGATCTTGAACACCCAAAGGGGTTTTCAAATAAAATATCCTATAGGATGAAAAACAAACAAACACCCATACATGACAAATACAATCCCAAACATCCTAAGGGGTGGGGACATCTGATTATCAATTTTATTTCCTTAAAAATAAACATAATACATGGAAGGTTTACAATTTCTCTTTCCCTTTCCTTTTTTCTCCTCATACCTAACTTTATCCTGCATATGCATGTTTAACATCGCTTCTTTTCTTTTGTATTTGTTACTGTCTTTCTACCCTATTGAGTTAAAAGTTCTAGCTCATCCAACATTGTCTTGATGGAATCTCTATCGATGAGACCGACTTGGACCCTTCTCATTGAGGCGAGCTTCCATCTTCTCGACCTTTGATCTCGGGTTTTACACTTGAATTGCAACTTGAAAATTCGCTTCTTATATGACTCGAATTGCCTTTCTTTTCAAACTCTTACGTAAAAGTGCGGATTGCTTCATCTCATCCTTTAACTTCAAAATCCATTAACGAGACCTCGGAGGAGAGTTCAACAATCCTTTTTTATGCGCTTCATTTTGTGAAACTGTGGACCTCTCCCAAAGAATTAGGTTGCCCATTGCCTTTTGATGTTTTATCTTATCTTCTTTGAGGCTGTGGTTTAAGTGCTCGAGATGGGTGACTTGGTTCCTAAATTGGTTATTTTCATCGCCTAACCTAATTATTGTATTTCGGAGTTTTTCATGTGCGGTCTCGAATGCCCTCACTTTCTTATGCATCACGTTAAAGTTAGCATTCAAAGGTGAAAAATAGCCCTGACATAATAAGAGTTAAGCGAAATCAGAATTTCATACATAGTCAAGTCATCCTTACAATAGGAATTTCATATATATATACACAAAATAACCTAAGGGCTAGCCTCTCTTTTCTCTTTTTCTTGCCGAGACCTCAGGCCTACTTTCTCAAGCCTCTTCACTGTTTAAGTCCAAGTCTCATCCACCTGACAGGTTTGAAACTCATCCAAAGTCATAGAGGAACTCTGAGATGCCACATGCTCTAAAAGCATGAAGGAATCATCAAACCCCTTCACCGTTTCAGCATAGGCTTTATTTGCCTTGGTCATGACCTCCTTCCAGCTTGAGATACGAAAATCTTTCATAGATCTTGACAGACGTGTCATGCCATCCTATCTCCCCAGCTGCCTAGGAGAAGTTCATTGTAAAGTTATCGAAATCCTGAGTCTGAAAAATTTTCTTTACCAGCAACTATGCAAACTCCTTTTGGTCAATACTCCTTAGACTTTAGACATCCGCCTGGCTATTCTCCAATTGTTGACGCATGAGCATAATTTCTTCCTCCATCTTCTTCCTTGCCTCTATGGCCTTCGCCTTAGTACTGCTTGACGTTGCCTCGGCCTCCCTCAACTTGGAGTTCTCAACCTTTGCTTGGTGGCCTCCACCTCTAGGCTGTTGATTCTTTGGACATATTCTGTCCATACGGCTAGCCCCTGCCATCAAAACAAAGTATCAACACAATTACTTTCTTCAAAAATTCATGGCAATCATATGATCCTATTAAGTTCACTATACTTCATCTAAGGGATAGCAGACGCCAAGTTGTCATTCAAATCAGTGGTTGACATATTTGCCAAATGTCAACCTATTCTACAACTCCTTCATACCTTAGACTGACACCCCAGGCAAGTCCCCAAGAGGCATGCAGAAATGAAACACAGTTTTTGAGATCCCAACCTTGGCTTTTGCCTAGCTAACTTTTCTTCTACTACTAGTCACCTTTACTCTCTTACTTTTTGCCAAAGTCCCCACTTTGACTCCTCTTTTTTCTGCCTTCTTTTTGAAGGCTCTACAACCAACATCTTCCCAGATAGAGGCACCTCTTTCTTTTCTTTTGCGTTTAAGCTTGTTTTTTTATCACTACCACTCTTGATTGAGGTGTTGAAGTCAACCACTGCAAAATGAAAAACAACCATCTGGTCAGACAAGTTATCCATGATAAAGAACCATTCTAAGGCGTAATCACCAGATCATTAGCTTTTTTCCTTTATTTGATTGCAACGCCTGAGGTTTGGTCTCTACCATGATTCGACTCATATTATATTTAACCAATTCCTCCTCAATGTAATTGCCAATTCTTTCCTCTTTGAACTCTACATAAGCACGACTTGGAGGTTACATTTCCCTCTGATTCTGTAGCTGTCATTGGCATCTCCATACAACCAATCTATCTCGACCCCACAGGACTCAGACTTTACAAAAAAGAACCTTATTTTCTAATATGGTGGTTCGATGGTTGTACTGCCTTACTTCCGGATCTCAGAAAAAATGTGAAATACCCCGTCGAATTTGCCGACTTCTTCATACAGTAAAAATATCTAAACAAATTCACGGAGCTTTCTATCTACCCCTCTTGGCACAACACTTCAAACCCTATAATTGTCTTTGCTGAATTTGGAGCTAATTAGGCCAAGACTATCCTATAATACTTCAAAATGTCAACCACTAACTTGTAAAAAGGAAAACTTTTGCTTGCTTTTAAGTGCTCTTCATATACTACGTAGTAACCAATGAGGGGGCAACATGCCCTTCACTTTGGTCCTGCAACCCTAGCCCCATATTCTTTGGGGATATGAAATTTTTTCTTAAATCTCCTGACCTTAAAATCTCAACTGTTAGCGTAAATTTCTTTGGAAATATATCTAATAGCTTGGGGATCAATTCCTCCTTTTTGCTTTCAAATGAATTTGTTGTCATTGACAAGGCTGACTTACTTTCAGATGAACTTGTTTCCTCTTTTGAACTCAATGAAACAACTATATGTTTTCTTTTCTGACCATTTTCTAATGGGTTGTTCAACCTCATACGCAAAACTACCCCCTTGGCCGAACGAATCAATTAAACTACCCTCTTTGCCGGCTAAGGACACAAATCTATCCCCCCACCCTCAGACATAGTTCCAGAGAAAGACATACTTATTTTTTCCTTGCTATTGAAATCAAATTGGATACCACTGCAAATGGCTTCACTTCACCAGGACAAGCGACACTTGACTGCGACCATACACTCGTCAGAATCGAATAGCCAAAAAAATTTAGAAACAAAGTCTTCAACAAACAAAAGAGAAAGTTATAGAGTGCGAAAAGATAAAGACCCTTGCGTGCTTGCCTTTTATAGGCAACTCCATATTTTCCGCACACATTTTTTCAAGTCTTTTGGGCCTCACCACATTAAAGGTGTTTGCCTTAAAAGATGAGCATCACCAGTCGCATTTAATGCAATTAGGACTCTTGGGTGGCAGACACGACAACTACCATCATCACATCTATCCCTATCTGCTAATTCTCAATAAACCCTAATTCTGATGAGACCTCGGCCTGATGAGTCGCGTCTAGTTTTGGGGGGTTTGTGATATATATAGGATCTCTAATTATGTGGGGTCTCTACATTCTAATATCTACATCTTGAAATAAACCTACACGTTGATCTCTATATATGTAGGATCTTTACGTCATAACCTTAATCTCGACATTTCATATAGAGGTAGCAATCAGGTCGTATTTCAGGTTCCCGTGTTGTATTTAGACACGGGTATTACAAGTTTGACACGAACTCGAACATGACCCATTTAATTATACTTGTCAAGTAACATAATCTAACAAGACCTATTTATTTCACGGGTAACACGACGATATGAAAATATTTCTATACATTTGAAATTTATAAAAATTTAATTCTTATTTATTTTATGGGTAATACAATAAAAAAATACCTATATACTTATGAAATATTAAAACACCAAAAATACCAAAAAGTATATCTTATACAATGCCTTTCTATTTTATAAAATTATTATTAGATAATTTTTTAAATTATCTTAAACGGATTAAACAGGTTGACCAGCGGGTTGACTTGATTGGACCTATTTATTTTTCGTGTTATACGGGTTCAACCTAATTTTGACCTGAATCCACGAAGGCGTATACCTATACTCACTAAATACGTGTTAGGTTAGTGTTATATTTCCGGGTTGTGTCACAAATTGCCACCTCCAATTTCATACATCTGAATCTTGATAATTGGTAAATTTGCTAGACCTTAACTTTCAGGCTTAGGGGAGACTATATTGAAACCACACCAAGTACGTGAGATTTTGGACCACGTTAGCCACATGGGAACTCGGCGAACCCGAGCCTATTTACGAATGGATAATGACATGCAATATTTGTGAAGAATCGTGACAATGTATGACCAGCTGTTATTACTGTATCCCATAGATCTTGGAGATAAGGTATATATGCTCAATTGAGCTATCAAGTAAGAAGAGAAAAATCTATTTTTTGGTAGAACATTTCAATTTTGGGAATTAAGATCGAGACTATGACTTAAACATTGGAGTATCTCTTTCGAATGACCACTCCAGGATTTATTTTGCAAGCGAACGATTGATCAATGAGACAATAAACTCTCGAGTCGCAGTTATTGGATCAAGTTGTGGATCAGACTTTCATTAATTAAGCAGCAAAGAAATAAAATAAGTCACATCATATTAGTTAACAAGACAATTAAGCAAATAGTAAGAAAACATTTATTCCTAATTAGATTATAGGAATGTTATTATAATTCATTGCAATTATTTAAGCAACCAAAATTTCCAACAAAGATTATAAAAGGTCACTTTCTTGAGATCCATTCCAATCATTGGTCATTGCTACTTTCTCCACTCTTTAGTCTCGCACTCTTCTAGTTTCTGGATTCATTAAATAGAACAAGGAAGAAAAAGCAAAACATCAACAAGACCATTAGCTTCTAGATTCATTTTTCTACATACGTACAGTCTGACTAACTAAATATTAATTTTAAACTTTTGAAAGAAAATTCGATGTGTATTTTTCCAAAAAAAAATGTAATTTTTATTTATTTTAAATATTTTTACATTAATTTCTAAACTATATAATTTTTTGTTGAATTAATTTAAATGTAGAATAAATCTTAAAATAATATTACAAATTGAATAGTGAAATTTTTTTATTATAAAAAAAAACTATATTGAAAGTGAATTATAAATAACTAAACTATTATTAATAATAAGTATTATTACAAAATAGTTTTTTTTTCATATGGTTTTTGTTAGCTAAACAGGATACCACATGTTAACCAAAACAGCATATGTTATCTAAACAGCACAAACCCAATAGATCAAACATATACATGATTAGAATGTAGAGATAGAAGTAAAGAATTATGTACTAGTCTTTTGATTCATAACTGTATGTGGAAATAGGATTGATCCTGACTATATTCTTCCTCTCTATAATCCCCTGAATGAACTGGCTTTGATGAGTGCCTCTTTCTCTCGTGAACTTTATGAGTAGAAAGTGTTTTCTTAAAAAATAAGGTTAGATAAGGGAACATAACTGATATTTATAACTAAACCCTAGCCCCTCAACACGGGCCAAGTTAACTACAGCCCACACAAGCCAATCCCACATTAGACTAATTAAAAGACTTTATATCTAATTTAATTAAACTAAGCCTAAAACAACATTAATTAATATAAGCCCACATAGAAAAATCTTACGTTCTCTCACTTGGGTGAATATTAATTAAAGATGTACTTTAATGTGCGCACATTTATACTGGTTTAGAGATTAGTTTTAATTGTCAATCATATCCCATAGAACCTTCAACATTGAACCATGGCAGTAACTAAATGTAATCACATAGAGCCATCCATGATCACAAGTACTGTTAACTCTACTTATATGGATTCAATGTGGAAGTGTGTCAAACCAGATAACACCTCATATAGAGTCAAACTTTATGTGTTATCCTTTTTGTCAATTCATATTCTCTCTCCTTCAGTGCCACAAAGTCTTTATGTGCCACTAGAGAATAATTTTATTGTTCCAATGAACATGCATATGTCTTATCTTTATTGTTAACTGAGCTTTATGTGTATAAGACATATATCCCAGACTAATAACTATATGTCCTTTTAGTCTGTGCTTAAGGTTTACACAATGTCTTGAGACTTGCACTTTATGTTTATATATGTATTCAGCATATAACCGGAAAATTCATCAAACTTTATTGAATTAAAATGCCAATACACATATTAAAAATGTCACTGAATGCAACAAAAAACAGATGAAAACTTTATTGAATATCAATCGACTCCCACTAAACTATAGCATCTAATGTGCAATTAAACCCATACTTTCGGCATGCCATTTTAACATACACAGGCAAAATCCTTTTGTCAGTGGGTCTGCGACCATATCATCTATGAAAATATGCTCTATTGCTATGTCATCATTCTGTACTATTTCTTTAATGGTCAAGAATTTGATCTCCATATGTTTAGACCCCTTGAGACCTTTATGATTATTAATGAATGATACTATTGAATTATTGTCACAATACAGTTGTATGGCTCTATCCATAAAATCAAATACAACTAACTCTTTTATGAGATTATAGAGTCAAACTACTTGAGTAGCAGTTGTAAAGCATGCTATCAACTCCGTTTGCATAGTGGAAGATGAAATCGTCTTTTGTTTCTCATTTTTCCAAGATACTGTACCTCCTGCTAACTTAAAAACATAGCCGAATATCAATTTCATTTCATCCTCATAGCTAGCAAAGTTCACATCCGTATACCCTACTAGTTGAAGGTTCTGAACATGTCTATATGTCAGCATGTAGTCTTTTATCCTCTTTAAATAACTTAAAACCTTCTTGGTAGATACTTAACGATCATGTCCAGGGTTTGCCTAATATCAGCCCAGAAGACCAATTGCAAAAACAATGTTTGGTCTAGTACATACTTGAACATACATAATGCTCCCAAGTGCATTAGCATAAGTTACGTTTTTCATTTAGGGCCTGTTTGGACAGCACATTTTCATTTGCAAATAAGAAAATTCTCAAACAAAAACAAACTATCAAAACACATTTTTATTTCAAAATTTAGAATTTAAATTTTGCTACTCAAATTCCTCGCACATAATTTTAAAAATTATCTTTTCCTCCAAAATACTTTTTCTATCAACAAATACCTACCAAAATTTTCACACATTCCAATACAACTTTTTCCATTTCCAAATAGAAATGCCTTGTCCAAACGGACCTTAGGCTTTCTCAACATTTGCTTGAAGGCACTGGGACTTATTCAGTTTATCACCTTTGAGGACAGGAGTAATTCCCAACTTGCATTCATACATACTAAATCGTTCCAAAATACAGTTTATTGAAGCCCTCTGAGATAAACCCAATAAAACTAACGCGATCCTATAGATCTCTATCTGAGGACAAATGATGCCTCCCGACAGTCTTTCATATCAACACTATGTGACACCATTTGCTTTGTCTCATGCACCAAGTTGAGATCATTACTGGCAAGAAAACATCATCAACATATAATATGAGAAGAATGAAATTCCTTCCACTGACCTTGATATATACACCTTGATTTATATTGTTTTCAACAAAATTAGATGATGTTACAACTCTATGAAATTTTAAGTACCATTGTTTAAAAGCCTGTTTAAGTCCATAGATAAACTTTTAAGTTTGCATACAAACTGATGCGCACCTCACGGCTATATGAGTAAGCCCTCGGTTATTTTTGTCTGTCTCACCCCTCACTCAAACAATCTCTCTCTAGGTTCTTAATTGGAACAACTTTCTCTATCAAACCTTGAGGAATTTTCAGCTACAAGATAGCTCAAATAAGAATGTATGAATTTAAGAAATAAGACTCAAAGAAAGTGAATAAATTAGGAAACTTCGAAAGCTGAAAATAAATTAGAAGTAGGATACTACTTAGAAAAGTAAGAGATTAGGAAACTAAGCAAAACCAACTCCAAAGTGGTCTTGAAAAAGGAAAGCTAATAAATAGAAACTAAATGAAGTTGAATATAGAACCTAAAAAGAAAGCAAATATGAAATCAAAAACAAAACAACTACGAAACCTAAAAAGAAAACAAATAGGAAAGCTATTTAAAGGAAGATAACTTTCAAGAAAGGAAATATAGTCAAAATAGTAAACAATTCTTGCAACCCTTTTTTGTATAGCAATTTTAGTCAAGAAAGTTACCAAATTGCAGAATTTTTTGCCAAAATAAATTGCCAAGAGCAACAAAATTTCGGTTCAAGATACTACCCAAAAGAAAGCAGAATTTTCAGCCAGCAACGTGCAAAATTTCAATCCAACAACAATTGCCTAAATGCAGAATTTTGGTCCAAAGAAATTACCCAATTTTTGTGCAGAATTTCGGTCAAGAACAATGGCCAAAAAGGAACAAAAATTTCATGCAAGGGGGGTTACTCAAAGAACCAAATTTTCAGTCAACAATTTCAGCCATAAGTTTGAAACTATCAACTGGCAACAATGCAAATTCTATCACAATTCTTTAGCAATTTTCAAAAAAGGTTCAAGAGACAATTCAAGCAGAAAACTATAGGATAATTTGGGGACAGAACAAAGTTCTTGGACAATAATAATTTAGAGCAGTGAGAATTATGCCAGTAGTATATTCTTCAGCAGAAATATTATGCACACATATGCTACTGCAGAAATTATATGGAAGAATTAGAGTTCAAGAACCATGTGATTTTTGGATGAAAATAAAATTTAGGTAGACAGAAATTGAACAAGAATAATACTTGACTTCAACCAAAACACAATAAGAGTACTTTCGGTGGAGCAAATTCCGGCAGAAAGAAAAATGTTTTTTTTTTGCAGCTAATAAAATAAAACAAAAACTAACAAGGACCAATATTTCCAATGTTTCGGCCAAGAAGAATTGGAATAAAAATAAATTAAGAGACAAGTAGAGGCTTCGAGCAATTGATGAAGTTAGGCCAACATCACTTGCGCTGAATTCTAAACACGATTTCAGACAGCCAAAACTTGGGTAGCAAGGAAGTTTAAGAGGTCAATTTGGTTTCAGCTGTATACGATTTCAGACCATAATTATATATATTTCGGCCAAAACAATATAACATAAGAAACAATATTTTGTGCAGAATTCTAAACACGACACAAGTGAAGATTTCGGCTGGAATAACCAACTTTCAGTCAAGATTTTGTTAGCCAAGCAAGAACTAAAATTCAGTTAATTTCGGCCAAGAAAATACAAATTTTAGTCAAGATAAGAGTGCAGAATTCTGTTATGAATCAAGATAAAAGTCAACACGATTTATTTAGTAGCAAATCAACAAGGAGTCTAGACAAGAAAAGTAGTATGGCTGAAGGAAAAATTCAGGAACAAGAAAAAGAAGAAAACAGTATGGCTTCTTGGACAAAATTCTAGTCAACAATCTCAGCCAAGAGCACCAAAATTCAGTCAATAAGTTCAGCCAAGCAAGTGCAAAATTTTTTGTAAAAAATTCCTAATAAGTTTCGACTAAAGTGCAGCAAGGTTTTCTTCAGCAGAAAAATATACAAAAATTATGGACAACTTTCAAAGGATACAATATGGTTGTCAGGCACATTTCAACAAGAATTCTGGATAAAAGATGCAGTATGGTTGTAGGAACAATCCAACAAAATTCAGGAACAAGACAAACCGTATGGGTTGGTGATGGCAACAAGATTTCAGGAATGAAAGCCTACTATGCAGCTCAGTTTTGGCACAATTTTTCACAAGATTCAAGATAAAAGATTCAAGAATTCAAGACAATAAATTTTAGGAAGGCAGCAAGGCAACAAGAACTTCAAAACAAAAAACAAATCAAGGCTGCTGCACGGGTTTAGCAAAATTTAGGAAGGCAGTTTTTTTTTTTTTTTTTTTTTTGCAGAATTTTGGCCAAGTTGGGTTACCAAAACTGCAGAAATTTCTTCCAAAGAAGTTTCCAAAGGTGTAGAATTTCAGTTAAATACACTCGCCAAAAGGAATAAAACTTCGGCTCCAAGAAACTGCTAAGGAACAAAATTCCGTTAAGACTTTTCGGCCAGTAGATTTCCAGTCAAGACTTTCGGTCAAGCAGAATTTTTAGTAACTATTTTGGCCAAAAGGATCCAAATTCCAGTCAAGACAAAGTGCAGAATCAAGACAAAAAAAAAAGCATGGTTTTTTTTTTTGGAAGAAGCCTGAATGAAAGACAACAAGACAGTACAATTTGTAGCAAAAATTCAGAAACAAAATTTTCAAGATGCTTTAGAATTTCAAAATTTTTTTGGTCACAAGTCTCGAAGCAACTTCAGCCAACGTATGCAAGAAACAATATTCGTGGAACAAGCTTCAAGAACAAGATTTCAAAGGACAAGAATCAAGAATTCAAGAAGTAAGAAACAAGTCTTCTTCTTTGTTTCTTCCGGTTTGATCTCTCTCTTTTTTTTTTTTTTTTTAAACTAGTGAAGAACAATTCATAGTAGCAACAATATCAACACAAGGAGGGAAAAACAAAGACAGCACGATTATGGAGAGAACAATTCAAGGGATGCAAATATTCAGAAAAAAAAAACAGTAAGCACTCTTTCTTTTTCAACAATAAACAACAATCGGCTAAATTTTTTTTTTTTTTTTGGTTTCAAAGTAGTAGAAAAATTACAGAAAAATATCCACACAAAGAGGCACAATTCACAGAAAATAACAAAATGAAGAGGAACAAGACACAAAACAAGAACAACGCAACCGGAAGGAAGAACTTCAAGTGGTTTGGATTTTTTTTTGTTTCAAGCAAACAGTAGGTAACAAATTTTTTTGTTTTAGTTTTTCACTAGTAAAAAGCAATTCACAGCAGAAATATCAACAAAAAGGCAGAAGAATCCATGAAAAAATAAATACAACAATTTTGGATGGACAAGTAAAGAGTTTGGAAATTCAGGATGAACAATCTCAAACACTTCAAATTTTTTTTTTTCAGAAAAGAAAGGCAACGAATTTTTTTTTATATAGAATAACAAAACCAAAATTATCTACACAAAAAGTGGGTAGCAAGAAAAGGTTTAATCAAGTCTCGAAGACTAGGGCTAAACAACTAATTTGACTACCACAAGAAAAACAGAATTTTGGCTACTAGGAAACTATAGACATAATTTTTGGTATATAAACAGAATTATTAACAAAATTTCAAGGTTACCCGGAGCTCTGATACCAAACTGATGCACACCTCACGGCTATATGAAGCCGGCAATACGCAACAAGCGAAATAGGACCCAAGACTTAACTTGCAAAATCCTAAAACCGATGGAATTGAGATCGAATGGATGAAGCATCACCACAACCTAGGGTTCTACTAGATTGATAAGACTCAAAGGCACCACAAACTTGTCAAGTTTGATAAGCCCATTGTTCTTTACAAGAACGAAGAGATTGAATCACTCAAATTCTCAAGGACGTAATGTCACAAAATCTTCTAATTCATGTCTATTGATGTCTTGGCTGAATGGCCTCTATTTATAAGGGTACAAGAATTGTAAAAAGGTAACAATTAAAATCCTAACCTTAATCTAATTTCTAAAGAGGAAGAGGTAGCCAAGCTCCTTTAAGTTACTAAAAGACAGCCTTAAAATAAAAAGGAAACAAAAACTCTAAAGCCAATTTGGAAGTTTTGGAACTTTCCGATTTGGCTACTAAAGTTACCTAATAATTTCGGCCATTATTTGCCTAAAAATAAAACTGCAAAATTTTGACCATAATCATCTAATTTTGGCCTGAAAAATTAAAATAAAACTACAAAAATTAATTAAATAATCTTGGCCTATTATCACACTAGAATCCGGCCAAGGTAAGACTAGTGTTCGGTTGAACAGCACTCGAGATCTCATCATTGAATTAGTGACCACAAGATCACTTAATGCTCAAGCCATGGTAAATGATGAGCAAAAGGAGAACATCTGCCATGTACAAGCTTATGAAGATCAACT
Organism: Gynochthodes officinalis; assembly: GCA_020080225.1. Classification (NCBI taxonomy): domain Eukaryota; kingdom Viridiplantae; phylum Streptophyta; class Magnoliopsida; order Gentianales; family Rubiaceae; genus Gynochthodes; species Gynochthodes officinalis. Next base: position 4,673,457 of record CM034616.1, read on the forward strand.
CCAGATTAGCGATGAGAAGAAAAAGGTTGAGGAGGAAGAAGTGCTTGATATATCATATTTGGCGAATCCAATGATGGGGATCATCAAAACCAAGAGCGAGCCGATTGATAATGTTTTGACTCTTCCAAGCCTTGATTTTGTGTTTGGAGAAAGACAATTTTCCCACACTTCGGTTCAAACTTGGATCTTTCAACGATTGGCGGTAAAGCACAATTACGAGTGGCTCGAGAAAGGTAAAAACAAAGCTATAGTTTTCCCTTGCCAAAGTATTTCTTCTACTCCTTAAGAGGTCAAAGTATATTGATTTCATCCCAAGGATATTGTTGAAGATTCAAGAACGAATTCTTTCGAGGAAAGGGGGAATGATGAGATCCCGGGAGTTGTTCAACCGAACACTAGTCTTACCTTGGCCGGATTCTAGTGTGATAATAGGCCAAGATTATTTAATTAATTTTTGTATTTTTATTTTAATTTTTCAAGCCAAAATTATATGATTATGGTCAAAATTTTGCAGTTTTATTTTTAGGCAAATAATGGCTGAAATTATTAGGTAACTTTAGTAGCCAAATCGGAAAGTTCAACTTTCTAGAATCATCAGCTACAAAGCCTTCGGGTTGAACCATATGGACATCCTCATCAAGGTCTTCATTTAGAAAAACTATTTTAACATCCATTTGGTGTAGCTCCAATCTAGATGAGCTACTAATGCCATGATCACTCGGAAAGAATCCTTAGAAGAGACTAGAGAAAAAATTGCTTCATAGTCTATTCCTTCTCTTTGAGTGAATTTCTTGGCTACCAATCTGGCTTTAAACTTCTTTATCTTTCCTTTAGAATCCTTTTAGTTTTATATACCCATTGCAGCCAATGGGCTTGTACCCCTTATGTAACTCAACAAGCTCCAAGAGATTGTTATTTTTCATAGATTGCATCTCATCCTTCATGGCATCCATCCACAAATTTGATTGAGGACAAGAAACAGCCTCTTTATAAGTCATTGGATCTATCACGCAGCCAATGTCATAATCATGCTCTCCAAGATAGACCATGTAGTCTGGTGGTATAACAAACTGTTTCTCTCTGGTAGACCTCTTGAGTGGAACTATTTACAGCCTCATTCATTCTTGATGAGGTTGAGAAGTATCATCAAGCACAAGCTCAATGATATTATCCTCAACTCTCACTAAATCAGGTTGTGATGTAAAAGGCTCCACAATAGTCTGTACAGGTAGAGAATGTGACACAATGGTTTCCACCACCCTATCATCCTTGATAGTCTGTGAGCAAGTATTATCTTTGGCTATATCTAGTTTCAAAAACTTAGTTGTTTGTGATTCTACAATTCCTGTGTCTCCATTTGGGTTATAAAACTTGTGTCTCTTTGAATAATCTGGATAGAATACAAAATAACACCTAGTTGTTTTGGATTCCAACTTACTTAATATTGGATTATACAACCTTGCCTCTACAAGACACCCCCAAACCCTAAGATGGTTTAAGCTAGATTTATGTCCCATCCATAACTCAAATGGTGTTAATGGAACAGTTTTGGTAAGGACTTTATTTAGAATATAGAGAGCCGTTTTTAAGGTTTCTCCCCATAAAAATTTAGGCAAATTACTCCTACTTACCATACTTCTCATCATGTCCATGAGGGTGCGATTTCACCTTTCGGTCACACCATTTTGTTTATAACTGCCATGCATGGTGAATTAAGCTATAATTCTAGAATTTTCTAAATATTTGGCAAATGGCCCTTTCAGCTGTCTAGCATTGTCATGCCTACCATAATATTCACCACCCCTATCAAACTGTGACTTTGATAACTTTTTCCAAGCTGTTTCGACTTTAGTATGAAATATCTTGAATTTGTCAAGAGACTTAGACTTATCCTTAATCAAATACAGATATCCATATCGGGAATAGTCATCAATAAAAGTGATAAAATAAATATTTCTACACAAAATTATCATATATGGACCACTAATGTTAGTATGAAAGATCTCCAAGAGATCAGAACTTCTTACTACTATCTTCTTCTTAATTTTAGTCATCTTACCCCTACAACAGTCTACACAATCCTCTAGGTTACCTTTTAAAAGTAGGTAGGATGTCAACATTTATCAATCTTTCTAGTCTTTTCTTAAATATATGGCCTAGTCTCTTATGCCATAATGTATAAGATTGTTCCTTGGGTAGAAGCCTTTTGGAAACAACATTTTCAGCCATACAAGCAACATATATATCATTGGAAGATAAACACAATCTATATAATCCATAAGACATAATGTAACTACCAACTTTATTTGAATTAAAAAAACATAGAAACCATATTGTTCTTTATTTCAAATGAATAGCCACATTGGTCCACATTTGAAACAAAAATTAAATTCTTTCTGAATGAAGGTGCATAAAAAGTGTTCTTTAATATTAAATTATAGCCAAAATCTAATATTAAGATGATATCTCCCACAAACTCAATGTTAACTTTTTCGTTACTTCCCACTATTAGTCTTGATTCATCTTGATTTGACTTACTCCAGTTTATGACCCCTGTATGGTGAACGTAACATGATTAGTTGCACCACTATCTAGCCATCACAAACCAAGGTCAAAGAATCATTACTGTAGTCTCACGCTTGGCTAACCAAACCTTATATTTGTCACAATTTTTCTTTACATAGCCTTTCTTTTTGCAGAAGAAGCAAATATCAGATTTCTTAAAAGACGCCTTCTTTGGGCCTGTCTTCTGAGTGATGTCAGTGATCTCAGGAGTACCTTTATAGGTAGAAGTTTTGAATTTCTTACCCCTCTTACCATCAGCACTAGAAACATACATGGTCTAATAGCTCTTTTCATTTCTCAATTTTTCTTCCTCTGCCATCACACTAGTGATGAGATCACTTATGGAACAATTCTCATTTCGGAAATTGTAATCTGTATTTATAATCTTGAAATCAAGTGGAAGGATATTGAGAACCTGATGGACAATCACAACAGTAGGAATAATGATCTTAAATGCCACAAGCTTACTCTGTAAATCTACCATCTTTAAGGCATGATCTCTAACTCCACTAGTACCATCATACCTCATATTGAAAAGTCTATTTAATCATTTGCCTAGCAGTGTAGTTGACTGGCAACCTGCCTTTAAGGTGATCTTGAATGGATTGCTTTATGGATAGTAAGCAAATTTGATTGCTCTTTTCCCAAATTGCAAATATCTCATTTTCAACATCGGTCCTTTCTACTGTGAGTTTTGCAGGCCTGTCCTTATAAAGGGCATCAGACATATCCGCTAGAATCATTCCAGACATTATATCATTTTTTCATTTCTTAAAATTGGAACCATTGAGAATCTCAATAGTGAGTGAATTGCAATTGACAGAAAAGGTGACTGATTATAAGAAAAATAAAATATGTAATAACAGTGCAACTTAATATAAACCGTATAAATACACTCCACAGAAAGTCACATGTATTATCATATAATTACTTTTGGGCAAAATGCATAACATACAATTGTAAACTTTCTACATGAACAACGTCTATGAGGACTTATTCTAACCCTCATGAATTCACCACCTTTGGGTATATGAACCACTAAGGTCAGTTCTTTCTTAAGCACATGTTGTACATGTATCCCTCCACATACCAATACCCAATCACCCCCTTTGGGAGTGTGATTGAATATTAGAAAATGAGACATCCCCTACAATATGAGACCGATATTTCATAAAAACAAGTGAGTGTGCCACTTTGGCGATTACTGTCCAATTGAATTTATGAAATTCTCTCATACCAATGATATTAAATTTTATTTTTTCTATAAAAAATTTATATGCAATTTTAAACTATATAAATGAAAAGGGCAATATGTCATTTAATTGCATGTAATCACGTTCTATAATAACATAAAGTGATTATTTGCATATTGACACGCTTAACATATTTAAAAAATCATAAAAATCCAAATGAAAAATATTTAAATTTTATACTAAAAGTATAAAATCATATTCCATCCAAATTTTCACAAGTATAATAGTGTAAAAAAAATGCAAATTATATGTCAAAATCTAGATCATGAAGAGCTGAAATCAACGATACCAAAACCGCCCAAAATGGGCTCCAAATGCACCTGCACGGGCCCAAAAAAAAAAAACAGGTTCTGACGCAAGCTGCCGCGTGTGCCTAACACGCGCCTGCCAAGCGTGCCTAACGTGTTTCTAACTCGCGCCTCCGCCATCACTTTTTTTTTTTTGAATCTTGAACCAAACCAGTTTAGGACCAGTTTGGCCTTTGAATCCACGTTGGTCGTGATGACCCACGTCTTGCGATGCACCCTCAGCGCTCGCGCCTTCCTATCACGCCTTTATCAAACTCATTTCGATGAGATCGTTAGAATATAAGGTCATACAGCAAAATAAAGTATAAAATATTCTAATCATGATCTATGCCTTGCTTTGATACCACATATTAGCTAAACAAGATACCACATGTTAGCCAAAATAGCACTTTATTATACGAACAGCACAAATTCAATAGATCAAACATATACATGATTAGAATATAGAGACAGAAGCAAAGAATCATGTACCAGTCTTTTGATCCATAACTATATACGGAAATAGGATTAATCCTGACTAAATTCTTCCCCTCTATGACCCAATAAATGAACTGACTTTGATGAGTACCTCTTTCTCTCTCGAACTTTATTAGTAGAAAGTGTTTTTTTAAAAATTAGTAGAAAGTGTTTTCTTAAAAATTAGGGTTAGAAAAGAGAATCTAACTGATATTTATAGCTAAACCCCATCATCCTCATCACGGGCCAGGCCAACTATAGCCCACACAAGCCAGTCTCACATTAGACTAATTAAAAGAATTGATATCTAGTGTAATTACCTAAAACAACATTAATTAATATATGCCACATAGAAAAATCTTACAATTTTGACTCATTAAATGAAGAAATCTATTTTAGATATAGTTGAATATTTTTCTAGCATTTTAAGTTCTCATGTTTTAAAGGTTTTTAATGTAGAAAACATATCTTAAGAATACGAGGGTAGTATATATTAAAAAGGTAAACATGAAAAGCAAAGGCAGGATACCTTGGTGAGCAAACCTCAAATGTCAATAAAAGTGAATTGGATCCTAATATGTTGTTAAGTATGAGGTACAAAGAATTATGCACATTGAACATTCGGCTGATTATAAGAGCAGCAGAGAGAAAAGGCACTTTTAAAATAATTAAAAATCTCCTTTTAAACATGAAAAAGATGGTTGACAAGATGTTATAAGGTGAATAATTAGTTGTTGAAGAGAATCTAATGTAACAAGGTGAAAAATTGGTCCAATGCTTAAAATTTGAAATGAATCTCTAGAATCAAAATGAGATAAATATTGGCGGAGAAAAATATTATTTGGATTAGAAGTTTAGAAAAAACTTACTTCAAGTAAAGATTAAAGCTCACATAAAAAATATTTTGAGGAGAAAAAAATTATCTAAAAAATGCCTAACTTGAGCAAATATGATACTTTAAGCACCAATACCCCCATCTAAAATTTGGATTTTATTTTTTCTTATTTTATGTTTAGAAAATATTAATGCAAAATATTTGCAAAAAAACGCTTGTAACGTTTTCTTTTTGTTACTTGATTCCAGGATTTTGGAGAAATTTTTCAAAATACCTCTAGTATGTGCACCTTACTACATCAAATTCTAGTGAGCTTTAAATAGTTTAAACAAAAATTATTGTAACTGTTATTATGATACATAGCAAATGAGGCCACCTGATGGAAATGGAAAAATGAGGCACGACACAACCACCCAACAAGTCTCGGACGTGGACAATGGTGGACGTGATGAGCAACATGAAGAAGGGCGTTCTATGCCATCTACAAATCCATAATTTGATCCATTGCAAGGCATTGGTGGTCCCATGACCAGGTCAAAAACTAAGAGGATACAAGATGCCTTAACTTCCCTCATCAATGAATTTCATGCTAGTGAAGGAATGAAGTCCTGTGATCCTACTCCATGATATGTCACTATACTTAGTGTTGTAAATAATGAGCCAAGTGTTTCTGGTCTTAATAATTAGTAAGGCAATCCAAATTCGAATGGGAAGGACCCTTGAAGGCCGAATTCCACTTGTAGCTGCCACTCTTCCAAATCCCTTCCCTTCCGCATTTGGATTTAGTTTAGACATTATTTTCCTTTTTAGAGTAGGATTCTTTTGGTAGTAGTTTCAATAAGGAATTCAATTTCCTATAAGGCAAGGAATTCTAATCCTTCTATGGGTTGGCATCCTCTTTGGTCGCACCTTGTCAAAACTATATCAAGGCTATCGGCCTTTTGTGAAGGGACAGATTTTTGATTAATACATATTGGAGAGCATATTGCATTTCTTTTAGTTTTGGCTCAGAACTAGCTTGGATCTTTGAGGGTAGTCTCTTAAGTTCCGATTTAAGCTATCTTGTTGAGTTTCTTTCCCTCAACAATTTGAGTGTGCTTTTAGATTCCAAGGATTTGCCTTTTCACGGTCGGGTGTTTAGAGTCATCCTTCAGGTGTCATAAAGACAATAGCAATGGTTCTTCTTCACAGGTTGGGGTCGATTTCTTGCTCAGCGAAAGAACTTAGTTCAACATAAAGAACGATACTAGGACCTACACTCTTATATATGTTGCGGATTTAATACTTAGGGTAGAAGATTTGTATCACCACTAGGCATTTTTAGACATTATGGTTAAAAATCACCAATATTCTTTGTTACAACTACCTTCTCAAGTACTTTTCTTTAGAATAATTTGTTTTATTCTATCATATATAAAATATTGCTAACATTCTAATAATTTATTGTTTCACTTTAGAATATTCATGCACATACAAATCAACTAAATTTTATTGTCATTTTCAATGTGCATAACTAAATTACTTATGGTACTTTATGTACTATTTCCAGTGATAATATTTATTTTATACTTTATTTTTATCTTATTACTTACTGTATTTAATTTAAATATTTATTTTTCTATAATAGGCTCAACAACTGCTTGTTTTTGGCAATTTGGAAACAAATAATCCACAGCTATATAACATGAGAATCATAATGTGTGTTAGAGCTGCTATTTGCAATGAGAAGTATGGTTACTCACTCCCATGTTTAGGCATCTTGTTTTGCATTTGTAGAAGAGGAAAATAGTAATAAGTGGATTTACTCTAAAATGACTCTCTAGATTTGTATAATTTAAATGTAAAGTTATACTAATTGTAATTATGTTGCATCAAATTACTTTGGCAAATTTCGAAACTTATTTTGTTTAAATATCATAACTTTTTATATTTAAGTTGGTTTATTCAAATATCATCAATTAATGATATTTTTAATTCAAGAAAAAACTTAATTTGAATTATTTCACGTTGAGCGGTTGAGCCCATTGATGTAGACGCCAACATAATTATTTAAAATAAGAGTTTTGACTATTGCTAAAAGATGTAGTTCAATTCACAGCTATGTGAATTTTTATCTTGGTGGAAAAATTCTTTTAGTACTAGACAAAATAATCAAATCTAACAGTTACTTGAATATTTAGAGTCATTGAGAAATCTCACGGACTAATATCTTCAATCCTAATCTTTCATGGTTTATAGGGTTCTTCTAATTTTGAGAAAAATCCATAGGCAGTTGGATAGTCAATTGCATTCCTCTCTTTAATAGACAACATCTATAGATTTTTATTTTTTTTTATTTGTTTGATTGCAACAAATAAAGGTACCAAACACGTATGGACATAAGAAATGTAATGGATCTAATTTAATCATGTCAGCTTAGCTTCTTAAGTTATTGGGTGGCAAAATTTGATCCAACCCAATAAATTAATCCAATTCACCAAATATTTTAACTCAACGGGTTGGGTCACTTGGATTATGGATTATTAATTGATTGGGTCCTGTAATGACTCGTAGTTTCTGGGTTGGGTTGGGTTAGGTAAGGGTGACCTGTTGGGTTAAGCTTTTTTTTTTTTGAATTTTTTTCTAAAATATTACAGAAGTTATTTAATAAATAAAAGTGGCATAATTTTCTCTTAATTTCTAAAGAACAAAGTAATTTTGTCTTTTAGACACAACTTTACTGTTTTAGATGAATTTTTTTAAACTTACACTTAATCAAATATATAACTTTAAATGGAAAAATATGAAATTAAATGATAATAGTCTCTTAATATCAATAACAAAAAAAATGTAAAAAAATATTAAATAAATAATTACAAATTTTAAAAATTTTATTCAAAAAATTAAATTTAAATTGTTTTCCTTTTTTTTTGTGAACCTAAATGTTATGTAATAAAAAATATCAAAATAGTTACATAATTACAAATTACTAAAAATAATTTACTATTTTGATATTTTATTTTTAACTTTTTACTAAATTTAATATTAAATAATATCGAAATTCTCAAAAAAAAATTTAAAAATCTTTGTATAAATTTTATATCTTTTGATAGCTTTTTGAATATTCTAATTTTCAACTTTCCATCTTCAAAATTTGGAAAATTTGCAAATATAACACCTTTGACCGTTGACTTTGTAAATATAGCACCTCACTTTTTTTCTTTGCTGTTATAACACTTCAAGGCTATATAAAAATCAAAATACCTCTCATATTCTCTTCTAAAACACAAAGACATAGCACTTCACCTTCATCTTCTTTTTTTTTTCTCATAACCCATTAGTCTCCTGTTTCATCGATTCAACAAAATTTGTTCTTACACCCTATTGTTTGCACACCCCATTGTTTGCACATCTATTGGACCATCATCTTCAAGCAAGCAGGGCGCGACCGTGGAGAAGAAATTGTATCAGTGATATGTTAGTTGAAATTTGCACTAGTTGAACTAGGTTTGTAAATTTGAACGAAAAACTGATCAAGCCCCAAGTCTAATTTTAGGTCGAGCACAAGATTAAGTTGAGTTTTAGGTCAAATTTTAAGTCGAGCACTAAGTTAGGTCGAGTCGGTCGAATTTAGGTCGAGCTCGACCTAGTACTAGGTTGAGTGAATTTTTTTTAAGTATATATATATAATAAATAACTCGACCTATTACTAGGTCGAGTATTAGGTCTAACTCAACCTAAATTCGACCAATTATTACTCGACATAGTTCTCGACCTATTGCTTGATCTAGGGCTCGACCTATTTGTTAATTTTTTGATTTCTTAACGTATGTTCAACGAATTTCTCGTTCAAACCCAATTCAAATGTAAACAAAAACATTGCAACTTTCTATTGAAGCATACGATAATGGGGTGGAATGTGTGAAATAAGATACTGAGTTGATAGAGAAGAAAGACCAATGTAAATTAAGTAAAGTTTGCAAACAAAAAAGCAGAAGTGTTATCTTTGAGAAGTTTGCCATTAGAGAAGAGGGGCATTTTGGTCTTTATGCAATCTTGAAGTGTTATGGTTGCAAAGAAAAAAAAATGTGTTATTTTTGCAAAGTCAACGGTCAAATGTGCTATATTTGCAAATTTCCCTAGAAAATTTTGAATTTTGAATTTTGATGGCCAATAAATCTTTATTTTCATACAGAAGATTTATCTTTAAAATTAGATATTTGGTTATATTTAAAGGTGTAAAAAAATTTCATTTAAAAAATAAAATTCTGTTTAGAAAGTAAATATCTTTATCCTTATTAGAAATAAAAATAGAATTATGCTATCTTTATTAATTTAATAGCTTCCACCACCCTCTTTAAGAATTTTCCCCTTTTCATTTTTGTTTTTAAGACAACTAAACAATACATGATGCATTGTTATTGCAAACAGCAACTGGAAACTAAGTGTTCATGATGTATTGAATATAAACCTTGACATTTTTAAGAAACATCTCAAGAAGCTCGTTTTCATTTTTTTTTTAAACCCATTAATAGTTTTCACAATGATTGTCTTATTCATTCTATAAAAATCACTTGAAAAATGAAAATGGATGGTGCCATTAAGAAACTGATACATGTTAATAAAGAAATTAAATAAAATTAGTTTATTTTCTAATTTTGGTAAAAACATAAGAATAGTCTTTATTAAAAAAAAATTAAATAATATTATTTTTAAAAAAAGTACTCAAAAAAGATGAAAATAGAAGTTTAATTTCCTTAATTAAATAGAAAAAGTAAAAAAAATTTATTGAATTGACCCGTTGGGTTGATTGGGTTTAACCCAACCCAAATATGACTTGTAATTAAATGGGTTGGGTTGGGTTGGGTTGGGTTAATTCATGATATTTTAAATTATAACCCATGAGTAACCCAATTCTTCCAACTACCATCCCTAGAGCTAGTTAATGTAACAAAAATATAAAACTAATTGTTTATAATTTTTTTAAAAATTGGATGGCATCGTAGATGAAAATGGATAGAGTAAGACATAATAATCGTGGACGGATCCAAATTGGTCCGCTTGCCATCTTTAATTGCTCATGAATGTATCTATACACTATATTCAAAGACAAAAGGAAGTAAGGGATTATGGCGCTTAAACTTGATATGGCTAAGGCCTATGATAGAGTCGAGTGGGGTTTCTTGTGCTATGTTCTTAGAAAGATGAGTTTTTCCTATGTTTTTATTGAGTGGATTCAACAATGTATTTCGTCTTCATCTTTTTCATTCAATATCAATGGGGAACAATGTGGATTCATAGACCCTACACGGGGCATTAGATAGGGAGATCCCATTTCGCCTTACTTGTTTTTAATTATTTCGGAAGCCTTTTCGAATATGATTAAACAAGCTAGCATGCAAGGGGTGTAGAGGGGAATGAGAATATGTAGGAATGGTCCATTAATTACTCACTTGTTATTTGCGGATGATTCTATTCTATTTTGTGAAGCATATATAGAACAAGCTAGACTAGTTAAGCTTCTTTTGGATGAGTATTGCAAAATTTCGGGCCAACTAGTTAATCTGAAGAAGTCTTCAATTTTCTTTAGCCGGAATACGTCTAAAGAGAATAAAGTCGTTGTTTGCCAAGCCTTAAATGGAGTCAAGAAGAAGAAGAATGCAAAATATTTAGGTCTACCTATACATATAGAAAGATCTAAGAGAGAGGTGTTTGATTATGTGGTTGAGACTATGCAGAAGAGGTTTAAGGGGTGGAAGAATCGCTTCCTCAATTGGGCGGGGAAAGAAGTATTAATCAAAGCTGTTGTAGATGCTCTTCCAACATATGTTATGAGCTGTTTCAAAATCCCAAGCAATGTTTGTCAAGATTTGGTCAAGAATACAATGTCTTTTTGGTGGGGGGTTAACGAGGAGGGAAATAAAAAATTCACTAGAAAAAGTGGACGGAGCTAGCTATGCCAAAGGAGGAGGAGGGACTAGGCTTCAAGAATATTCAATTGTTTAATGATGCCTTGATAGCTAAGCAATTGTGGAGATTGGTTACAAGACCCAATTTGTTGGTAAGCAGGATGATGAAGGCTAAGTATTTTCCGAATGAGGGATTAATGAAAGTTTCCAGAAAGGGTAATTCATCATGGCTATGGAAGAGTTGGTCCTAAGCCCGTTATGTCCTTCTTAACGGGGCAAGGTTTCCAGTGAGATATGGTAAATATATTAGAATTTGGGATCATCCTTGGATTCCAGGTTGCTTGGGAAAAGGAATTGCACACAAACCTTTGATCTCGAACCAATTGACATGGGTGAGCCAATTAATGAATCAGAAGAAGACAACATGGAATAGGAAACTAATTGGAGAAGTATTCAATAAGTATGATGCTGAGATTATTTATACGATACCAATAGACCAACGAGGGGGCCGATACAAGCTTATCTAGCATCCAGTCAAGGATGGAAACTATTCGGTCAAATCAGCATATCAGGAGATCCTTAGGGCAAAGGCGAGGGACCCAAACAAGGCAGAATGTAGCAATTCAAGGATGTATTGAGAAGTATTTGGAGGAAAACATGGAAGATGGGAGTTAAAGGGAAGATCAAGCATTTCATTTGGAGATGTTGGAATGATATTTTACCCACCAAGGATCAACTAATTAAGAGAGGATTGGAAGAGGATCCTGTTTGCAATATGTGTGAGGAATAGCCAGAAACTCTGGCACATGTTTTCTTCCAGTGTAGGCGTGCAAAGGTTGTCTGGAAGATTGCTTCAGTTCAGTGGGGTGGTGTTAGTGCAAATGAGCAGTCGTTTTAGGATTGGTGGTTTCAAATCTGCTTCAGGATGAAAGGGCATAACTGGCACGACAAAGGGCAAATTGTGGCACATATTCTATGGGTACTTTGGAAATCTAGAAATCTCTGGACTTTCCGAAAGGAGTGGAGGGAGAAAAAAGTAGATGTGGATCTGGCATTTTCCGAGTGAAAGGAATTTCAACAAGCCAGGGATCAGGGGATAACAAAGTCAATGTGAGATGGGGGAAAGTAACTACATCTTATAGTTGATAGTGTAACTGTCTTATGGTTAAAATTGTTACCTTATCTACTATATAGGAGGTAGCACAGGAATATAATTGTTTGGGTAAGTTGTAAGGTCTAGCTTATTATTGGTCTAAGTCTCTACAAAGTACTTAGTCAATTGTTACCAGTTGGTAATATTGTTTTGTTGCACTTTTTGGAAATATTAATAGAACTATCTTTTTGGGAAAAAAAAAAAAGCTCTTAGTTGAGGTGAAAGTAAAAAAAAAATCTTTCAATCATTCCTACAGCCAAAGATGAGACTAGGTAGGTGATCATAGCCACACAAGGCAAGATTTTTATTTGAGATAATTAGATACTTTATGAAATGAAACATTTGCCACCCAAGGGAAGATTTTTATTTGAGGCCATTCGATAATGTATGAAATGACACATTACTCTAGGAATTAGCGAGATTTTTCTTTGAGACATTTACGTGATACTCTCTTATTCTGAACCAAAAAAATATTTTTTTATTAGTTATTAAATACAATATACATAACGTATTACTAAATGCATAATTTTATATTTTTTCATCTTTATTTCTTAATTATGGTATGTAGAATTAATAGTAATTAAGTTATTTTAAAAGTTTGATTTAAAAGTAAATTCTTTTTTTTTTTAGATAAAAAATTATTTTGAAAGTGAATTCATTTTCTTGGAACAGAAAGAGTATGAATCATTACTTCTAGAATTAGCCAAGAATACAAATTGCAATTTCAATTGAGAGTTAACATTTCAAGAAATCTTAAGGTGCGCTTGGTTTATTGAGGGGAATGGAAAAGATAATAGAAATGATAATAATAAAAAATGATAATGGGTATTTTATTATAATTTTGTTAGTTAATAATTTGGAATGATTATAATTACGAATGATACTGAATATTGAAGAATGAAAATTTGGTTAACTTTTTATTTTATTTAAAATCCCAAATGTATTATAAATTAATCATGACATTTAATAATATTATTATTATATATTTTTATAATATTTTAAATATTTTATTAAAGAATAAAGCCGATTCAAGAAAAAGAGAAAAGTGAGATGAGATAGAAGATAGAGAAAGAAAATAGGATAAGAGAGTATGTAAAATGAAGAGAGAAAATTGAAATGAGAAAGAAAGTAGAATAAAAAGTTAGTGAAATGAAAGAAAATTGAAGAGAGAGAAAGTGAGATAATAGAGCACAAAAAGAGAGAAAGTGAGATGAGAAAGATTGGGATGTGAGAAAAGAAAGAGAAAGAAAGTTAGATGAAAAGATTGAGATAAGAGAAAGTTAAATGAAAGAGGAAAGAGATTGAGATAAGAGAGTAAGATGAGTGAGAAAGGAAGAAGAGAAAGTAAATGGCGATTGGTATAAGCGGTAGGTTTAGGAATGGAATGGATTTGATTAGTGGAAATGTTTGTAATAGAATGAAATGATAGTAATTATGTTGTTTGGTATTATTTTGTCTTTGAAATGGAATTGATTTTATATTAAAATTAAAATTTAATATTAATATTAATAAATTTATTAATAAATTTTATATTAAAATTTTATATTAAAATTATAATAAAAATATTATTATTTTACATTATATGATATTTAAAAAATTATATCTTGTTCAAAAAATAGTCAAAGTGCATGTCAATTTGTAGAGAAATATTTTCTTTAATTTAGTGAAATTTATTTTTAAAAAAATTGGTAAAATGAGAGTTCCAAACCATTGAGGTTTGCAACCCATGACATGTGGCACGCATGATAAAGCGTCGACTTTCAACGCTGGAATTTTTTTTTTTTACTTTGGCTCAAAACGATATCGTTTTGAATCCGTTTGAAACCCTCGTTGATGGATTTACCCAAAACCAAGGGGGTGAGTTTGTTGGGTTCTATAAACTCATGGACAGTGTACCAAACATCCAAAATTTGGTCATTCCATTCCAAACCCTCCCAAACCCATGTACCAAACACCTACTAAGATTAGAAAGAAGTTGAAGAGAGAGAAAGAATGAAGTGAGAGAAAATGGAAGAGAGAAAATAAAGAGGGTGAGAGAGAATAGAAGAGAGAAAAAGAAAGACATAATAGAATGAATCACAATAATTTTCCGGGTTTTTTTTTTTTTGCTTTTTGCGTGAACCTCACGTTTGGAACAGAATAAGACAAAAGAATGTCCTTTTGGCCATTTCCATTAGCAACCCAAAATTGAAGATTACCTCAAGACCGACCATAAACATTGGCCGACTTCAAAGAATAAATTAGCCTAACCTGCAAAACAATGGCTAGGCAAGTATATTTCAAGGTGAATCCAAGACGAGCAAAGCAAAAAGAAGGCCCCATAAAGTGACAAGTTTAGAGGGCCATTACGTTAATTAGTAGAGAAACTTCAACTATCGTCAACAACCGAATAGTGTCAAAATCTTATCCCCTTAGGCTCTTACATACCATACATTTCCTCTTCACTAAAATAGTGTCTCCCAAGGCTTCCTATGCTCCAAAACAGAACAAATGGCAACACTACGGTTCAGAACATCTCCTTCCCTCAACCTAATCAAACCCACAGCAAAGTGAAACAATCTTACAGCATTGGAATTGAGAAAACCCTAGTCAAAAAGCACCTCAAACCTGGAGGACTGTAGAGTGCATTGCCATAAGGAATTGTCAAAATATGGATGTCCTACATTCTCAAGTAGGCAGAAGCCGCAGAACAACCAGTGTGAAGAAGCACTGTATAAGATTAGCATATATGACACAAAGGAAAAGAAATAGACGAGGAACACATGAAGCCACTGCATGTATACAGAGGAGATCTTGCAAGAGCAGTGTGCATGTCCAGGCGACTCTCCAATATCTTTATCTAAAATTCTTGTATATGCATGAAAGTGTGGAGACACTTCCATATTTAAAAGCTGACAGGAAACCGAAAAGAGAAGTTGGAGTTCGAGAGCTCAGTTCAAACAGGATAAATAAAATCAACCCAACCTGTTCCTCCTAGAGGCACGTAAATCTTCATTGTCCAAATCTGATGAAGCATCATTCTTTCTTCTAGAAGATGAACTGGAGACGGACATTAATGAATCGATTTCAGCTGCAGAAAATAAAGTCCGATTCTCAGAGTGAATTTCAGCAGCAATGCTCAAGAAATTATCCCCATCATCAAAAGGGAATGGCAGCTCTGGAATCCAATTACGAAAATCTGCTAACAATTGAATCAGCTCTAGCTAAAAATTGTGCAAGTACACAAAAAACAAACATCATAAGAGGATCTCTGATTTAGGAGTATCTACCACTAAATTCATACCATGTGAACAGACCTACCTACGCAACTAAAGGAAAAAGAAAAAATTCCACCAAAAAGTGGTAGCTACTAAATCTTCTCATCATCATCATCATCATCATGATCAACATTATTCTGATCACATTTGTTAAATGCATCTTCTTCCTCTTCTTTTGGACTCCCCAAAGCCCTTTTTTCTTGCTTCTTATCTTTCAAAACTGTAGCATTGACCCCCCTTGATTTCTGATCAGCTTTCGTTTTCAAAGCCTTTAACAGTTCCCAAACAGTTCTCAAAGCCACCGCTAGTCTCAACATCACAGATGATGGGAGATAAAGAATTTGGACCACGATAAAAAAGATCAAAAACTCAATACACACTCAAAACATACAGGGCATGCAAGATCACCCCGATGACAATCTCCTCCGTTACATATTCAGAAAAACCCAGAAGAAACAACCGCAAAAGATCGAAAAACAAACCTTATAAAGAGTAGTTCCAAACAAAGGATGTGAAAATTCGATGCTGAATACCGTAAAGAATGATGGGTTGTTGTTGAAATTGGAGGATAACAAGCTTGAAAAAAAATAATCTGTGATTTCTGTGTTGCGATGTTTGTAGAATGTAGATTACGGTTTGTTGTTGCCAAATAAAGTTCGAAGGCAAAAAGAGCAAATTGCCTCTGGTTCTGATCTGAGTAATTAGGGTTAATCTTGAATTCAGATAAGATCGGATCAATCTTGTGGCCCGGCCCAGCCCGACCTGATATATTAAAAAAATTAGGCTGATCCAATTTTATCTGATCCGGCCGTTTTGATCCAAAATTTCGGATCAGCGGATTGATCCGATCTACAGATCAATTTTGAACAGCCCTAAGAATGAGAGAGATGACAACGTGAATAAGAGAAAAATATATATACACTTTTTAAGGTAATGAATATCATACTCCCAAATTTAAAAGAATCATGAATACCTCTAAAATAAAACATCAATGCCCTGTTTAGATAATCATTTCCATGTACCAACCAATTATGTATTACTCTTTTCTCATTCCTTACCTTCCAAACCTTCCAACCAAGCACCGCACCTCCTCAATTTGAATGCAGCAGCCTGCATAAAACACTACTACTCCACAGCTTGAGCAACATCCATCAATTTTGTTGCTAATGAAGATCTCAGTGGATCATCATAACTATAACTAGGAAAAAGAGAAAGGGGCTACGGCGCGAGTTGAAGTCCCTTTTAAGGAGTGTGGTCTAAAGATAATCCAAATTGTGAACTCACAAAAATGAACCCCCTAAGATTCTAAATGCTGAAAGAAGAATTGAAATATTCTAAGAATTAGCAATATACGTCATCGCCACATGCAGTAATACAACTTCATACAAAATAAAAAATTCCATGTCTCAAGGAGGGAATCAGTCAAACAGTAGCAACTTTAAGTTAGGATGAATTGAAGCCATGGCCAGCCATAAATAGTTATTGCCTGGGGAATTAATCTTACAAGAGTAGCTGAGCCATTGGAATCTGAGTAATCTGGTACAGTTGGTTTGTTAGAATTTGCAGCAGTTGCAAGCTAGAGTTATCAGAAGAATTATATTGGCTACATATATAACTGTGGTTGTAATTGAACAGTTAGTTTTAAAACTTAATGGCCCAATTTCTTACTTTAATCACCAACACATTATTGATAACACCAATTTTGGGAGCTTGTTCCTAATTAGCCAAACTCTCTAGTTAGCAACCAAACAGTATATTAGACAGAATTTAAAATGAAACATGGATCTTCAAGGTCATGCTATGTACACATAAAATTGGCAACTATTCTCTATTCTCTCTCTTTTCTTTCTTTGTCCAATGCATTAACATGATTAACACTAGCAATGCCACAACCTTATGCCAATATCAGTCTAAATCTTATAAAAAATAAGCCCACTACATAAGCTAAATCTTCTGCACTAAACAACAAAGTATCATACATGTTAACACCAGAATCTACATCAGAACAACATAGACTCATATTCACGAAGAAGAATGGCTTGATAAGGATTCATACTCTTTATCCACCAAATGAACAGTTTTAGAATTATCAAGAACCTTCAACAACGCTGTTGCCTTACTCTTCCCTTTCTCAGTCCCATTCTCCACCACATCAAGAAGCCCATCCAAAACCTCCTCCAACCCCATGTCGCGAATGCACTCGACAACCTCCTCCCCACTACATTGAACCAATTTCAACAAGGCCGAAACAGCATTTTCCTTAATTTGAATGCTCGAACCCGTAGTGCCATCCAACAAATCTATCAAAACCCTGACCCCAGAAACCTTCCTAAACGCCTCCCAGCTCTCCTCACACCCCGCAACTTGGGCGATCACGGCCGTTGCATCCTCCACAATCCCAACTCTCCCATCACGGCATACCAGCGAAAAAAGGGGCGGCACTACGCCCAGACCGACCAGAGCCGCCCGATTTAGTGGGTAAAGGGAAATTCCAAACAAGGCCTTCAACCCATCCTTAATACTCCTCGAACCCGAGTCGGGATTCTTAATCAGATCAACAAGCCCGAACAAGACATCCCTTTTATGCCCTATGATGGGCCGATACGATTCCACCATCAACAAGCTGTAAAGCGTGCTTGCCACGCACTGGGCCGTGAAGGGGGAGGAAGGGTTCAAAAGCGCGTGGGAGAGCGCGTCGAGAATGCCGCGAGTGGACATTACCTGGTCCTTGGAGGAAATGGAGAGGTTGTGGAGAGTGGCGGCGGCATTTTCCTGGAGGAGCTGGTTTGGTGAGTACAGGGCTTCGGCTAAGTAAGAGACGGCGGCGGTGGTGTCGGCAATAATCGGGCGGCTGTCGGCGTCGTTCTTGGAGATTAATCGGAGCTCGCATATGGACTCGATTCGGGTTTGTTCGGAAACGGATCCTAGTTTCGCCACTAATGCCTTCACAGCACGTCTCGTAACCTCCATTTTCTTCTTTTCGTCCCTACTGTGTGTGTCTGTGTGCGTTGTCGTTTCGTATATTGGACACGGATGACTTCTTTTCCTAATGTACCCTTTTTACGCTCATCGTGGCAGTACTATTTTGACCCTCTCAAGTCTCGTACGGAGGTTTTTTTTTTTTTTTTTAAATTTAGAGTAATTGTGTTATCTATTTTCATTTTAGTTATTTGAACATAAAATATTTTTCATAATTGGATTTTAAATTGTTTTAAAAAATGAAGAAAAACCAAAATAATGAAAATAAAAATTGAAAACCAAAAGAATAAATATGAAAGTTAAAATAATAAAATGAGAGTGAATAATCAATGTTAGGGTTTATATTTTTTTTGACATTTCTTAAATCACTAATATCACTATTGAAAAATTCATAGATTTAGCAAGGAATAAAAAAATACCAATAATAAAAATGTGGTGCTGGTTTTTTCCTTTTTTTTTTTTGCCAAAATAATGGATTTCCTTCGTCAAAACAAAACTATGGGAGAAATGGTCCATTTTCAGCGCTTTTTGGTCATATTTTAAATATGAAGTTATTTAAATAATTAGTTAATAATTATAGTTTTGATTTAATTATTCAGATTGGTTTATTTACTTTTTAAAAAACGCAATTATTTTACATTAAAGTTTAAATTATAAATTATTTGATGAAAATGTGAAACTCCCAAAAACTCAAAAATATATGCAAAATGCGAAAATTTTAAAATCAGCTAGTGTAAAAAAAAATGTGTGCTTGAATAGGATAGAGCATATATATGTCAAATAATTTGTGGGAAACAAAAAACATAGGAACGAAATTGAGGATCAATTCATGAACGTTTATTTCTCCTCCCCGAGAAGGGGTATTTTTGTCATTTGGATTGGGGTCTGAACTCAGAAACATCTCATGCTTCTCATCCTTAGCAGTTGAATAATTAATTATGGCGTGGGAAAAGAACCGCTAGCATGGCACTAAAGCCTTATATGTCAACGTGAGAGAACGTTAATTTACACAATGATAATTATCATAAAAATATTGTAATAATATAAAGTCTTCACATTGTAATAATATAAATATTTTTTCTTTAAAAAAATAAAATTAATTATAGCATTGAGCCTAAAAAGAGGAGGATTTAAATTCTTTTTTTATATTTTTCGCCTCCAAAAAAAATTAATTATGGCGTTGAGGCTAAAAAGTGGAGGATTTAAATTCTTTTTTTATATTTCTTTTTTTTTCTTTTCTGCGTTTTTAAAATAGCTGTAAAAAAATAATTACTATGTTATCGGGTTAAAAGAGGTGGAAATGTTTGATGTGCTGATTTGGCAGGCAGGTATGTCGGTGTGTCCGCGCATTCAAAATTGCGCCTCTTTGTGCTATCACTACTGCTTGTTGATGCCATTTCTTGATTATTATTATATTTATATATTTATTTGGTAAAATTATAAATATCCTTTTTTACTAATCAAATTTATAATGTTTAATTGCTCAAAATTTAGTAAAATTACAAAATAAACTCAATTTATCAAAAAAAGTTGCATGTATAGACAAATTTACTCCTTAACCCTTTTTTTCAATAATTATTTATAAAGTAAAAAAAAATTTAGTCACTATATTTTTTTAAAATCTCAAGTTTAATTATTATATATTTCTTTGGTAAAAAAAATTCAATATATTTGTTTAAAAAGTATAATTAAGTCACTCCATTAACTCTAATAAAATTGAATTCACGAGATTTACACACTACTAAATTTAAGAATGAAATTGTTAAAGTAAACAATTCCCAGTTTGAATTTTTTTTTTTTTTTTTTTTTGGAAACGAAAGAATCCATAATCATAAATTTGAGTGCAATATCCAAACAGACGCAAATACAACAAAGTTAGATTAGGTTAATCTTCTCTTTTTTATTCACTTCCACTCTTACTTCTTCTTCTTCAATCTTCCAGTTCATCCATGTCCTCAATCCCGCTGTTAGCCTTCCCATGAGCCCGTCTCCTTGAACCACCACTCTCCCCAAGTACTTTCTCACCTTTCTCTTTCTTCCTTCACTATTGCCCCTCATCTCTCCTCTAATTTTGAACTTCACACGACTTCTTTGGTCGTTGATCCACCTACTTCATTTCTAAGATGCACTTGATGCCTACAGGATCGCCTCCTCCGACTATAGCTCCATTGCTGAGGACATTCTGTTATCCAAATAGTATATATATATATATATATATATATAATTATGTTAACAAATAGTATATATACAAATAGTATATATATATATATATATAATATTATGTTAACAAATCTAGATGACTACAGGTATGAAAATATAGCAATGAAGATTGACTATAAAATTAAATTAAGTAAATAGAACCTTAGCCGTTAACAATTGAATAACGAGGAAAACCACGTCAAGGCGCGTTAAATGCTTTCCTTAAAACAAATTCATCCCCTCCTGTGTGTGTTTGAGAATTTAACGGACGTCTGTCTCCCAGGATACAACGATGAACTAACGGTTTTCTTGCACAAGGTAGACCGCTACAGCGAACTTGAATTTGTGCCTTTCTTCTATCACCGAAAACTACTAGAATTGAAAACTTGAAAGGGAAAATTGTTGAGAGAGTTTTGTGGGAAAAGTTAGAAAATTGTCTTAGAATTCTTCTTTTCCACCAAGGGAAGTCTCTTATTTATATGATAGATTTCCACATTTGGAATTGGAAAGGTTTCCCCACGTTTGGAATAAGAAAGACTAGAAGTCATCATTTCATGCCATCATTCAAGCAATCATTAAGCTTGTAAAATCAAAAGCCTTCAAAACTCCAAGCAATCATTAAGCTTGTAAGATCAAAAGCCTTCAAAACTCCAAGCAATCATTAAGCTTGAAAGATCAAAAGCCTTCAAAACTCCAACCAAGCAATCATTAAGCTTGAAAATGAAAAGCCAAAAGTCTTTCATTATGTTTGATGCATGAAAAGCCAAAAGCCATCATTCATGATTGAAATGAAAAGCCAAGAGCCATCATTCATGAACGACCAAATGAAAAGTCCATAACCTACCAACATCATGCATAATGTGTAAGAAAATGAAAGGCATTCATTCATGCATCTCCTTAATGAGCAATTTCTCATTCACATGTGCTCAACAGAGCCATTCTTATTTTCCAACACATTCTCCAGCAAGCCTTTCGCTTCAACAGAATGACATATTCATGGATGAGAAGATTTCTTGGATTTGAATTTTTTAAAGAAAATGAGGTAATGAATGAAAAGAAAAATAGGAAAGAGAAAAGTGAGGGAAAAAGAAGAAAATAAACAGAGAAGAAAAAGAGAAAAGAGAAGAAAAGAAAATCAAGTAATGAATGAAAAGAGAGCTAAGAGGAAAGAAAGAAAGAAAAGAAAAACAGAAAAGGAAATTACTAACCTCTTTCCAAAAGTGAAATAACCTTTTTGTTCATAAAAAATAGGCATGCGGCTCACATGTGTATTATTCCATCACATTTAATGTGATCTTTAGAGAGAGTGATCTACTTGACACGTTTTCATGAATTTTAATGACCTCTTTTAGCAAATATAGTATATATCTATATCTATATATATATATATAGACCAAAGTTGAGACTTTTAAAATTATAGTAATTAAAAAACCTTTTTACTTTTATTTATATAAAACTACACTTGTGACTTTTATTATAAAAAAATGCAAAATATTATTACATATGATTAAGTAAATAGATGTATTTTTGTCTATTTAAATTTGAGTTTGAGAATTAAAAAATGATAAACAAGAAAAATACAAATAAAAATTGTCAACCCACAATCCGTAATTTAGCTGAAATCCTGGGCAGCGACGAAGAACTCAGCCAAATCAACAAGGCTTTGAATCAATTACGAATCGAGACCGAACTTCAAGCCACTACGATAGATTGGAAAATAAGACCGTTTAACGTATATGTGGATCCTTACATGATTTATGGTGAGTTTCAAATCTTGTATATGTTATTGCGACTAGGGATCTGTGTTGGAATAATAAATAGCAAATTGCATTATGGATACTAATGTGGAATTTTCTAAATTTAAAAAGTTATGTGGTCCAAACCCATGTGTCGGAAGAATTCAAAATTTTTAGTTGAAAATGTTGTGTGATCCAAACCCCTGTCAGAAAAATAAGATAAATATGGTCTTACATGCTGTTGAGAGAATTACAAACTGGCGGGGATGTTAGGACATTTTGAGTATGGATAAATTAGTATAAAGTGATTGAAGTTTACTATAACTACAAGACGGAGGACAAAGTCAAGAATATGAAGGACTGATAACCCACAACATAGCCTATTGTTGAACAAAAAGGTAACATGGTGATATAAGAGATTGAGGAGGAAGAATGTGCAAATGAGAACCCCAATGATTTGCACAATGCAATGACTATAGTGCCAATATGGACTATGTTTGGGATGGGTCGAGCAATGGAGAAATCTGGCTTAAGCCATTCCAAAATCTGCCAAGGTAAACCTCTATGTATAGTTTCAGGAGTTTTCTTATCTCAATAGTATTTTGCTAATTCATTGTTTTGGACAGATGGCAACGATATTGGCAAGGGAGAGATACTGAACAAAGAGCACTTTAAGCATATGGATGATGACGGAGTTGTTTAGGATAGTAGTGACAATCATCATGACACAGGGGAAAGGTGATATAGACGCAATAGAGAATGGGCAAATAGATGTTCGTGATGAAAGTAAGCAAGTGGCCGTAAGTACTGAATTTCGCGGCTATTGGTGTATATAAAAACTACCATTGTCAATGGAATGAATGTGCAAGAATGCAACAAGGTGACAAGAAACATAGTAGAATGGATACGGAGACTGATACTTTGCATGGACATGGTGACAGAAGTGATGAAGGCATGTAATGTATTTATAAATTAGTCGTTGGTCACTGCACTTTTTAGTCCGTCCCATAGTTGGTCACTGAACTTTTTATGCAGTCTCAAATTTAGTCACTGAACTTTTTAGTGAGTTCCAACTTTAGTCACTGAACCTTTATATGAGAACTAAACTTAGTCAATTATTTTTTTCTACTACAGTTAGGTTTTGGTTATTGAACTTTTGTATTATATGTCAAGACTAAATCAGACATCAAATGTAGACATTGAAGAGCTCGCTTGGGAAGGGAATGAGGGCACATCGGATCATCTCTCGTAGGGTAATAAAGGAGGTACTTAGTAACTACATGAAGACATCAGAAAAAATTGGGAGAATGTTGTTGTTGAGGAGGGTTCAGATTCAAAATAGTGAAAGAAATTTGGCAAATGTTGTTGGTCAAGAGGGTTCAAATTCAGACTTCTAGGTTATCCTGAATTTTTTGCCCAAAAGACTAGTTTGGAAAGCCAAATAGGCACTTCGTTAAAGAGTTAAATTACTAATTAGCAACTTGACATTGACCTTAAGACTCAAAATCCTATAGTGGATGAGCTCAAAGCATATAGGACTTTTGATGACAATGACGGTAGTAGTGAAGGTGAGATGCAAATGTATAGTTGTGAGGGAATAAGTCGGAATATCACTTCAAAAGAAGACCAAAAGCGATGATAGTGAAATGGGGACAACTCTATCGGACCAGTGAGGTCCATCCAATTAGCACCCTATTGATTGGGAGAACAACGTGAATGTGGCTTCATAGCAATCCATGCTCATCATGATGAAGGCGATCAACCTCTAATTCATACTATAGACTTCAATTTGGTGAGAGACATGAAAAACCTAAAATTTAAAGTTGGAAAGAAATTTGTGTCTCGAAAGGAATTTAGAAAGGTCGTTCAAAATTATGCCCTTATGAATAAGAGTTTGGTGTTTGTGTACTCTAATGACAAGACGAGACTTTGCGCAAAATATAAATGTCCTTGCAATTCACACTTTTATGCTGGAAGCTGGAGCCACTTGATTCTAAAAACTTAGTTGTAGTTACCCTCAATGATGTTTATACATGTGCAAATGATGTAGTCAACCATTCGTAATTGACTTCTGGTTGGCTAATAAATAGATGCTTAGATTAGTTTGCTGCCAATATGATATGCTAATCAAGCAACTAAGGCAAAATATAGATGAGGAGTTTGGTTGTGAGCAATCTAGGATGAGGGGGTACAAGACAAGATCAATGGAAATTGCAAAGATCAAAGGCAATGTTGAGGAGCAGTACAAGTATCATGACACCATGCAAAAGAGTTGAAGAGAACACACATAGGAACATCAATTGAAACTTTTTTTCATCCTATTCAATAGCCAAGAAGCGATCCACAATTTATGATGTTTTATTGCTATTTTGGGCCACTAAAGAGGGGGTGCAAGTTTGGGTGTTGGCCTATAATTTTCTTAGATGGGTGTTTCACCAAAGGGCCTTATCCTGGCCAAATCCTCACAACTATAGGATTGGTAGCTTGTAGCATGGGTAGTTGTGGAGAAAGAGTCCACGAAGCAGTGGACCTAGTTTCTGGAGTTATTAGTCAAAGATCCGGAGATAGAGAACTCTCATCATTACATATTCATGTCAGACAAGCAGAAGGTATTCTTTCAGTACATTGTTCAATGTTTTGTTTTGTTTGTCAAAAGAAAAGAAAAGAAAAATATAATGACTAAAGTTGGAACTATACAAAAGTATAGTTACGAAAGTTGGGACTTTGCAAACATTTATCTACTAAAAAGTTTATTTACTCTTTGTAGGGGATTGACTAGAGCTATAGCAGACTTACTATCTAATAGGAAACAAAGATATTGTGTGTAGCATCTATATAGGAATTTCAAAAAGAAACACAGTTGTAAGTTGTTGAAAACTCATTTGTGGTCATTGACTGATACAACAACTATTAACTTGTATGAGGCTGAATTGTAATCACTCAAAGAGTTTGATCATGCTATATACGAGTGCACCCTACCCGAAACACTAGTGTAAGGCCTTTTTCCCTGAGAGTACAAAATATGACACATTAGTGAATAACATGTATTCCAAGATTTTAAATGTGAAAGAAACCTATCATTGTAATGTTAAAGGACGTTAGGATCTTTGTCATGAGTAGGATTCAGAAAATGGTTGAGGGGATGAGGAAATGCACCTTTGTTGTTGGGCAAGTGATCCGAAACATTATTAATAGTAGAGTAAAATATTCAAGAGGTTCTAGAGTGATCTATAATGGTGCTAGAGGTATGAGGTTAAAAACTTTAGCGAGAATAATATATTGTCTATCTAGGCCATAGTACATGTTCTTGCAGGAGATGCCAACTTAGTGGCGTTCCATGTCTACCTACCATTCCATCCAATCATAAGAATAAGAATGACGTTGTGGATGATGTGGATCAGTGCTAAGCGAAAACACTATTCCTGCAATTATATGAGCGTGTCCTATTTCCTATTAATGGCCAAACATTATAGAAAAGAATAGGGAAAATTGTGCTTGATCCCCTCTTGGCATGTGTTCAACCTAGTAGGCCTAAAAAACTTAGGAGAAAAGATGCTGATGAGATACAGATACATCATGAAGTTCACAGGCTAAGAAGAGTAATGGTCATCTATTGCAAGAAATATGGTAAAGTTAGGCATAACGCAAAAAAAAAAAAAAAAAAAAGGTGCAAATTTATGCCTACAAACGTAGAATCAGATCCATCTCAGTTAACCTTCAGCAAATTAACAGAAAGAAAGGGGCAAAACCATCAGAAACTGATCAACAATAGTAAAAAATTCAGGCATCATCCACAGTAGGAAGAAGGAAAAAAAACACCCAGTAAGATTCACCTCCTTTTACTCTAAACATTTTCACTATGTGCATAAATGGTATGCAATTATGTCTACCCTATGCAAGTTCGGAGGAGAAATAGAAGTGTAAAAAATGAGGCCGAATTGGATGGAATAGCATCTCAATCACTTCTGGCACAAGACCAAGGGACTAGTGTGCCATCTTCCTCAACTGATACACGCATAGTTAGATCTAGGAGCCACAATTTAACCGGTTGGACAAGATCCATATAAATGAGAACTATGAGTATTTGGGTGGAAAGAACCACCATATAAGGTTGGTAGATGGGCAACGACATCAAGAGAAAGAGGATGAGAAAGAGGCAGAGGAAGGGGACAAAGAGAAGGCACTGATTGATGCATGCTACTACTAGATGCACTTTTCCGCTTTTGTGGTCTTTTGATTTTTCAATTTCTTTTAGACAATTGTAATGATCATTTGGAGTCACTTAGGGAATAGACGTTGTATATTGTACCTACTAAGACCACATATTGTATATGATGCTTTGGCCATGTATATAAAATAATTATGTTTGGCATTGAATATGGATAGCACTTGTTTGTGATGTGAAATTATATTACACATCTATTTCATTACATATCCAGTGCATAATGAGGCACCATTACATAAAAGCTACCTACTACAATATCTATTAGGAAGTGAAAAAAGAGACACCATTACAACACGCATTCATTCATTCCACAAAAGCGCAAAACAAAAGCAATGCAGAGCATGCCGATATCATCTTACAAAAGAGTATCATGTTTATTTAGGCATTTTACCAAACACGGTACATATGCCAACCTGACAAACACTATCTTTTGCTTTTCACACGCAATTGCGAATCCCATCAACTATAGACAGACTATGTGCTCCACAGCCAATAGTTGAAGACCATTTTAACACACAAAATAAGATTGTGAATGCAATCAAACACAATGCATACATGGTTTCCAATATTTTTCTCAATTTCTAAAGTTCTTTCTTCAAACATTTGTTTTCTTGCTCCAATTTTGCGACCAACGTATCTAGCCTCCCACCATCACTCTCTGAAGCATCTAATTCCTTTTCTAACTTGTTAATGCGTCTAAGGAGTCCAGAAATCACTTTGATTGACCTTTGACACATTTTGGGGTTTATAACTCTCAAAACCCACATCCTTCATCTTGATTCTTATTAACAATATCAGTCCCTATCAGTTCATGAGTGCTCCCTAAACACAAAAAAGAAGAAGAGTAAGTTAGATTTACTTGCCAAAGTCTACACACAACAAATCCTCTTGCTGGATTTTCATTTGTCCATGACGTTATTATCTTCATTCTCAAATTGCAGGAGCACAGTGGCGAATTGAGATTACTTCTTACCATCTTCCATATTTGTCTTTCTTACTATAAAACAAAGTTTGGACTATGTGTTGTGCGTAGATCTATTGGAAGAGAGAGAAATTTGCGGCCCAAGACTAAAAATTACTCTTCTACCCATCACAAATAGGCATGCGTGAGTCTTTTCGTCAGAGTGACTAACTTTGCAATACTTTTAGAAGTTCAATAATATTTTTCACTAAAAAAAAAAATATAATGACAAAAGTTAGAACTTGGTAAAAATATAATGACTAAAAAATTTATTTACTCTTCATTTTATGTTTTGTCTTATTTCGGAACATGTGTTTAGTTCTTTTGGAAAATTACAATAATAATAGTTCCGATCAAAATGTCCACAAATGCATGCTACATTAAGATATAGTACCAAAAACTTTGATTACACTCCAAAATGAGAGCATCAACGAGTCTTTCTTTAGACTCGAATGAGAACATGTACTAAAAGATTTATGAAAAAAATAATAAAATATTGGTCATATTGTCTATTTCACTTTTCAAATTATTTTTAAAAAGGATTCAATAGAGTCAAAGACGGGCATAGACCGCAACATAGACCAAAAACGGGCATTATTGCATCCTTTTGAATTTAATCAAAATAATCACATAGTTAAATATGAACACGAGAAGTTTTTATGCTATTGATAGAGTAAAAGATGAGATTGTTCTGGAAGATGGACTTATGCAGTAGTTGTTTAGAGACGCCTAATAAAAAATTTAAGATATGGAGTGATTATTATTTTCTCATATCCCCTTAATTGTTTTTCATCGATTAAGTGTCATTTCCGTGTAAAGCAGGGTCACAGGCCCTGGTGTTACTTGGTGGCTGAAGATATTGTGTTTTTATATAAAATTCATCGTAGTTCTGATTTTTCCTTTTGATTGAACAGAACTTGCTATTTTCCTATGTGATTATTACATGCGAGAACTGCAAAATTAAGAAAGCCTATAATGGACATATCAAGGGAAAAATAGAACAGAACGAAACAATACTAGAAACCTTGCATCCGTTACATTGTTCTTTTGAAAGAATTGCTTGAGCTTAGGAGGATTTCCAATACCTGGAACTTCAAATCATAGTACCTCATCTATCTCTCTCTCTCTCTCTCTCAAATTTATACTCGTATATTTGATGCTCATATTACTGTTCCACTAGGAATCAAAGGGAACCTTGATCAAAGTGACAATCCTGCTCTGAGAATCCCTTACGTCTCTCTTGCACATTATGTCAGTTAATTATCTGCAACAAAGAAAACACCAGCTTTAAGCACCCATTTATAGTATCATCTATAACATCTTTTGCAACTCTTTTGAGTTATCATTCTAGATGGGTAGGGGAAAATGATGGACGAAGTGAGATGATGGGAATGAAGATGAGGCGAAAGAGGCCGGGGAGAATGAAAACCTAGAACTAGGCCCTTGACAATTAACTGAGCCATCACCATTTTCCCATTTTGTTTATAGCTAAATAAATACTTCCTCAACAATTTAACCACCAACCAAAAAATCTCATCAGACATTGCCTATTGCACATTTCAGAACAAATCAAACAGCCATAAACCAATCCAGCCCTAGTGGGAAAAAGATAGAACTCCATTTCGAACAAATTGCACAAGTTTGCATTTGTAGCGGTGGAATTTTAAAAATTGAAAATAAGGAGAGATCAGTGAAAAAATGTTTTTCTTTAGTTATATCTGAGCTCACTTGGTTCCATTAAGTATAGTCACTAGTAATAGCAGGTCCAACAGTTAAGTTCATTAAAGTTGCTTTTCAATTTATCATTTGTAAAAGCAGCAAGCAGAACTCAAAAAGGCAAGGTAGGGAAGTGAATGCTAAAGAAAAGACACAAGGAGAAGAAGATGATTGAAACAGGAAATTGCAAGTTTCAGACATCAATTAATGAGATAACAGTAAAAAAACCTTGAATACTTTCATTTATGATAAATAGAGAAAAGAATCTAACAGATAAAGGGTCAAATCTTACGACTATCAAGGCTGATAGACATCAGGAAGTTGAAGACCCACACTAGCAGCAGATTTCCCTAGAACTTTCTTCATCTCATCTGATCTATCCACTGCTATATTATAGGAAAATAGCAAGTCCTGTACAATCAAAAGGAAGAATCAGAACTAAATGAATTTTATATAAAAACACAATATCTTCAGCCACTAAGAAACACCAGGGCCTGTGGCTGAGATGTTGACCCTGCTTTACACAGAGATGACACTTAAATGATGAAAGACACAATTAAGGGGATGTGAGAAAATAATAATCACTCAATATCTTAAATTTTTATTAGGCATCTCTCAACCACTATTGCTGGATTCCATCTTCCAGAACAATCTCATCTATCACTCTATCAAGATCATAAAAACTTCTCCTTTTGCAAGTGTTCAGTTAATCACCAGGAAAGTCTTAAGTTACTTTCACAAATAAGTCAGGTGTTCAGTGTGCAATCTAACAACATACTCAGTGCAGTAGAAATCCTTACTACTTTTAGCATATAATAACCAATAAGAAAATTTATCGGCACCAATACTTGCTACGTTATGCTGTGCACATCAATATAAATCCAAGCAATGTAACAGTAAAAATTTCAACTAATATTGGCCATGTGAAATTGCACAATTAATACCTTTATTAGAACTAAAGCCACATAGACAGGTTGCAACACATGCAAAATACATGCACTACTAAAAGGAAAGACAACCTTATGATGGTGGACACTGTTTAAAAGGAAAGTGTAATCACGGGCAAGATTTATCTTTTGCTGAATGAAAGAGGGATCCCCAGCAGGCTGCCCATTGCTGCCACTGTGAAACTCTTGCTTAATGAAGTCTGTGAAGTGAGCCTTATGCTCTTCTTTTCCTATATTTTTCCTCACTGCTTTAAGAAGGTTTCTGTACACTTTAGCTGCCACTTTTATGCTTTCTGATGACCTCATCTCTTCACCAACCCTGCAAAAATTTGATCCTTCCAATGTAAATATATTTGGTTTACTATAAAATTATGGATGCCATCAGCTCTAACTTGAACTCATCAAGGAAGTAACGACCATACATCAATTAAATTAGAAATAACTTTATATTCACTATAAAGAGAGAAACAAGAAGAAAGATGTTCAAAAACAAACAAAAATAAATAAAAAACTACAACAGCAAACTTCCACATATCCAAAGAAATATGTATAAACTAACCCCAAAAAAAAAGAGCACAGTAACAATGTCAAGAAGGAATAATATTGTTTTCTTCAAATTGTGACAGAGGAATAGATATTCTCACTCATGAAAAAGTTCCTCTTGCATGCAATTCATGTTTATAAAGCAACAGAAACACGAGCAATAGACACATTTTTTGGGTTATGAACTTATCCAATTATAAGAACCCTTTAAAACACCAAAACTAAATGATAACCATCAAATGTATAAATCAGACACTTCTCAGTTTCAAGTTTAAATCAGAGCTACTGCCATTCTGGTTTGAACAAGGGTTTCTTTAAGAAAATTCATTTATAAAGAATCTTCTCAACTTCAAACATTGACTACAAAGGATATTTTACTAGAATGTCACACAAACCAACAATCTAAGACATTGCTTCTAATATTTCAAAAAGGTTGCTTACAAACAGTATAATCCCCAAAAAAATACCCCTTTTATACCAATAAAAATGGCAAATGTCAGAAAGATAACCCTAAACACCAAGCCACTTGAATTATATCCCAACTAGCATAGTTGCAACATTGGAAACAACATTTAAACTAGAAGAAATTAAGAAGAATAGCAGTTATTGAAAATCAAATGACATTTCATCAAAGCGAAGTAATCATAATCCACAAAGGTACACAATCCAATATACATGACATTGGGAGATTGCTTTATGAACAGATGCTAAAATTGCAGGTGCAACAAAGGCACAGACATCAAGAAAATCATGTATATACAGCAGGGCTCCGGCTTGGAGAATGCCAAACAAACTAATAATCTTCAAGGTGATTGCATAAAAGCAGAACATTATATGATTCCACAATCAAAACTAATGCACAAGAAAAGACAATGCCAACATCATATACAAACAAAAATAAAATAGCCAATAAAAATCCAATCTTGCATTGTTAAAATGCAGTTAACAAGAGAAGGGGGTATTTTTATATGTTCATTAGTCCCAAGAACCATCTAGGAAATGATTTTCGCTTCTGCCTTTCATTTCAAAGACTATAAAAGGGAAATAAATAACTCAAAAGTCCCAGAAAATCAAAAGCATTCCCTTTTATTTTATTTTTTATTTTTTTGATTCCAGGATCATACAGAAAAAGTGCCATGTCTCTGAATTAGCTCAACCCAAATCAAATTTTTACATCATCGAGCCAAAACCCACAAATGAGAACAAAAACATAAATCCACAAACAAAAAACTGAAAATAGAAGGGATGGCTGGAAAAATTATCCCATCAAATAATACTTTACGAACCAACAAAGCGGGTTTTAATGCACAAATATTATTTTTCAAATCATAACAATAAAGAAAATTATAAAGTTCAGAGAATGAAAAATGATGAAAAATGAAGTTGAAGGCATACCCAGGAATCTGGACGCAAGGATATGACAGGATGTTGACTCCCTCAGATGAGAAGAAGGGACAATAATCCCTCAGATGCCTAAACCTCAAACGCTGCAACACACTGCTGCTGCGTAAGTTTAAACCCAGAGAAATACAACGAGTTAATGGGTTTCCGGACAGTATACTAAAATCTTAAACAAAAGGTTTGTTTATTTATGGTAAAAATTCTTTGGGAAAAAGCCATTGAATTTGTTTTAATTACTTTTATTTTTTTGTTAATCTATTTATTTTTTGAAAGACTTTTCTTAAGAGACCGTGAAAATATCTAATAAATAAAGAGGGCATAATTTTCTCTTAATTCTTCAAAGGCATAGTTCGTAGGCTCGGGATTCTACATAGGATCGATTTGGGGTAACTGGATCGGATTGGTGGAATCGGATTGTAGGATTGTAAGATCCTACAAAAAATGATCAAAATAATTATAATTATTCATATTTTATCACTTATACTAATTTTTTCACAAAAATAAGTTGTGCACTTGTGCTAAATTGTAAAAAATCAACATTATAAACACACAAGGGTATCAGTTTGCTTCATCATAGCAAAAGACGGAAAAGAGAGATTCCAGCTCAAGTCCACAACAGAAACAAAGAGAAAATTCTCGCATAAATGGGTGGTGAGTGGACACATGCAACTCACAAGTCAAGTAAGCACAAAACTAGAAGAGAAGCCAATGCAACTGCAGCACAAGATAGCATTGAAGAAGGTACTTCCATACAGTGGCAACAATCTGATAGAGTAGTCAAGCACAAAACTTGGAGGTAGCGTTGAGCAAGCACAATCAAGCAAAACACACAAGGGTATCAGTTTGCTTCATCAACAAACCAAGAGGAGACACTAAGAAATTCAATAATTTCATGAAGAGGATTTATAACCTGTTTGTTTTCTGTCAAAAAGAGCTTATAACTATAACGACTATTTCAGATCAGAAGTTGACACATCCTGTTCCCTACATAAGTTAGAAAGACATGCATTTTCCACAGGAATAGGAAGATGGCTATGCATATTCAGAAATGATAACTGTAGAAAGGATCACTAATATATTTTATCAAAAATTAGTTAAGCAACTTGGAAAGCTGCTAAGCCGTTCAAAGACTATTTAATGAGGATCTGAATCCAGTTCTTTTTCTTGCATAACAGACAAATCAAGACAACACAAATCAAGTGTACCTAAACTGTGAAAAAAAAAACTGAAATGCCATCTCTTTTTAGGTACTGATACTTGAAAAAGAACCAAAGAAGAAATGTAAAATGGAAATCAAACAAATACAAACCCAACAAACTACAGTTATAAACCCCTACCTAAGCAACTAGCAGAAAACAATGTGTCCCAGAACAGCTTAGCACACAAATGGTGCGAAAATGCCAAATACAGAATCAACTCAAATGACAAATAATGCGTTATTGCCTAACCGCATCAAAGTCAACCACCAAATAACAATACAAGCTTCGCAATTCTCTCTCTATCCACAGATACAATCATTGCTTCCTGGAGAGAGCATTCTTTGATTCAAGATTGCCACAGATAGAAAAAGAAAAATATTAGATAACAAAAGAATTATCTACCATCCAATAATCCACACAAGAATCTATACAGATTTAACAATCAATTCGCAAAAACAATATAAAATTCAATCTTTACAACAAACTAAGCACTAAATTAAGGAAAACATGCAGCTTGACAAATTATTGAACTGATAATATCATAAAGGTGAAACGAAACCATTTCGCCAGAACTCAGGTTGGACAAAAATCAAAGTAGTTAGCAGAAAATTGCAGCAACACTTTTTCCATCAATAAAATTACATCATTTTACTGAAACACTTTTTCCATCAATAAAATTACACAAATTCAAAGCACAATTACTGCATTCACTAATGGACAAACAGTTATTCAAAGGGGGATTGTGAATTACGGGTTTGTGTGTGGACTGTGGACTGTGAATTTGTAAGCGAAGATGGAGACTGCTCGGCCGAGGATTAGGAATGCTGCTGGGTTCTGAGCTTGGCTTGAAATCCGAGCGAAGGTGAAGACCCCTGGAATGGCGACTAACGGACTGAGAGAAGGTGAAGACCGAAGAGTGAGCTGCTGGGTTCGATTGGCGTGGTCCGAGCGAAGGTGAAGACCGCTGGCTGCGATTGGCGTGGATTGACGGATTGACTGAAGCCTGAAGGTTCGATTGAGCTGCTGGGTTCGATTGATTGAAGAAGGGGAAGCAGAAGACTGAAGAAGAGAGAAGACTGTCGTGGATTGCAGCGAAGACGGAGGCGGTCCTTATATATAGGAGAATATCTAAAATAGCAGCTTTGACTTCTCCGTTATCAAATATAGCAGCGGGTAATTTTTGTTCACAAATATAGCAGGTCAAGGTGTTTGACCAACTGAAATGACCAAAAAGCCCTTCTATGTGGAGAAAGATAAAGACGTTAGACAAAAATTCCACGTATCTTAAATGTAATCGCCAATTAGCATTCATCATCCATTGATTCAACAACCCACATGACCGAAATCAACTATGGCTCAACAACAGCATGCTGAAGAAGGAAAAAAATGCCGATTGAGTAGCGGGTTTGGTGAAAATTTTCATCTGCTTTTAGATTCGAATCTGCTATCACGAGAGGGTGTGTGGGTGTGGGTGTGGGTTGTGTGTTTGTTTTGCGGGTATGGTGTCAAGTGTGTGTTAAATTTTTGGCCGAATTGGGTTTGAACGTGAACGAGAGAGTAAGTAGTCCATACGTAAAAGAATGTTCAAAATACTTCGATAATGATGCATATATGTCGAAATATATGTGAATGATTGGTATAAAATGTCGATATTAATGAATATATGTCGTCCCTGGGCTCTAAAATGTCGACAGTGTGATCTAAAACGTCGACATATATGTCGTCCCTGGGCTCTAAAATGTCGACAGTAGTATCTAAAACGTCGACATATATGTCGTCCCTAGGCTCTAAAATGTCGACAGTATGATCTAAAACGTCGACATATATGTCGTCAATAGGCTCTAAAATGGCGACAGTATGATCTAAAACGTCGACATATATGTCGTCCCTAAACTCTAAAATGTCGACAGTGTGATCTAAACATAATTTAATGTTACTTTTTTAGTTACATGTATATAAATGTAAAATTGAAAAAAAATTATGATTGCAAATTGTAAAGAATACATTGCATTAACGAATATTGATTGCATTTTCTTTATGAATATTAATATGAATATTAATATCTACAATGAATGTTGTACATTGATTTTACATAATCTAATATGATGGTAATATTCATATTAGATGTATAATCTAATTTAGTTATTCATTTTAGTATTTGACTTGGTGTTTTTTTATTAGTTATATTACATAATCTAATATGATGGTAATATTCAACTACTATCGTGATTAAAGTCTGAAGAATTCACGAACTAATATTGATGTCAGCTGTCGCCTCTTCACCAATACCTTAAACATGCAAATGGTAATCAAGCATTTACAAGAATTAATACCGAATAAATCAGATATTGGATAATACCACAATTATATAAATGAAAATAAGTAATGATGGTTACATCCCTGTCCTAAAGAAAAGAAGTTCAGCCACTAAACATGGCTTGCATGAACATAAAATTATGTCTAGCTATCTCTATTCTATCGTTGTCTCACGGGTTGTTGTGTTCTGTGTTATTCTCCTCCATTTATAGTTGTTACGGTCCATGAAGATTAGAACAAAACCGAGGAGAAGAAAAGAAAAGTTTTGAAAGTTTTTGAATTAGAAACCGGGCAAAGAACAATGACAATACCTTATTACTAGTATTATTATTATTATTATTATTATTATTTTTTTATTATTATTATTTTTTATAAATGTGTATAACAAACGAACCATATGATCTTTGAATTAAGCTATGTAGTTAAAACTTTCTAGTCAACGTCCTTCCATCATGAAATGGGTATGCCATGGCATTGAAAATTACATGCCATAGCATTGGAAAGAATTTTATAAGCGAACCACACAATTTGAAATAGCGCCACGTGGTTAAAAACTCTGTCCAAGCCTTCTTTCGCCATGAAGTATGTAATGCCATGGCACCCAAAATTACATGCTATGGCATGGGTATGAAATTTTTTCCACATCTTGGTTTACTTTTCTTTGTCCAATATCTGCCTCCAGTCTTCAGAAACATGAAATATACAAAACAAACTTTAGTAATATACTAAAGAACAAAAAATTTAATATACAAAATTTAAATACAAAATGTAAACCAATAATACAAAAAATGTAAACAAACTTAAATTTAATAATATTCAATAAAGAAGAACAAGAAATTTGCATATACAAAATGTCCTCTTGCCTAAGTAAAATCCAATACTAAATAAAGTTAACTTGCTCTACATGTTGTCCCTAGAAACGAATGCATTTGAGCAAGTTTGCCGGTTATGTCCGCTCCTCATAGCGACCACATTTTTTTACTTTCTCCTCTCCCGTAGAAGGAATTCTTTTTTTCTTCCTCCTTCCACTCTTAGCCCTAGGTTCCGGGGGTGATAATTGAATTG
This sequence comes from Gynochthodes officinalis, assembly GCA_020080225.1. Classification (NCBI taxonomy): domain Eukaryota; kingdom Viridiplantae; phylum Streptophyta; class Magnoliopsida; order Gentianales; family Rubiaceae; genus Gynochthodes; species Gynochthodes officinalis. The sequence continues at coordinate 4,710,459 of CM034616.1, forward strand.
CTAAAACATCGTGGTCACATTCCAATCCTTAGCGTCTCCCAGGCATAATAGAATCGGCATAAGCACCTACAAGTGCTTGATGTAGTCTGATCGCGAACATAAGGTGTAATGGTCAATTTATCTGCGCGAGATGCAGCTAGTGCGTGAACACAAGGGATTTGATCCATATCAAACACTCGACACGTGCAAGTTTTTAAGCAAATCAACCGTAGCTGCCGGTTTGCAATGTCCGTACAAACCATGCGTGTATATCAACCGGTTCAACCACATAGGATCGTGCTTCTCTCATTCTTGATGCTATTAGTCGCTCAATGTATGGGGTCGTCAATGTTTTCATTTCACCAGCCATGCTCGTTCGTGAAACCATCTTTGGAGTGTGTTGCGGATGTAATCGACCAAAATGTGAATAGGTAACTCCGGGCATCACGCAATAATGCATTTAAACATTCTCGCAATGTTAGTCGTCATTATTGTATAACGTCTCCCACGAATGTGCCTCGACCACCGTTCAATCCCGATTTCTCGTAAATACTCACTTACCCTTGAGTTACGCATTGAAATCCGCGAAGTGCTCATTGAATTCAGCCATGGTGTAAGCCTTTCTTTGCCTTAAAGTATAATGGGATCACAGCATTGTTTTTGAACTTTGCTCGCAGGTTGTTGCTTAGATGATAAATACATGCTCCGTGATAAGAATCCGGGAACACATTCGATATGCCTTTAGCAATGCTCTTATGTCTATCAGAAACAAACACCAATCCGTCGGTTTCATTACCAATAGCAACCTTTAGCCTTTGCAAAAACCACTCCCACGATGCGTCATTTTCAGAATCAACAATTCCCCAGGCGACAGGATAGACTTGGTTGTTACCATCCATGCACGTCGCAACAATTAACGACCCAGGATATCTTCCTTTAAGGAAGCAAGCGTCAACAGCAATAACTGGGCGCATGTGGCTGCGAAAGCCACGGATGGACGCACCAAATGCAAAGAATAAATACTTGAATCTACCAGCCTCGTCCCGACTCAGCTCAATAACAGTGCCCGGGTTTACTTCTTGCAGCACGTGTAAATATGCTGGCAGTATTGTATACGAACCCTCATAATCGCCCCTGACTTCGTGCAGTGCGGATTCTCTCGATCTCAAGCCTTGAGATAGGATATGTTAACCCCAAGCTCCGCGAATATCCGAAATTATTTCATTTGGCCAGACGGCTGCATACGTCTTAGTACTTGCACTTGATCCATGAACCAATAACTTTCGCATGCCCGCGATTATCACTATGCACTAACAAGGATTGGCATGTATGGATGTTGTCATATTTTGTAATCTTCCATGCATCTGAAATCCCAATCGCCGATGCATTCATTCTCCATTTGCAATTAACATCCGTACATCTTATGTACCAAAACTTGCTATTTGCCTTGAGCACCTTCCATTCGAAAATGTTTGACGGCAAGCATTGACATTCTCAAGAGCAGTGATGCCTAGTTTCAAAACATCGCCCACTTAAACATCCACGACTTCGTCTAATTTATCGGCCGACCTCCCGCACGTGAAGATTTTGTCGCCTCAACGCAATGAATATCTTGAGGCCTTGGACCATGAGCAGACTCTTTGCTTCTTGCCGAGGCATTTATTCCTTCATCGTCAACAATGATTGTTTCTTATGTACAGCGGCACATCATCCTCTTTGTCCGAATTTATCGCATTCGATGCGCTAAGATTGTTCTCATCGAAGTGTCTTGAATGGATTACATCATTAGTCCAAATTGGACTATCGAGCTCAATCGTTTAATGGGTGAGTTCGCCACCGTATTCATCCTCGCAGTGACACTTCGCGAATGGTAACACATATCGGTGTCTGTCATGCCTTATAATCTCATTCATAAAACACCTCACGTGGTAGTCATTTTTATAGGCAATACGAAATATTGGACAAGTACTTGGTAGGTATTGCATTAGAAGTGTATCTTTAATTGTCGGATCAATACCAAGGGCGCAAATAATGTTATTAACCATTTCAGAAACTTGCAGCTTCATCCAACAATAAAGTTTCAAGTCTCTTATAATTGATGTATCGATGCTCATTCGACGCGCATCAATGATCCATTCTCCTCCATAAAGAACATGCACGGACCATACATTTTGACTCGCCATACCTTGACCAATTGTATGCATTCAATGAAGTCGATTTACCTTTGGCATAACATTCATTACACATCAAATTTTTGAACATTATTTCATTTTACCCTTGAAAAGCGAAACAAGGCCGATACAATCTTCCGTTCTAATTAGCGAAAGACCTTACAATAAACCCGCTATCCATTATTGAGAAAAATAAATTATGCAATGTGTACCTTTACAATGCCACTCCTTTCCCTTTGCGAATGTAAGGCTATGCGGCTCCTTCCTTCCCGAACGTCGGTGACTACAAATTGGAATGCACTTAGGTCCGAAAGTAAGGTAAGGTAAAATGGAGTAATACGTCTTGCAGACAAATTTGAGTATATATTTTCCGCGCTATTTGCACCTCATAAGTGCTAGTCTTTTCTGTATTTGTTACGCGGTGTTGGAGAAATCAAAAAATGGCGAATTAAAAAATATTTTCTTCTTTTAAACATGTTCATAAATATGTAAAAGTAATCGATTTAAGGTAAATGAGCTATATTCCCGCGGAAATAGACAAAAAAACAAGTTACGTAAATGTAAAAAAAAATTGTTGGGGTAACAAGCTTTATCGACACAAAGGCAAAACTATCGACTATACGTAATAAATGTCGAGATAGTGAAAAATGTCGAAAAGTAATAAATGTCGATTTAAAAGTAATAAATGTCGACTTAAAGTAAAAATGTCGACTTAAAGTAAGAATTATGCGACAACGGATAAAAATGTAAACATACGTATGAAATGTCGAATATAAGTAAAAACGCGACACCTGCGTTATGAAAACTCAAACTTTAACACGAAAAAGTAATTTCAACTATAAAGGAAGTATAAAAATTCGCCTAAGGCCTAAAGTTTGAAGCTTCAGGGACCAAAATTATGCATATTTACTTAAGTTTCATTTTAATTATTTTTATTCATTAAAAAACTATATATTTTTTTGCACGTGTCGATTCAAAACCCATGTTGGTTTTGGATATATAATTTATAGTACCATCATACCCCAATCTTTTTCTTTTTTCGCTTTATTTAATGGATGATAATCATTATTGATCAAATTCTGATTTGGAATTTTGGACCTAACTAATTTTTAAGGAACAAGACTTGAAGAATATCATCGGATGATTCAAATCCATAATCAGTGAATCCATAAGTTCCATGGATTCATAATCAACAAGTCTTTCAAATTTCAAAGCCATCATATCATTCCCAAAAAAAACACAAAAAGACAATAAGTCAAAGACATAAGAAAATGAAGCCACTCTTATTATTTTGAAGTTCAAAAATCAAAAAGTACACATGACACGTGAGGACACACTCAAATGTATTTCATCCAGGGCATTCATTTTCAGACACAAAATCACACTAGTACAAACACTTGCTGCACCAAATGACTTAGCCGAACATAATATATTCCTACAACTAAAGTAAAGCGCAAATAAATTCGCTTAATCTAGATAGATTAAAGCGCAAATAAATTTGCTAATGTTAGGATATGACCAATTGCATACATTTGATAATGATCCACATATAACCAATACATACACCTTTTGTAATTCAAATTTCCTCTTTGTGCAAAAAGCAATGAATTTTGTGTATATTTACATTGATCTCATTTAAAGTAACATAAGGGTCCATTCGCCTACCAAAAAATGTTAACATACATTTATTTACACACTTTTGTAACTACTTCTTCCTTCTTTTTTTGGGCCGTCTATCTTTTTGCTGACCATGCTCCTTCTTGGCGTGCACGTAAAGTCTTGCCGCCATCTCCTTGCGGACCTCCACAGCATTTTCGGGCCTAATTGAATTTAGTGACAGGCCATGGATAATGCATTCAGCCCACTTTAATACATATATGCCACAATCGCCACTCCTACAAAATGAAACAAGCGATTCTAACGGCATTAATCGTGATGCACCATTAGGTGGGAATATAATAGAGATGCGAAACTTACCCCCCTTCTTGGTGGACCAAATTTTCTTCTATTACCACTGTCCATTGATCCCCCACTGGCTGTTTTTTTGCATAGTACTTATAAAACTCGCACACCTCCAGCAGCTTGGGGATTGTCGAAATGAGGTACTCCAACTTTGGCACAACGACAATTCCCTGGGGCGATGGGTTGTACACATGTAATTTCTGTGCGTACAAATCCATCTTGACGAGCATCCAATGATTGCCGTCAATGTGACAGGGGAATAAGACGATGTCAACAGTTCGGCAATCGCGTTCGAAGCCACAATCACCAACGAACTGCTTCATCGCCAAGTCATCATATTGTGGCACTTTTTGGGCCCCATGCAGTTCCTTCATGTTCATCTAGCACAAATATAAAGAAAAGACAATCCATAGGTCATTACGTATATAAATTAAAACTAGGAGTTAAGTATCCTTGGAAAGTTGTTTCACTAATATCCTTGGAAAGTTTTGAGGGATTTGAAGAGGAAAATTAATGAGATTAAACATATGGAGATATCACCAAAAGCCGAACATGCATTATTTATTTATGAGGAAGAAAATGCATCACGCAGACTTACATCAAAATAACATTCCATGATGGAGATATCACCGCGCCCCATTGAAATTATCCTCTTTCTCAGCATGGACGTATACAAATTAATTTCTTTGGAAGCATAAAATATAACATCATTAGGTAAAATTCGGTATTCATATATTACTCATGCTAGGATAAAGGAAAAACATAATCTTACATGATCGTTCGACCAATCGCTGCGATACATTCTCTCAAAGAGGTCGGAATCCAAAGATAAAACAGCGTATCCAAGTAGAGGGTGGTTTTGCTCTCATCCACCGCTTCATAGCGCAATCTCTTTGGCGGATGGTGAAATGGTAATGCGGTATCGAGGGCTGCGGCTAGGAAAGAGATAACTCAAATTTTGGCGCTAGTCTCCTCGAGAGCGGAGATTTCAACTCTTTCCTTCATTGGTGCGGGTGGGGCACTCTCGACCGGTAGCAATGGTGCGGCCTGAGGGGTTACTTGTGAGTCGGTCAAGATAATGACATTATCCACCCCATGTTGGCCCTCAGATATCATTGCCACAGGGTGTTGACCCTCGGCTGCTGGCGGCGGAACACTTTCTTGATCGTGAGGGCCCTCGGTATTGGCCCCCTGGGACCCCTCGTGCTTACCAGCTTGGTCATCCGTATGGCCCTCTGGCTCGGCATCCGCCGTAACCTCATGCTGACCATATTGGTCTTCCGTTGGTCCCTCTTGCTGACCATGGCCAAATGAATCTTGGGAATTGGGGGGAAAAGGAGGAGAATGGGCAGTTGGTTGGATGAGTATCAAAGTGTGTATGTATTCCCACATATTGGCAAGGTCGGTTGTTTGACACTCCACCCTAGTAGTGAAAGCATTTACCTTGCCCTCCAATCGCTTGAGCAGGCCCGCTCGAGTCGCAGATTCATCTTTAACCTCCTTCAACCGAGACTCACACTCAAATTCGGACGTGAGTTCGCCTACTAAGGCCATTCGTTTCTTCCTCCTCTCTGATTTGCCCTCTGAATGTACCCTCGAGTTTGGCACCCTCGGTTTCTATGTTTCTAGTTCTATATGACACATAGAAACTTTCTTGACTAATTATCGGTGTCATCGCCTCTGCCCGAACTCCTCATGCTCGCAAGCTGCTTCCTCTTCTTCCCAACCTAAAATTTCGTCTCTCTTCTTACAGGCTTCATTGGTCACCTTCACCTTACGAAACATGAGAAGAATTAATATTCACGTAAAATTAGCTTTGAGTGTTCTATATTCAATAAATAAACATAACATACCTCCCGTCAATAGTTTTTCTTGACCAAACTTTCTTTTTCTTGGTCTCTTCTCTGGGCATTAAGCCCTTTCCATCTAAACATTCTGGCTTGCATCCAGCTTGTTTCGACATGCTCAACCATTTTGAACCATTGAAGATGTGGCATTGTCTCATAAGCGAACACCTATAACATTGAAAAAGGTAAGTGTTAATGTCCTATATAAAAAATGTGTTATAAGATCACCATAGAACATGTGCCCTTGTGTAATAAATATGTAGGAAAATTTTTTTCTTTATAAAAAACAATTCACATGCGGCAAACCCTAGCGGAAACAATTGTTCATTTCTCTTACCCGAGTGCTCCGGAAATCCCCAATGATGTAAGTCCGATGTTGTGGGTGTTGTCTTCAAGGCATTCATCATGGCCTTTCTACAACTATCCACGGTGGCCCTAAAAGAAAGGTCACCCCATGGCATTTCATCAAACTTCTTCTAATCACAGCCAACGTAGCAATTTATCTTCAATCCTTGTTAACCCGGCAAGCCATTGATGGATGTGTATAGAAACAACGATGTCGAGAAACGACATCATCGTGCGCATCACGATGCGTTGATCTGATCGTAAGCTTTGAACACTTCATCGTATGTCGTCTCATCTATTTGGCCCGGATCTTTAGGTACTTGGTGATTGAAGAAGGACCATCGAGGGCATGGTACTTGGAATATGCAAGCGCAAAGTCCCCATCTTGAGGCACATGTCAGGCGAACTCTCTCCGCCAAATGTTACCTTCTTGCGAAGTTAAAGTGAAAGCAACGATCGACATTTGATTGGTCAATGGCCTAAGTTGCCTCAACAAAACAGAATGGATAATTTGTTTGCACCAGAATGTATGTTCATGGTCAAGAGCCATTTCTGCAAGACTGCTCTCCCTTCGGAGGATTATTTTTTGCGTATCACTCAATTTTGACCGGATTCTTCGCATATTGGCTTCGTAGTAGCAATACTGCGAAACCTGGGCAGAGAAAAAGTCACCCTGAACGAGCATTTCCTCCTTCAGCTGTTCCTGCAGGATATGAAGCAAATCAAGATTAGTTGTCAAGTAATTGAAACACTTTCTCGTCACTTTCAACTTAGCAACTATAAACACTTCCTCATCAATAAAAGTAACATAATGTTTTTTACAAGTCTTTTTAGTGATTTTTGGAAGTTGCAGTTATAGTTATAGTTTTCTTTAATGAAAGTTGCATAATGTTTTGTTACAAGTCTTTTCTTGATTTTTGCTCAAACCTATATTTCACATTTATCAAAATTTATTAACTCAAACCAAATTTGACAAGTGAGTGCATTTTCTTTATATAGCTAAAATAAGTATGTTAGGACATACTATAAAGCCTTTATGTTAGGACATATTTTGCGATAAAGAACATAATTTATAAGCAAAAGAAGTAGATGCATTAGCATTCATTATATTTGAAATACAAAGTACATATAGGCTTTTTTTACTATAAACAGTCATGCCTTTTTTGGTCAATTCCAAAATTTTTTTGTGGGTAGTATTCCACATTTATGTTATTGTTCCACATTTCTAGTGTTTGTCGACATTTGTGTGTAGTATTCCACATTTCTAGTGGTTGTCGACATTTTTGTGTAGTATTCCACATTTCTAGTGTTTGTCGACATTTTTGTAGTATTCCACATTTCTAGTGTTTGTCGACATTTCTGTAGTATTCCACCTTTCTAGTGTGTGTCGACATTTGTTAGCATTCCACATTTCTAGTGTTAGTCCATTTTCATTAGCATTCCACATTTATAGGGTTTGTCGACAATTCCTGGTAGTGTTCCACATTTCTCATAGTGTTCAACATTTGTGGTGTTTGTCGACATTTATGGTCGTGTTCCACATTTTATCGTTTAGTGTCGACATTTATTGGTGCTATGACATATTTTGTGACATTTTGCGCCATTTATGACATTTTGCATTTATCGACATTTTTGCACTATTTGACATTTCTTCCTATGTTTCAACATTTCATCCTATTTATCGACATTATGCTTACTACAATGCGATTTTCAACATTTTTAGCATCGTATTCTATTTTCTAGGTCGATTTGAGCGAATGAATGGCAAAGGGGTAGGACGAATCGCAAAAACCTAACTTTCTAATTCCTTCTATCATATAAGCAAGCGGGATTATCTTGCAAAAGCGGGGCGTTCGCATCAAATCTGACTTTGTTGTCACTAACCTTCTTACTCTTGCCCGCCCACTTGTGAGATGTGTGCTCTTCCTTTTTACGCTTGTCGGAGATGACGGCCCACCGCTTCGCCATTATTAATAATACTATTGCTTGAATTGGATACTGCTTTGTGTTATTAGTGAGAATGCAAATAAATGACGAATGGAAAATCGGATTTATGATGAAATAAGCGAATGTTCGGATGTATGCTTTTTGAAACCAAACGCATGGAGAAGAAACCGATCGGGCGCGATTTTCAAATCTTAGAAGGGTATTTTAGACATTTCGCGTGGCATAAACCCGTTTGCGCTATAGTTGTAAAGATTTTTTCCCCGCTATATTTGATAACAAAGTCAAAGTTTGCTATATTTGATAATTTCCTTATATATAAAACACAAAACGACGTCAGGGACCAAGAAGTTTTGCCTTCTAAACACAGCCTTGCTTTTCTAAATAATTTTTTTAAAATCTAAACTTAATTAAATATATAAATTTAAGTGCCTAAATATGAAATTAAATAGTCATAATTCTTTAATATCAATATAAAAAAATAAAAATCTATGAAGTCTTAGATGAATAATGACACAATTTAAAAATTTTATTCAAAACTTTTAAATTTAAATATTTTTTTCTTTTTTTTTTGTGAACCTAAAAATTATGTAATAAAAAAATCACCAAAATAATTACATAATTATAAATTATTGAAAATAACTCACTATTTTCATATTTCACCTTTAACCTTTTGTGAAGTTTAATGTTAAATAATATTAAAATTCACAAAATTTTAAAAAATAAAATCTTTTTTTTTTTAAATCGAGAAAGCGTTGTTTATTAACTTTCAATAGAAAAGTTAACGCGTATAGAGAAGGTTCACTGAAGGACTATCCCTAACATAACTAACCTAAACTCAGTAGGAATTAATTAAGATAGAAATTCGATCAAACAGGATATCGGCACAACCCGGTAACTCCTAGTTAACTTAACGTAGCTAATAGCAACAAAAACCCTACCTTGTTGTAGTTGGCCGCTACTGGCACAGCTTCCCGAAGCAGCCACAGAAGAAATTGACTGCAAATTTACCCTTGTAGTACAGAACTGGATGGATCTAACTCCTATCTCTGTGCGGACTTAAGCTGTATATCAATGTACTCAACCTTCCACCCAAGTTAGAACACAAAACTTCCCTAACAGAGGACAAAACCAGACGAAAGCAAAATCGAAATCCTATTAATGCCGGACCTAAAAAAAAAAAAAAGCACGCAAATCAAACTATGAATTGCCCATAGGAGCAGTAAATTGGAGGGAGCAATAGCCGTCAGGCAAATTCTAAAATTTTCTAACTTTTCTAACTTTTTTTAACTTTTTATAAAAAGTTTTATAGCTTTATGCAAATTTTCTAACTTTTTATAGCTTTATAAATATTCAAACCTTGAATTTTTGAATTTTCCATATTCAAAAATTTTAAAGTTCAATGACAAATAAATCTTTAATTTTATATGAAAGATTTATTTTCAAAAATATATATTTGGTTACATTCAAAGATGTAAAAAAAAATTTATTTAAAAAAATAAAATTTTGTTTGGAAAGTAAAGTACCTTTGCCCTTACTAAAAATTAAAATAAAATTATACCATCTTTATTAATTTGATAACTTTTGCTACTGTTTTAAAAAGCCCCCTTTCCTCCTTTTTCCCTTTATTTAAAAGGTATGAAAATGGATTTTAATTTTTATCAAAAACTTAGGTCCTAGATTCAATTAAAGTTGTGATTACGTAGATTTGAATTTTAAAATTTTAAAATTAAAAATTAGTTAAAAGTTTTGTATTTAGCAAACTTATATAAGAGAAAATCGTAAAAATGGTCCCTCCGAAATGCCCAATGCTTTTTTTTGTCCTTCATATTTAAAATAATAAAAAATAATCTTTCACATTTTGTTAATATACTTTTTGGTTCTTTGTTAGACTTTCATTTATTTTTCTATCCAAATATCTCTTGTGTGACTCACATAATTTTTAACTTAAGGGTAAAAGTGAAAAGAAACTAATCGTGTTTCACCCAAACCCTCATTCCAGTTCCACTCCCATAAGCGCTAATTCTAAAATTCATTTGTAAAAGTTTGTCCAGTAATTTGAAGTTGGTGTAATCAATTGTGTCTTACTAGAGCAATGGCAATAAAGTTCGAAGGATTTGGCTGGAGGATCCTAAATTACGATAAGTTTGAAAGAATCTTAGGCTGCATTTCGATAGGCATTTTTCATTTGCAAATAAGAAAATTCTCAAACAAAAACAAATTATCCAAATACATTTTTATTTCAAAATTTAAAATTTAAATTTTCCCACTCAAATTCTTCTCACATAATTTTAAAAAATTTTCTTTCCCTCCAAAATACTTTTTTTTATAAAAAAATACCCATTAAAATTTTCACACATTTCAATATAACTTTTTTCATTTAAAAATAAAAATGCCTTGTCTAAACGCACCCTTAAATTTGAATAAGTTTTTATTATGCAATTCTAGTAACTTTAGATCATTTGTAATAGTATTCTAGAGTTATTTCCCTCAATATTGGTTCCAAAAAAATTAAATAAATATTAGTTTTTTTCATTTTCTATAAATCGGTTTTTGAAAGACTAACTTTTAAAGTCTGGTTTTCAAAAATCGATTTTAAAGCTCGCCAAACACCGACTTCAATGTATTTATTTTTTAAATTAATTTTGATTTAAAACTAATTAATTAGTTTTTAAGCATATTTTATTTGAAAAAATTCAAAACGATGTAATATCTAGAGTTAGATTGTTCATAGTCGACGTTTCTGCATATCTACTTCAATTTAAGATTATTTTTAAAAGTTTTGATTAAAACTGAGTTAATTGGGGTGCCTGGAGTGTGGGTTTCATAATAGAGGATATGGGTTTGATATCATTAATGCTGCCTGGTGCAAAGGAATACTATGCATACAGTAATTTTCATTTCCTAATTTTGGGAAATCCGCATACCCCCCATAATTGGGGGGTTTGAGCGCCGGATATCCAAAAAAATTTCTCCATTTTCCCTGCGCATTCCCCTTTGCTGGGCAAGGGTTTCTGATCAAATCCCTCAACTTTCCTCCTCCATTTTCCATTTTGTTCTTCAACTTTGTCTACCATTTTCGCCAACTGCCATTTTCGTTTTCCATTTCGTTTCTCCATTGTCGCTATTTTGATCTTCCATTTCGTTCTTCATTTACGCCAGTCACACACCGTTTTTCTCTCTCGTGTCTTACACACAGTCGCACACTCCCCATCCCCACAAGCACAGAAAAGCAGCGTTGTCCTAGGGCACAGAAGAAAATGCCTCAAAAGCCCTAAATTCGGTGTGTAGTGGGCCCCCTTTGCATTCAAAATTTTGACCTTGCGACGATTGTTTTTTTGCTGGATGGTTGTTGAAGCTGCCGTTGGGATTTATTGTTCATGTTAATGGCGTCAACGTCGTCGAACGCCAAGGGAAAGGCAGCGGATCGCGGTGGTCCGACTCCAATGCAGGTTGCCCATGCCAATGCGCCGCCGTCGAATTGGGTTATAGTTTGAGCCTTTTGTGTTGTTCTGAGTTCAATTGATACTTTTCTTTGGCTTCGACAAGTTTTATCTGCTTTGTGGTGTTTGTAGACTTGAATGAATTTATTTCACAGAAATCAATTTGTCACTTATCTATCCATTTTCAATTTTACTCAAAAATGGAGGGAAAAAAGAGGCTGGATAAGTGGATTTGGATTTGGATTTGGGTTTGCTAAATTTCTTTGTAACTATCAGAAGCAGCTCTATTGCACATTCCTTTTGCTAGCATTCTGTTGATTGGCAACTTTGCAATATTGTGTTTGTTTGTTTTACTTGCCTTCCCATTCTTACTGATCAGCTCTTTCAGAGTTGGGTTTGAACTCTGGTTTATATCTTTAATTGTCTCTCTGATATTTGTTTTTTAACCAGTAAAACCAAAAGATGGCACATTATATTTAGCTGAATGTTAGTGATACATGTGTGCATGAATAGTTTGAAGTTTTAGTTCATTATTGAGCATGAACTTCTCATTTTGGACATTACAGTCGTGTCTCGTCCTTATGCTGACCCATCCAGTAAAGAGTTTTTGTGGAATTCTATCATTCAGTATATTTGTGCTGCATAAATTGTCAAAACATTGAAAAGCATCTCTATTTAGAGATGTGTGCAACTCAATTGCTATTTAATCAAGTAACCTAAGAGTGCTGGATAGATGCATCTTTATCCATTTTTCTGTTCTATTTTTTTCCTGGTTTCGTTCTGATGATCCTCGGGTTGGCAGGGATAAGAAGAGGTCTGAGAAGAACAGCAGGAACTGGAAGGGCCGCCATGAAGATGAGGACTAATTGATTTGTGGAAGGCGACATGTTGTCCACTGAATAATTGCTAAGTGCATTGATTATTGTATGCAATTTGTGTTTAGTGTCCTTTTCCATTGTTGTGTCTTGATTTGTTGTTAAATTATGTGAGGGACTTATTCTACTTGCACTGAAATTTGGTTGGCCGGTCTATTTGTATTTGACCGTGCTGCCTTACTCTATGATTGTTCGTTTTATATGTTTATCTACATCAATTTCATCAAGTGATTCCTTTTTTCATATTTTTTTGGTGCTATTGGTGATTTGAACCACTTGATTTCAGTAATCGTGAGTGGTGTAACATGTTGCCTTCGTTTTCCTGGTCAACTCAACTCTGATCTTAGAAAACTAGCTGTGAACTTGATCCCATTCCCATGTCTACACTTTTTCATGGTTGGTTTTGCACCCTTAACTTCACTAGGATCGCAGCAATACAGAGCCCTCACCATCCCAGAGCTTACTCAACAAATGTGGGATGCCAAGAACATGATGTGTGCTGCTGATCCACGCCACGGTGGATACTTAACAGCCTCGGCAATGTCAGAGGCAAAATGAGCACGAAAGAGGTTGATGAGCAAATGATCAATGTGCAAAACAAAAACTCCTCATTCTTTGTTGAATGGATCCCAAACAATGTGAAATCAAGCGTTTGTGACGTTCCACCAACAGGGTTGGCAATGTCTTCCACATTCATGGGAAATTCAACATCGATTCAGGAGATGTTTAGGCGTGTTTCTAACCAGTTTACCGTGATGTTCAGTAGAAAGGCATTCTTGCATTGGTATACTGCGGAAGGAATGGATGAAATGGAGTTTACTGAGGCTGAAAGTAACATGAATGATTTGGTTCCAGAGTATCAGCAATACCAAGATGCAGTGGGTGGTGATGATGAAGAATATGATGATGAACATGAGGTGTCTGTGGAAGCCTAAGATTTCAAGAAGGCTTGATTTGATTGCTGTTGAATCATTGCATTAATTTATGTTATTTTCGGTGGTGATTATGAATGACAGAGTTTTGCATATTTATCACTATTGATGCTCTTATACAGTATACAGTGGACTGAAGGTTGATATTATATTTGGTGCAAATGAAAAAATACTGGTGCAGCATTTATTTTTGTATAGTTGCATAGCCTTTTATGAATTGACTTCATAATTGAATTACTCATCATAGAAAATTCAGGGCTGCCTGGCTTCATAATTGCATGATAATTAAAATATCATAATTAAACATAATTAATGAAAAATTTATACTACATTAGGCATAAGAATAAAAAATAATAAAATTAACGTATTACATTATTAATATTATAATTTATTAGTAATTATAGAATATTTATTATTCTATAATTAGTAATTTATTAGTTATTAAAGAAAATTTATTAGTAATTTATTAGAATATTTATGTAATTATAGAATAAAATAAAATAAAAATTAACTAGATTTTCATTCATAAATATTTTGAAAACTAACCAATAGGCATGAGAATACAAAATAATAAAATTAACATATTACATTATTAATACTATAATTTATTAGTAATTATAGAATATTTATTATTTTATAATTAGTAATTTATTAGTAATTAAAGAATATTTATAAAAAAAATTTTATAATTTAGTAATTATAGAATAAAATAAAATAAAAATTCTCATTCCCATTTCCCAATTCAAACCAACCACCATCATTGGTAATTATTCCTATTTCCCAACACAAACCAACCACCATCATTGGTAATTATTCCATTAAAGACAAACCAACCAATGAATTATAATGATAGACCCCACTATCATTCCCACTACTATCATTCCCACTACTATCATTTCCATTACATTTCCCATTCCCCATACGAGCCAGTAATTTCTTAGTTTTTGTACCATATATTAGTAATTTTTTTGAAATAATGTAACTTTGAACAATAATTTTGCAATAATTTGTTGTGTATTATTATGAGTTTTTCCAAAAAATTGTATAAAAATATAAATTAAATAAATACTAATTCTTGAAAAATTATTTTATTTTTAAAGAAATCGATATCGAGATATCGACTTTAAAATCGATATTAGGGATATCAACTTTAAAATCGCTATTCCAGATAATCACTTTGAAGTCGAAATCCAGGATATCACATCGGACAATTTATGAAAAAGAAAACTTAGCCCTAAACCTCCTAAACCCTCAACCTCAACCTCAACCTTGAACCCTTAACCCTAAATCTTAAACCTTAAACCTAAACCCTAATCCCTAAATCTAAACCAAATTTCTCCACCTCCACCGGGTTAGGTCTTCCAGTGGATCATCGCCTCGCTTTCCCTTTCACCAAAGGATTCCGTCAAGTTATCCATGGAGTTTTTTCCATTGAGAATTTCACAGGATACAATGGAAAAAAAGTGAAGAATGGAGTTTTAGAAAAACTGCCGAAACTTTCGTCCAAGAAGAATGGAGTTTTAGAAAAAACCGCCTAGGGTGAAGGACGAATTTTTTTTTTTTTTTACTTCAAGTCAATATCCATGATATCAACTTCACTATGTTAGGAACAATGCCCAAATTTTCAATATTTATTTAATTTTTTTTTAAAAAATAATATTCACAAATTTCACTCGTATTAGTACAGATGATTTTAATTTATATTTTTTTGGAAATGCATAAGAGAATGTTAAATTAAAAATAATATAATTATATCTTTTTATTTCGTAAGAAGACATATAAAATTTTCGTATATGCTTTTTACAATTTTGTTTTGTAATAATATTTGGGATGTAGGGATTTAGGATTTCGTAAATGCCATGCTACCGCCTAACCCCTTCCCTCCTAACACTGTTGCATCCCACCTTAGACCATTAAAAATGGAATATTTAGGAAATCAACTTCTTATGGCAATTTAGATTAAATTAGGGTTTAGGGTTTAGGGTTTAGGATTTAAGGTTTAGGGTTAAGGGTTCAAGGTTGAGGGTTTAGGGTTAAGTTTTTAGGGTTTAGGGTTTAGGGTTTATGAGATTTAGGGCTAAATTTTCTTTTTCATAAATTGTCCAAGTCGATATCCTGATTTCACTTCAAAGTGGTTATCTGTAATAGCGATTTTAAAGTTGATATCACTAATATTGATTTTAAAGTCGATATCTCGTATATCGATTTCTTTAAAAATAAAAGAATTTTTCAAGAATTAGTATTTATTTAATTTATATTTTTTATACAATTTTTGAAAAACTCGTAATAATACACAACAAATTATTGCACAATTATTGTTCAAAGTTACATTATTTTCAAAAAAAATTACTAATATATGGTACAAAAACTAATTAACTCAGTTTTAATAAAAAACTTTTAAAAAATAATACTAAATTGAAGTGGATATGCAGAATATATCGACTATGAAAAATTTAGGTCTGGATATTACATTATTTTCAAAATTTTCAAATCAAATATGGTTAAAAACTAATTAATTAGTTTTAAATCAAAATTAATTTTAAAAAATAAATACATTGAAATCGGTTTTCAAAAGCCGACTTTAAAGTCGGTGTCAAAACCGATTTCATAGAAAATGAAAAAAAATTTAATATTTATTTAATTTTTTTGGAACCAATATTGAGGGAAATAACTCTAGTATTCTACGTTATTGCTATGCCATTATTGAAGTCAATGATCATCTAAAAAGTCACATGTTTTGTCTTGTCCATGTACTGTTGCATCTCAATTTTGAAATATACAAATTAAATATTATTATCTCAGTCCAAAAAAAAAAATTTAGTTTTAAAAATTCTTTTTGTCTCAAAAAAAAAATTCACTTTTAGTATAAAATTCTTGTATTATCCTTAATAATAATGATAATGTATAATCTAAATTTAAAAATAAAAATAAAAATATAAAATTATATATTTAATTATGTATAAAATATGTTGTATTTTACAATTTAAAAAAAAATTATATTAAATTAAAAGTAAACTTTGTTTTTGAAACTAATGAAGTATATAATATGAGTAATAAAAATTTAATACAATCAGTAAAGGTGTAAATAGTTTATTTATGCCAAGACCACATAAGACTACATATCCAAGAAGGGCTAAAGAATTGATTATTAATTCATGGTAGGACCCCACATAATAACTACTTGACAGTAAGAATTTTTTATGATAGAGAATTTAAGAATAATCTAATAGAACAATATATAGGGGAAAACGTAGGTATGGCAGACTACTGCAATCTAGAAAAGTGGTCCATTTGTGTTCTCGGTGAAATGGTTAGAAGATTAAAATATGATGAATCAACGCTTGGATACTATTAGCTAATATCTGGTAGGACCATGAAAAATGGACTAATGTACATATTTTGTGAAAATGATGCCTTGGATATGGCTGAATATAGGGTAGCAATACAAATTCCTAGATCTATATATCATTAAGAAAAATAGCTTCTTGCAAGCAGAGTTGCAATATTAGCCTAGTACAAGAACCTAAAGTTCAAGTAGAACCAAAAATGGAGTAACAGAGAATGGGAAAAATGGAATAGAAAAGACCTCTAAATTCATATTTTAAGCACAAAATCTAACTTACAATTCTCTGCAAACAAGGGTGAGAGAATTAAGCGTCATGCTATGAAGAAAAAAATCTCCATTAAAGTTTAGCACATTTGCCATTGGAAAGAGCTGGCTGAAAGTTAACTATTGAACCTGGTGTGGCTGGAAAATATGGAACTGCAAATAACAACATTGGAGAACATTCTAATAATGATAATGCGGATGCAAGAAACTATCCTAAAGCTAAAGGAGTTTTAGAAAATTATGTGGATGCATTCTCCAACAAGCGAAAGAAAAGAATGAAGAAGAAATCTTCACATAATTCTAAAGGAAAGTGCAAGAAGCAATAGAAAAAAGTTGACAACAATCCAATTGAAGAAGAAGACAATAGGAATTTTGAGGGGATTTCAAATAGTGAATATGAATTAAGTGGTGAGGAAGATGTTATTGATATGCTAAAGCAACAAGCATGATGCATATGAAAGTGCTGAACGAGGGCATCCACATGCTAATGTTGAGGAAGAATTGGAGGGTGAAACCTTGCATTCTAATGATCAATTAGGGATCTTCCAAACTTAGAAGATAATGGTGAGACCAATAAAAAACTTAGCACTTTGTAAGATTTAGAACCTAAACCGACATGGTGGACCCTTAATTCAAGTTGTGAATGATTTTTAAAACTAGAGATGAGTTCAAGAAAGCATGTAAACAATATAGATGGAACATGAGAGGATGATTAGGTTCAAGAAAAATGAAAATAGATGAGTTAAAGCATTTTGTAAAAGATGTGATTAGTTTGTTTCCATTGCAAAGAGAAAAGGCAAGCTTGATTTTCATATTGAAAACATGAATATTATGGACAAGTGTGGTAAGACATTCAATCATGGTATGCAACTTTAACCTTTTAATCTGCCAAGTAGAAATAGGACATTAAGCTATTGAATTTGGGGGTTGGAGACATTGTTTACAAGGCTTATACAGAACTTAATGTGAATATCTCAAGAAATCAAGCCTACCTAACAAAAAAAGAAAGCTAAAGAAATGATTGAGAGAGATTATACAAGTTAATATAATAAATTGCATGAATACTGTTGGGAATTATTGAGGACAAATCATGTCATGTCCTGAAACTTAAGCATGACAAGGCCACAACTCCAAGGTTAACACTCTAAAATTGTGAAACCTCCTGTAACTAGAGTAAACTATCCCCAACAATTGAAAATATCAGTAAATATCATACATTCTATTCTAACATCCAATCACGAGTTATTCAAAAACAACCTAAACCCAAAAGATAAAATCCATACAATCATTCTAAAAGTCATTGAGCACTAAACAAATAAAGTAAAAGACAAAACTTGTATAATGCTATATCGTAGGAAAGTGAAAAATATCTCATACAATCTAATTTAACTTATTCAGTGAATCAACTAAATTCTCAAAAACTCTAACAATTCCTCATATCTCCATGACATTCTACATCCCTATCTTTAGCTGCAATAGAGATTAATGATAATGAGTGAGCGAAAACTCACCTAGTAACTACTGATGCACTCTAGTAGACATGAGCATGTTACACATAAAACTTTAAATAAAGCATTAGTTAACATACATGTTCTGTCAAATCCATCAACTATGCATAACTATTTTCAAAACACACATTTGTACTTAGTTGATGGCAAAATAAACTAGCAAAATTCAACATTTTGAAAAAGATTAAGCTCATGAATATCACAAATCACATATTGTTTTGACTAATCGGTACGATTCAACTATTTATCCCACTAGGAAGGCCAAACATATCATAGATATCTAACTTTTGTCCTACAAGGAGAAGTCATAATATAACAATGTGGAACATATTTCCCAGAGTTCATCAAGCACTCAAGATTTTAAATAAAACATTTAATCAAGCACTCAAGGTTTTTTTTTTTTCATTTTCTATGGAAATCGGTTTTGAAAAACCGACTTTAAAATCCAACCTTGTTGGTTTTAGCCAAATGGTAATGAATAGTCACATCATAATTTTCAGCAATTCTAACCATCTACTTGACCTTATATTTAGCTCTTTCTAGGTAAATAAATATTTCAAACTCTAATAATCAATGTACACTTCACATTGTTGCCCACATAGATGGTGTCTCCAAATCTTCAAATAGAACACAACTCTGCTAGTTTCAACTTATGAGTTGGGTAATTTTGCTTATATAGTTTCAATTGGTGTGATGGGTATGTAATCACGTTGCCATTTTGCATTAAAGTACATTTCAAGCTCGCCTTGCACGCATCTTGTATATTGTGAACTCTATTGGTAAAGTAAGAACTAGAGCTAAAACTTTTTTTTTTTTGTTTTTTCCATTAGTCAACTGATTTAAGAGAGTAGTAATTTTCATGAGGTCATTAACAAACTTGTGGTAGTAACCTACTAGACCCAAAAAAACTCTGAACTTTTGTCACATTTGTATGTCTAAGTCAATCTACAATCTTTTTGATCTTTGTTGGATCCACTGCCACTACCCCTTCAAATATAATATGCCTAAAAAATGTAACACTTTTCAACCAAAACTCATATTTACTAAATTTGGCATAGAGCTTCTACTCCCTCAATATTTGTAATACCATCCTTAAATGCTCCTCATATTCTTTTTCCATCTTTGAATATACCAAAATATCATCAGTAAAAACTACCACAAACTTGTCTAATTGAGATTTGAATACCCTATCATCAAGTCCATAAAAGCAATAGGAGTATTCATCAGTTTAAAAGGCATGATAAGAAATTCATAATGGTCATACCTTCTTCTAAAAGCACTTTTTGGGATATCCTCTAACTTAATTTTGTGCTGGTGATACCTTGAGCACATGTCAATCTTGAGGATACTTGAGCTCCTTTTAACAGATCAAACAAATCATCTATCCGAGGAAATGGATACTTATTTTTGATGATTATCTTGTTCAACTCCCTACAATCAATACAAAATCTCATAATTCCATTCTTCGTCTTCACAAACAGTACTAAAGTGCCCTATGGTGATAAATTAGGACGAATTAATTTGAGATCTAAGAGTTCCTGAAGTTGCACTTTCAGTTCTTGCAATTCATTAGTTGCCATGCGATAAGGTACTTTAGATATAGGTTTTGCCCAAGGTATTACATTGATTTCAAAATCAATCTCCCTTTCAAGTGGTAGCCCTAATAGTTCAAGAAAAACATTTGAAAATTCTCGTATCACGGCAAAATTGATCAAAACAATACCTACTACATCATCTAATGTCTCTACCTATTGTTGTGTTAAAGTAAACACACAAGCATTTGTTTTGGGGGTTTACTTGGTAGATTTGAAACTCTTCTGCTTAGCTGATGGACAACCACTAACTTTGTAGCCCAACTTGCCATATCCAAAACATGTACCTCTCTTCTAATGGCATTCTTCTGGATGTGTATGATGATAATATTCGCACTCCTTACGCTGAATTATTGTTTGGGACCTTGCTGTTGGGGTTCCACATCTTTTAACTACTAAGTAGCTACCAGAGGGTGGTCTTGAACTCTGTCCCTGACCAGACTCAGATCTAGTTCTTTTCACTCCACCCTCTACATCACTTCGCTTGATATCTGTCTCTACGTAGCCATCTAAAAAAACTCATATTAAGTCTTGGGCTCTATAGTCATTATTCTGGCACGAATATACCTATGCAATCCATTATTAGATGTGAACAGCTTAAGTTGGGCATCAGCCATCACATCAGAAACATATTGGCCAAGCGAGTTGAATTTGTTAGCATACTTCATTAACATGTTATCTGTCTGTCTTAAGTTGAAAAACTGATACCTTCTTTCTATACATACAGGTTTGAAAGGAAATTTTTTTCTAAAATACTCTCTTGAACTTGACCCACGTTAGGGGATTCCTTTCCCGAGTATAGGTTAGAGTAGTACCGATCAACCATTGTTTAGCATCTTCATTCAAGAATGCTCAACTATCGTAACTTTAATGTTATCTGGTACACCATACACCTTAAAATTAGTTTCCAATTTCTTAAGCCACCTCTCGACTCCTTCAAGGCTTGAGGTACCATAAAAAAATTGACATATGATTCTTTTTCAACCAATCAAAATATGCTGTTATCCCTAACTCCTTTCGTCAAAAGTTGTCTTCTTGTTCCTTATGGAGTCGTTGTTGCTCTTGTAAGACCTGTTGTTGACTTTGTATCATGGTTTGCTGCTCTTGCATCATTTGTTGATAACTCTTTATTATCTCAATCATTGCATTGAAAGTGGTCGCCATCTCTGGTGGCATCATTACTATAACATTGGCATATAACGATGCATACGTGAGTATAAGCGAAGTGCGTATTGGCGATGCGATGTAGCTTGTGTGGTGCCACGCCTATAAACAATATTTGCTAAGGTCTCATTCAAGGTTGTTAAACTTGAGTTTTTATGTAAAATCGGTGCGAATGGTCTACAAAATCGGATCGTAAAATCGTAAGATTCTACCAATTATGAAAAATAATATAATAAATATATTATATATAATATATGTTAAATTTATAAATTATAAATCTATTCAAACTTATAAAATGTATATAAATGTTGAATCCATCAATTCACAAATTTGATTTTTGATGGAATTTTGCATTCCATCACACAAGAAAAATGTACTTGTGTCCTACTTAATCCTATTGAATGAGATTTTACTTGTCAACGCCCATCATTAGGCTTCTACATGTGCCCTTTATCGAAAACGGAGTTCAATAATAGAGATTAATCCTCAATTATTTTGCCAAAAAAATAAATTAATACAAACGCACAACAAATATATTCCTTTGTAATTAATTTCGATGATTGTAATCGAAATCGAGACGCCAATTTCCATCACTACAAACTACTTCCACGCAAGGCTTTTAGGCAATCCAGACACAATCCCATGTTGAGATTAATTTGGCTAATTCCCGAGCACACTTGTTCTTGTGTAAGCAAACATGCACATCACAATCCATCAAGTGTCACCGTGAAAAGAGAAAAACACGAATCTACACTTCCCGAAAACTCCAAGGCATACATAAATTGCAGCTATAAACTATCATAACTAAGACCACATCAAAACACATCACTTCTTACCTTTTCTACTTATGAAACCAATTAGGATCATGGCAATCTCCTTGGCAAAAGATCCACAAGTTCCTATTGGCATTCCAAAGTCGCAAACTTCACGGCAGAAATTTGAGTGCTTAAAGGAACGCCAACTCAACTGTTGCTCTACCGTTGGAATCTTATTTCTAGTATTTTGCAAGTATTTGACATCAAATGAAGGATGATCCTCTAAAATATTAGCAGACACCAACATTTCCGTCTGGAGAATCTAATTTGGGTAGGACCTCCACCTCCTCAAAGATCACGAACATTTCCCAAAGGCTTACTAAAAGTTTTATTTTCAGTCAAGGAAGCTTCAAATAAACACTTAAAAATGAATGGCCTAGTTCATCTAAAGGAAGATGAAGTTACAACTACATTCAAGTCCAAACCAACTACAAAAATATAAAAGGTAACATAAAGATTCTTAATTAATCGCAATCTGAGCGGTTGTCTTTATAGATTGAGAAAGTAGAAAGAATGTAAAGATTGCAACTTCTCTTTGTAGGGCTAAAATATCCACCAAGCACAATGCTTGAAAAACTTTTCAATCTAAAATCCTCATAAATGCAGAAAAACTAGGATCCTTATCCAAAACATTAAGGAAAAATCGTGCCTTTCCTTTAGCAAACTTTGCAGCTTACACGGCTCTCCACAATACAAACATCAACAATAGTACGATCCAAATTTAGAACCAATTCAAGAAAGAAATGACAAAATCCCAATTTGGATGAATGAAGCAATTGTAGCAAAGATAAGAGTATAAGCTAAGCAAAGATGCGAATAGACCAAATCCAAAGAAAGTAAAAACAAAAAAAGAAGCAAAACATAAACTATTTTAAGAACTCAAACAGAACATATAAAATGAATGAGAAGAAAAGAATTTGATTCCTTGTACAAAATCTTACCCCTAACGAACACGCTTAACACACAATGCCAAATTCTTACCCCCAATAGTTACAAGCATGAATTCGGACTTGAGAAATGCAACCTCAATATCACAACATCTATACTACCTCCAAAATCAAACAAATGTATCAGAACTAAACAAATGAACAAACCAAATCAATCATCATATAAAGCCCCAATTGAATTCTCTAAAAAAAAATCACCTTTACCCACTTATTGATTGGTTAGATATATGATATATCATAATGGTATTAGTTAGTACTAAGAAATTGAAGCATATTAACAAACTTGAATATATAGCAATGAAGGACGGGAGGTTGATCTCTTCTGGAGCACGTTCTGACGAGCACCACTACACACCTTTTTTTTTCTTTTGGGGTAGTACTTATTTATTATGGAATAGAGCTTTGGAAGGGGGCATTAAAAATGAAAAAGAAAAATCGAGGAGGATGGCATCCGATCGAAGCATCATGTAAAGAAGCCCATTGACTTTTAATTGTATCCACTACCAACAAGCGTAATCTAGAAAAAGATTACTCGGCCAATGAATGAAGGTAGTGAAGACATATGCATATATATATATATATATATTGATCTAGAATCAATCTCGCCCATGCTTAAAATAAAAGTATAAACGAGACTAAAAAGCTTAGTTGGATGGGTGTTACTAACAGAGACGCGTCCATTGGCGTTGGTTGTTGGTAGTGGTTCGACAAAGCGCGGAGGATCGATAGATGGTTGAAATCGGTAGGATTACTATGTATATGGTGAGCGATCGAGTAGTAGTGATTTCCTTCTCCTTATGCTTAATCGAGTCTCGGTAGGTCACCAAAGACGTCGCGTTGGAGATGGAGTTTTTAGTTCGGTGGAGCTCGGCAGTGAACCTTGGAGGCTGGAGGTCTAGCGCCGTGTGACAAAACATAGAGAAACGGAGGAAAAAGGAACAAAACAATGGTAATAAAAGGAAAGGCGAGAAAGAAAGGTTTGAAATTGGGCTTTTAAACCAAAATGCAGCTTTTTTTGGTTTTGTAAAGTTGCTAGAAAGTCACGATTTTAGCGTTTTTATGTGTAAAAACGTGATTTTACCCTGATTTTACCATTTTTTGATTGTACACACGAGTTGAATCGGACCTTGATTTTTACTCGTAAAATCGTAAAACGCACGAGTTAAAACGCGTTTTTAATAACATTGGTTTCATTTACCTCCTCCTCCTCCTTATCCTCTGTTTTAATTTCAACGTTGTTTACAATATTTTGCTCAATTCTTGGGACTTCTTCTCTCTTATTACGAGCCCTAACCTAAATATTTTGGTCAAATTGAACCACAATCCATGTAAGCACTTAGTTTATAATCGCTCATATAAACAACATAGTTCCTAATACGTCTAGAAAATCATAGCACTGGTTTTCGATACTGCGTTAATGTCACACCTCAAAATTTAGGCGTGATACGGCCACAATTTTAGGGCTAACATCCTAAAGTTTTGAAATCTCTTGTAACTAAAGCAAACTATCCCCAACAATTGACAATATCACTAAATATCATACATTTTATTTTAACATCCAATAATGAGTTATTCCTAAACAACCTAAACCCAAAAGATAAAATCCATACAATAATCCAAAAGTCATTGAACACTAAACAAAGAAAGTAAAATACAAAACTTGCATAATCCCATAACATAGAAAAGTGAAAAATACCTCATACAGTCTAATTCAACCGATTCAATAAATCAACTAAATTTTCAAAAACTCTAGCAATTCCTCATATCTCCACGACCTTTCACGTCTCTAACTTTAGCTACAATTGAGATCAATGATAACAATGTGAGCGAAAACCGCTTAGTAACTATAGTGCTTTCTAGTAGACATGAGCATGTTACATAGAAAACTTTAAACAAAGTATTAGTTAACATACATTTTCACAAATCCATTAGTTATGGATAACCATTTTCAAAACATACATTTGTACTTAGCTTATAGCAAAATAAAGTAGCAAAATTCATCCTTTGAAAAAGATTAAGCTCATAAATATTTCAAATCACATATTGGTCCAAATAATCGTACCAATCAAAACTATTTATCCCACTAGGTAGGCCAAACATATCATAGAGGTCTAACTTTTGTCCTGCTATGAGGAAGTCATAACACAACAATGTGGAACATGTTCTCCCCAATAGTTCATCAAGCACTCTAGAGTTTAAATAAAAATTTAATCAAGAAATATAAAAACAATTTGTCATAGCACAATTTGCATACCAAAAAGACAAAAACATCCATTAAAATAAACCATGCTCACTCCATTTAAATAATAAAATAAATTTCTTTTCACAAAAAAAAAAATTATTTAAACCATTTACCAAAAATTTTCAAGGAGTACAGAGCCACTTACCTCAATACCAAACGAATGGTTCAAGTCTAGCATAGGTACTTAGATTGCTCTTCTCCTCCGTGTCCATAAATAATTTCACACATTTAGACTTATTTTTAGACACATGTTTCTAAATATTTTAACTAAATATGTCCTCATTCAAATCTAAAAGAACCTAAGAACAATCTCAATTTTCATGGAAAACTTTCAAACATGGGACTAATTTTGTAATTTGTCACTAAAAGCTATGTTATAGAAAATTTGGACCTTGGTGACTAATTTATGTTTGTCGCTAAAGGTCCTTATCCAAATAAAAACACACATTTTTATAAAATTCTTTTTCCTACCTTGCTGGAAGCCAGCTTCCCCACTGCTTTCATGTGCAAAGCCACCCCAACACTCATATATATATATATATATATATATATATATATATATATATATATATCTATAGGGATGCAATTCGGTCGGTTTCTTTGAATTTTGGTTTGTTGAATCGGTTTGTTCAAATTGAGATTTTCAAAGCTAAATTAATCGAATTCAAAATTCGATTTTCGGTTTCGATTTGACTAAAGAACTCAACTTCAAATTCGGTTCGAATTAGAGTTCGAGTGAATTTGAACCGAATTCAAATTCTTTTTTCAATTGAATTAGAATTCAAATTCGGTTTTCAGCATTGTCAACCAAACCAAACACATAGCTTGCGCCTTGCACCAGCCTGCATAGTAAATAGTAGTAAAATTTCTTGTCAATAATACACAAAGATGAAATTTTTACGCCCTATGACAAAATTATTAGACAATCGGTTTGTTCGATGCTAGCAAAATAAATTGATCATAATGATTATAATAATAAACAATTAGTAACTAAGAGTCTAAGACATATGCCTCAAGAACCGCAATCCGTAATCACCACTTTTGGCCATCACTTTTTCCTTCTTAGATCCCATTACCACTTCCGACAGGACCCAATCCAAAATTACTCCAGAATCGCAACCTCTTGATCAACTCTCCAATAGTTAGCATCATTAAATTCTAAGTGCTCAAGAACAAGAATGACAAAGTTCTAAGTTCAAGGCAAATATGCCTCCAACAAGAATCACAATCAAGAAACTAATCTTGATTAAGCTATGACTGAAAAAAGTAGCACAATTAACACCATTTTTGGATTGGAGAGGAGGTAAAGTTAGTGATTCTTTAGGTGTTTGTAATCGACAAGTTGAATCAAACTCCAATAAAAAAATAAACAATGAGAGACAAGACTTGAAAAGTAAACCAAATAGCACAATTCACGCTTCACGCTTCTCTTCCTAAGGTATGTTTGACAAATGGGTGGTTGATGGACACATTATTTTAACCGGGAAAATGAAAACGAAATGACAAGCATTTATGCATTAGTATTATGGTCATTCGTGCTTCCAACAATAAAAAAAAAGTATCATATTCCACATCACTCTTGAGCAGAAGGCGTGAGAGCCTGGACCAAATCACCAATATAAACCAAAATTCCAATCAACTCAAGGAACTAAATTCCATCAACAAAATGAACTAAAATTCCACAACCCATTCCAGTAATATAACTATATAAGGATGTTACATAAGTCCCTAATGCCAAAAGAAAATGAATCGATAGTCGAGAACAAAAATTGATTTATCAACCTAAGTGACAAAATTAATCAATAAGAAAACTATCCTATGAACAATCATAACAACTTCCAAGATTTAAAAATAAAAAGACAAATGACTTGTGCAAAGAATAATCGTGTGGCCATTGATGCCATCTTTGTTCTTCACACCCTACAACTATTAAGATGACATATTCCCAACCATTGAAACACGTACTCATTCACTATAGTCAATTATTTTGTACTCATTCATTATACTCATTCAACCATACAATGCATAAGCACAATACTACATCAATCCACACATTTTAGACATTTGCAACCACAAAAACACATAGCTAACACACAAGATCCATCCACACAAGTATGTAGCAACTAATCATAGGTTGCGACAAACGCACTAGAATGAAAGAAACAAAAACGGAAAAGAAGTCCCATCACCATATGCAAAAAGAAGCTCTCGGGGATCTGGCATTCCCAAATGCGAAGCTAAAAAAATGCAGAAAACCGTAAATAGAAAAGAATCGAATGGCCATTTTCATAATCCAAAATTAATAATCCAGAATAAGACCCAAACAACGGCAATCAAAATGGCCATTTTCTTCCAAAGTTTAGCAATTGAATCATAAAACCAAACATAAACGAAGCAGTTGTCTAGAAAACCGAAACAACCATTAAAGCAGAAACACCAAAGTTCAATACACGCCTTCATAAAGCTATGCACGAAGAAAGCGACAAAGCGAAAGCGAGAAGCGAAGCGAAACAACAAAGCAAAAGTTTTTCCCAATTGAAACAAAACAACAAAATGAAATGCTTCATAAAGCTTCAAGAAAGAACTTCAATACTAGGCTAAAATCATTTCCACATACATGAAGTCAGAGAACTAGGATTCGTGGATTAATAATACCTTAATCATCAATTCATCCAAGCAATATATTTTAATAATCCACACAGATTCAGGGTGCATCATTAAATTTTGCCCAAGATTCAAAAATTAAGGATTAAACTTAATTCAATAAATGAGTAAATAATATTCATTAATTATTCACAAAAATATAAAAAGAAATGAATATAGACAACCAAGATAAGGAGATAACCTTTCAGAAATTTGTCAAGATCCTCAATGTGTTCTTCCACATTAACTGGAGTTGCATGTGGACGAAGCCAATATTGAGTACATATTAAAGCTTGTACAATTTTAGAGTTAAAGAACTCCTAAATGTGTCAAGAACTCTTCCTCCAAAGATTACTAAAAGCGATTCGAAACAACCGTTGAAATTGGAACAGCCAACACATCACGAGTGATGAAAAAAAGAATACGAAACCTTGGATTGTTGACTTTCCAGCACTCCAAGACACTGAAATTTTTATTATTATATTCAGCATCATCATCATCATCAGTTAAATATCTATCCAACTCTAACTTAGAATCTCTTGTGCCACAATCTGCGCTTCTCCTTTTCAACTGCTCTCTCATTTGTTGTTTCAACTTATTAGCCTGCTGATTGTCACTAGCGGCCGAACTTTGAAACAGCGAATGTATAGATAAATAAGTGGAAGAAGAAGCACAGTATGAAGATGCAGCAACCGGTGGAAAATGAATCCTCTTATACTCATTAAAAATGTCATACAAGGCCCCTTTACTTTTTCACCATCTTAGACCCTTCTTCCTTACCATACATATTACCAAGCACAATATCAACATAATCAAATTTATTCCTAGAGTCAAGAATGGCGGCAATAAAAATCAGCACATTAAACTTTTCATAAGATTCCTAATATTTGTCAAATTTTATCTTCATTAAATCGTGCCATGTTGTGAAATCAAAATCTTCACTAGAAATCCCATCTTTCAAGATCCCATAAATGCAATGAATACCACCCAAGAAAGAATTTGTGGTGACATACTTTGTACTCGAAACTTTTAGGGTGAGTTCATAAAATGCGAATAAAACCACTAGCCTCCTAACACTTTCCCAATCTTGATGAGTAAGGACTCCCAATTTAGAGCCATGAGTTTCAAGATCCTCCTAAAAGTGATTTCCTCAAAATCTAACATTTCAAAGGCTCTCTCATACTTATGTGCTACATTTAACATTAAATATGTTGAATTCCATCTAGTCGGAACATCCAAGAAACTCTTACTAGAATCATATTTTTCTATAGTGGCATAATGCATGAATCTTCCGAGCCTAGCTAGAGATTGTCTAACATATCTAACTACTGCCCTAACACAAGTAACTAACTTCTCATAATCATTCAAGCCATCTTGCACAACTAGGTTCAAAATATGAGCAACACACCTAACATGCACCCATTTAGCTTGTAACACGGATATGTTCCAATGACAAGTTTTTTTCAAATATTCAACAATACATCATTTGAACTAGCATTGTCAATTGTAACCGTGAATACATTTTGCAAATCCCATGCAGCCAAACACATTTCCAAAGCTTTTTCGATATCATTACCTTATGACTTGAAATAGGGCAAAAGTTTAATATTTTTATGCAAATTCCAATTATTATCAATGTAGTGGCGTGACACACATATAATTAATTTGCCATGAATGTCCAAGTATCGATAATTACACAAATCTTAAGAGCTTTTGTTTCATTTGAGACTTAAGCTCTTTTCAATGAGAAATAGTTGATAGCAATCCTTTCTAATTATAGTCCTAGAAGAAATCACATGTGCAAGTTGGCATACTTTCATGTATCGCCTAAATCCTATTCCTCTACAAATTTGAAAGGAAGTTCATCATTATAATCATTTGGGCTAAAGCATTTCTACAAAATTGTTGATCAAATTTCCAAGCCACTAAACTTGACTTGACATCACCCATACTCTCATCATCATTAGTACTCGAATGGATAACGGTTTGGTTAGCGGTGGTTGAGGGCACACTCTCATGTGATTCAATAGAGTAGAAGTGCAATATGCCTTGGATGCACAACTATACTCTCTTTACAATAATTACACGCATTTTTCCGACCCAAGTCATCCTTAAATTTAGAAAAATGACTCCAAACAACCGACCTCTTATCAGAAACCTTGCGGTTTCTGCACCCTTCATGTAGCCGTAGTCTCCATTTGTGTGTTGGATTCGGCCTGCTTTGGGTTTGTTGTTGCCTATTGGGATCTTCCGGCGAGACATCTACATGGATCAAGAATGAAATGAGATCCAAAAAAATAAACACGATGAAGTGGAGTGTGTAGCAGTTGAGCAACAATATCTCCAACCCCAAAGAAACCAAGAACTTAATCAACTCGCTTGTCTCTCACCAAAAATAGCTTGTTCAAAAGAGCTCAGAGTTTGCTGCCATAAAACTTATTATTCCTTAAATTTACATGCAGGCTCGAGAAAGAGAACCCAGTTAAGAAGAAATAAACCCGGTGATAATGATACTTTCATTGCATCAAAAAATCAAATAAAGTCATACACATAAAAATAGACACAGACATACACCATACAAAACAAAGATAAATTCTTCTATAACCTTCAATACTGACAACAATCTAATAGAGACAAGAGGAGTGTGAGAAAGTAAATGAGAAATAGAGGAGGAGGCGACTGAACTCACTCTCGCTCGAAGGATCTTTCTTTTTCTTCTTTTCTTTAGAAATATCTCACTCTTGATCGAAGAAGTCTCAAAGCTTTGAGAGAGAGAGCGACAGGCAGCAAAGAAGAAGAGGCGGTGGGAAAGCTAGAGCGCGGGGAAGGCTATGCGGCAAAGAAAAAGAGAATGGTACTTTTTTTGCAAACTCTAAAAGATACATCTTTGAATTTTGATTTTTGATACTAAAATGTCTCCTGTGCAAAACGGATTAGAAATTTGGAGCTAGTTGTTGGCTTCTTTGGTTGCTACTACAAGAACTGGAAGCTGACGAGATCTGGAGATTCTGGTTTGGTTGCTTCTTCTAAACGAAGCTGAATCAACTAGTGATAAAAAGCATACTAGTCACTTTCTAGTCTCTATTGTGATCACTTTTTTTATTATTAAATGTATAATAATTACTAAATGTATAATAAAATGTTAATAATACTAGTTTACTTTTAAAATAAAATTCTTCTAATACCACACATTTATTTGAGCGAGAAAGCAAGCAAACAAAAATTTCATGCGGAAAAGCCATTTAATGAGAAAACAACACTTACCATCTTTATAAGCAAACCCCAAGCTTTCAGTGCCTTCCATCCAAAGAAACCAATAAAACCTCAAAATCAAACCTACAAAACTAACAATTAAGAAAATTGCAAACACAAAATAGACAAATAAAGGATGAATCTTTATAGATGCTTAAGGGGTTGTTTTATCACACACCTTATAAAGATTGATTTTTGTGATCGCATAAGACACATTGGTCCATTGAAGCTACTGCACGCGAGCGTTCGCCATTTCAATTCTTGAGACCACTTTGTCAACTGCTCTCTCTTTACAGGCGCCTTACGACATGAAGCGGCA
Organism: Gynochthodes officinalis; assembly: GCA_020080225.1. Classification (NCBI taxonomy): domain Eukaryota; kingdom Viridiplantae; phylum Streptophyta; class Magnoliopsida; order Gentianales; family Rubiaceae; genus Gynochthodes; species Gynochthodes officinalis. Next base: position 4,742,049 of record CM034616.1, read on the forward strand.
CCAACCAGTAACCATTACCATTAGTATCAAGTTTTGGACTCAATCCTAAAGTGAAAAATATTCCTTTTCTTTTAAATTTCATTTTGGCTAATTCTTTTTCTTTTATCTAGTTGTTTTCTATGTTTTCTTTTTCTTAAGCTACTTTTTATGATTGGTACTATTACATTTCTCTTTTTTTTTGTCCTTTTAATGATTTTACTTCTTTTTCTTTTGCACTAAAGAGAAAAAATGTACATTAAGAATTTTGTTCTCGTCTTCCACTTTTGATTTAACATATTTTTTAAATTAAAAATATAATACACTTCATACACAATTAGATATATAATTTTATATTTTTATTCTTATTTTTAATTTAAATTATATATTATCATTATTAATAACTATATTATAATAATTTTACACAAAGATATACACTTTTCAAATTGAACTCCATTTGAGGAAGTGAAAGAGTACCTTTTTGCTATACTTCCACATATAAGTGGAGTAGAAGATATTTTATTTTTCATAGACATTTCTATTAGATAGAGTTACTCCTTTTAAGATGCAATTGCTTAACTTTCAATTGGTCTCTTTAGAAGGACCTTGCCACTAAAAATCATTAACCAATTCATATCTTTTACCTTTGACCACTTGTTGCCCCTAAATATTGGATATAATATTATTCTTAAGTTTAGTATAGAAATGAATTAAACAGAAAATAATAATTTTCACTTCTTAAGTTCTGCATATTTATCCCATTAAATTTATACTTTTACCACAAAATTATACATCATTTACAGTTCTAGAAAATTCTCCTAAAATGTCCCCATTCCACATTTTAGTTTTCTTCAATTTCATTTAGGAGTAATGATTGAGATATTTGGCAATTATAGTGACTTTGTATAGTGGTGACATGGCAATCATGAAAGACAAAATTATCTCTCATTATTTGTGTTGTGTAATGAGGATGGATGGATGATTTTGTCTTTTCATGATTGCTACATCGATCACTATACAAAGTCACTATGATTTATCACTATCTCTATCATTACTCTTCGTTTAATCAAAATATTCATTTTGATTTATAATGGACACTATAGTAGCCACAATAAATTTTGGAAGGACCATAATGCGATTAAACAACCGTTTGATCACCATTATCATTGAAATTTGCCATCACAAAGTTGAGAGAGTTTAATTGCCAAAAGTTAACATAATAGGAATTGATCGATTTAAGAAATTACGGATACTTTGTTCTACTCAAATTGGAATGCGAAGCTGCCATAACATCATCCATTAATTATTATGTTAATAATAATTATGTATAAATATAATAAAATGATGATAAGAATGTACAATTGTATATTTAATGGTACTACTCTAATGCCATTATATTATAATTATCAAAATAGACTTATTAGTTATAAATTTTTTATTTATTTAACAACTCAATAAAACTAAAATAACAAGAATTATATATATATTTACTATATAGCAATTAGCATATATATATATATATATATATATCTCTATATATACATATATATTGTAATGTAAACCAAGTAGTAATCTTGAGAAGTAAGCATTATACTATCTACATTACATACACCTTATTTGTATCCGATTTACAAATAAATATGTGTTCTATATAATAATTGTAAATCCAAAAGTAAATAATACCAACATTTAATTATTTGGCAATTTTTATATTTCAAACTTCGAGTTTTGAATTATTAGTAATTAGAAAAAAATAGAAGTAAAACTACTAATTAAATAAAACTTTGTGATTATTAAGTTAATAACAATCAATGCCTAATTATTACTCACTAATCAATTTGCACTTTTGTGGTTATCATTATTAAATTACAAAGCTATATGTTCAAATAAAATATAGATAAGTTAGTACAGCAGGAATTGCTCTATCGTATTTGTATGCTATATAGTATATAACTATATACATCATTTTCCCCACTTTTTCATTTACTTAACATTTTTCCCATAATTTTACACATTTTTAATAAATTTACATTTAATCTTTTCCAATTTACTATACTAGCGACATTCATACAATTTTAATATTTAAATTACTATACTAATGTCATTATATTGTAATTATTAAATTAGACTTGTGAAATATAATTTTTTTAACCTATTCGACAATTGAATAAAACTAAAATCATAATATTGATACTTTTGTCTACTATATATATATCTATATATTATTGTAAACCAAGTAGTTTTGTAAATAAATAATTACATTATATATATACACATTATTTGTGTATAATTTATAAATATGTGTTGTATACTAAATGCAAATTAAAAGTTAAAATATACATCTTGACAATTTTACAAATTATTTTAATTTTTAAAATTTCACACACATATATAATAAATCAACTATAATCAAGCATATTTTTTTATTATATATATATATATATATTTATATATATTTTAATTTTGAAAATTCGAATTTGGTTTGTTTGGTCGGTTTTCGGTTTTGAATCCAATTTTGGTTTTAGGCTTTTGGTTTCAATTTTGAATTTCGGTTTTGAGTCCAATTTCGGTTTTGTGTTGATTTCAATTTCGAGTTTGGTTTTGGTTTCAAACACTTAAATTCAAAAACCAAATTAATTCGGTTCAGTTCGAACCAACTAGAAAACCGAAAATCTAATTTCAGTTTATTTTTCGAGTTCGATCGGATATTCAAGTTAATTTGAATATTGCACACCCCTATATATATATTGTTTTCTTTTCTTCTTTTTTCATGGAAGCCAAAGCTTCACTCCCACACGCAGTCATCCTTCACTTTCTTAATTCCATTAACAAATTTAATTTCCAAATCTATTAAATTATTTTGTAAAAATTTCAACTTAAGTATCCTATTTAATCCAAAAATCAAGACAATTCCAAATTCATGAACTATAACCCTAAAATTCAACAATCTTACATATTCAATTGAACTAGTAACATCTACACCAATAAATTATCATAGTTACCTATATTTTGATTTTGTGATGAAGATTTTCCTTCTTCGTTGCCTCTCTGATTTGCTAATACAATTATTTTTGCCTATATTCGTTAACAACCCAAGCCGTCAAACATATATCACACCATAGTTTCTGCCCAACTAAAATATTAATTTTTATTCTATTTTTTTCCATAAGTAGTCCTTTTTAGTATAACATATTTAATATTTATCCCCACTAATTAAGTAAAATTAAGTTTTTGGGTATTAAAATTTAATTCAAATGTTTTTCTTAGAACAACTTAGATAGATAAAGACGATGATCAATCTAAGAAAATGTATGTGTGCCTAGATGCATGAACAATGGGTTTTTAGCAAGACATAGGCTGGTGGTTGGACTTGATGTTTTCTAAAGGGTTCCTAGAAGGGTATACTATTAGCTACTATGGGAATGGATTCCAATGATCAAATATACCCAATTGCATGTGTAGTTGTTGAGATGCATGGAGGACAAAGTCATATGGAAGTGGTTTTTGAGAGAATTGAAAAAGATCCCAAAATCTACAACCCCAAGCAATGGGCATACATAATAGACAAGCAGAAGGTAATAATATTACATTCGGACATTTTTTTTGGTGAAAATTAATTTCTGTTATTGCCTTACAATTTCATTTTTACTTTTTTTGTGACAATTGATGTTCAATTTTTACCTCATAAAATGCACCATTAATTTATTAGGGTTTAACAAGTATAATATGGGAGCTACTACTAGGGCAGTGTATAAAATGTGTGTTTGGCATATGATAAAAATTTTCGCAAAGTTCACAAATGTATGACACTTAGTGATAAGGCTTGGGTTGCTACAAGATATTCATATATGAATAAATTCATCCACAAGATGAAGGCCATTAAAGAGTTTGATGAGAATGCATATAAATGGCTGGTGGTGAATACTTCCGCAAACCACTAGAGTAGATCTCAATTTTGCACCACTCTCAAATGCGACATCCTAGCTAACAACATTTGTAAAAGTTTCAATTCTATCATTTTGGAAGTCAGAGAGAAGCCTATTTTGGGGTTTATAGAAGAAATTCAGTATTATCTAATGGTTAGAATGGAAAAAAATACAGTTGCTAAATAGGTTTAAATGTATCATATGCCTAAAGATCCGAGAGAAAGAAAATCCAAAAACATTCAAGTACATGCATTACTACATGGACTGGTGTGTTAAAGTTTGAGATAGCCTGTATGTATGGGGAGTAATGCACTGTTGATTTGGTTGGTGGAACTTGTAGTTGTAGGAAATAAGACCAATATGACATTCCTTGTGCATATGCGATGGTTGCAACTAGCAAAACAAGTGAGCCACCTAAAATATTTCTGCATGACTGCCACAAAAAGATGCACATAGGAAGGTAGATGAAAATATTACATATTTTGTAACTAGTGAATATTTGTGGGAGAAAGTGAATAGGAATCCTATTTTACCTCTAAAAGGGTAGCACTTCTCGATCAATTAAAAAGTTGAGGCATAACATGCTAACGAAAATCAAACAAGCCAAAATAAATCTAAAGAAGTTCAAAATTTGTCAAAGGGTAGACCAAATGGCTTGTAGGTGCAAAATTTGTAAACCAATTGGGCTCAACTCAAGAAAGTACCTAAAAGACCTCATGCAAATGTGGAAAATGGTACCAATTGTTGGTGGTCATGGCACATATGATGCAAGTGACGACCTTGCAACACAAGTGTTAGTAACATAATCAAATATTGAAGATTTATTTCCAAAAGTTACTTTAGGAAAGCAAATATTTGTAGTTTCTAGTAATAGTGCAAAGCCAATTGTCAAAGAAATGCCTTAATTTCTTTTATATATTATTATTGTTACTATATATATTGTTTATCCCTAGTTGTACCTTTTTTTCCTTCAAAGCATATCAAAATGTCGAAGGTTATATGTTGTAGTTTTTGTAAACAACTATGCCACAATAGGGCTAAATGTGGGAGTACTATTGCATTTCTATGTAAGTCCCTCTAATTTTAATATCTTCAGGTATCTATAAGTAATAAAACATCCTATTAATTCCATTGTTGACAGAGTTTAGTTCTATTAATTCTTAGAATATTGGTTTGCTTATGGACTTTCTTGCTAAATATTTATAGGTTTTGAGATACAAGAGGTCGCTTGAAGATGCTACATCAGTTGATATTGTAGATGGGCCAGAAAAAATGAAGAATGGAACCAACTAGGATTGATAGATGTCTTTTGCTTTGTTATATATCATTTTGGAATCATTTTCATTCTAGTTTGATGCCTACTTTTGTTAATCTTTTCCTGGAATTTGTTGTTTTGACCATTTGGTTGTATAGTGAGATTCTGAATGTTGGGTTGATACTGTGAAGTTGGCACTTGTTTTGCTATTTAATTTTAATGAAGCGACTTTGTACTTGGTTTTGATGTACTTTAATTTTTGTTATAATTTTCATGTGCTAGTTGGATGTGAATTTTGGAAGTAAATGGGCTGAGAATTAGAGAGATTTTGCTTGTTAGTTATTGGTTAAACAAGTACTTTTTTGGTTATTGGAATGGAGATGGTGGAGTATTGATAGGACTTATCATTCATATTTATTGGTGGAAATTTGGGTTTTAATCACTTGTTTTCTCTCCTCAGTTTCGTACCATTTTTTTAAGGACAGGAACCATAGTAAAGAAAACTTTCATTTGGCTTTTGCTTTGCACTTCCTCTAAATTTGATAGCCTAGGATCCTTCATTTTTCGACAAATATATGTTCTTGTAAACTTTAGTTAGGCATGAGTTTTGTCAACTTATACACAATAGTTAAAAATTCTAATAGATGTGAAATCAATAATTTATCTCATGGCTTCACTTGGCAAGTACGAATTAAAAGTCTTCAGTATCATTGCAACAGGTACATGGATACAACATAACATACATTACATTCTAACAACCGAATTAATTCTTATACAACTTAAGAACCATGAACTATGCAGAAAGCACACACAAGAATGCATTTAAGGAAACTTTGGAATATATTTATCTTTGGCACAACATCAATATTCTCTACTGCTACTTTTAAAGCAATACAAGGAATCAGGCTAAACAAATTGGTACACAAGAATAACACAAGTTAAAATCAACAAGGCTTTTAAAATTTTCTCCTTCTTCTTTCTTATTTCTATGTTTGGCTCCAACTCTCTTATTGTGCTAAGTATCAAATACCTCTATTGATCTCTCCCATCTATTACACATTACATCACACCAGTGGAAAAATCCACATCCCCACTTCTCCTACGAATGAAATAAATTGCATTGCATCAATTGTAAAAATCTCGTTTAAGCTATTGCCTGAATAATATTCTGCCTCCTGAACTTCCAACAAGCTTTTTCTAGTTTTTTTAATAGAAAATAAGCTATATCTCAAAATTGAAGGAAAATAGGCTAACTATTATAGAAAAATTCGAAACTTTGGACATGAACAAGTGAATTTGCTAGTGAATAAAACCATTCAAAAAACCCACAAAGTAAAATAAGCCAACTAAAACACCAAAAAGCAATATTAAAATTAATTTTACTTCAGTGAGCAATATTATTACCACTTGCCTCATAATGATCTTCTTAACGGGTTGGTTATGGTCTATGAAGTTTGCATAATTGCTGCCTTTCCACAATAACATAACATTCGTTGTTCCATTATAGATGATTTCCTGCCCTAATTCCAATTACAATATAGAGAGTAGAATTGGAATGATTTCTTAAATTAGAGAAAGTGGAAATGAAATGAGGGTTAAGGGTGGAGCCGATTAGCTTCTTTCTAAATTTACCCTTAAGTGAAAAATCATGTGAGCTGCATGAGAAGCATTTGGATAGAGAAATAGATGGAAGTCTGATGGGAAATCAAAAATACACTAACAAAATGTAAAAGACTATTTTTCATTATTTTAAATGTGAGGACAAAAGAAAATTCATATATTTGTGAGGGACCATTTTGAAGATTTTCTCTTTATATGATTGATATAAAGTTTACTTGCATTCTCAATTGTCTAATTGAACGCTTAAAATGTTAATATAAAATTAGAATTTGTTAAAATTGCTTATTTATTGAAAACTTCTTTGAACATTAACCATGGATGGGGTAAAAATTCATAGTCTTTTTCCTTATAAATTCCAATAATACAAATGAGATTATACACAAGTAGGGTAAACAAAGTTTTGGATCATATGTTTTCAAAATGTTTGGCCTTTCGTATTTCTAATTTCTATTCAGATTTTTTTTAAAAATCACAACACAAAAATTAAGTAAAATTTTTCACAATTTTAAAATATCCTCAAACTTCCACCTTTTAATTGATTCCATCAGTAATTATCACAATTCTATATGAGACATTGGAAATGACTGCATTTTCGGGCATGAAAAAGATGATAACCTTTAGGCTATTTTGGATTGTAATGTATTTGATAATTTTTATTGGAATACGTGAAATTTTTGGAGGAATTTTTGTAAGAAAAAGTGTATTGAAAGAAAAATGGAAAAGTATATTAAAGGGAATTTTGTTTTTAAAAGAATGTGAGAAAAATTTTGGTAGGACTTTAAATTTTAATTTGAATTTTAAAATAAAATAATGTTAGATGTTTTATTTTATTTTCTGAAAAAAATTAACTTTTCTTACATAAACATTAAAACAAACATAGCCGTACTAGTTCATTTAAGCATTGCAAACTACTTTTTTTAACTGCATCATTCCTCACAAATGTGTCCTGGACACTCTAGGCATGAAAAAATAAGTAAATTAAACTTTAAACTTAGTCAATGCGAATAGATTCCTTCCTTTTAATGTATAAAACATTTGACTTTGGATGTACTAATCCTTGGTTGGAAATACATCACAAATTTAGAATATTACAAACTTCAAAGGATAGGGATTATCATCCAATTATACAATTGAAATGAGATTTACAAATAAAAATCTCAATTGTCAAAATCACAAATTTACAGCTCAATTTCAAGTAGCCACAAAATATATTAGTTTTCTTTAGTTATACAAATTCAGCAAAGAATAGAACTAAGCATTTTTGTGAACAGGTGATAACATAAAAACATTCATCTTTTGTAATGTACACAAAACAAAAAATGGATCTAGAAAATTCTATATATCATGAATTCGTCAATTTGGAACACGACCAAAACAATGTATTCCCAAGTATGACCCAAATTCATCTTCAACCGCTAGTCTATTATTGTTACTAAAGCTTGCAATAATCAAATTTTTAGTAATCAATAATCGAAGGTTTTTTTCTCCCTAATAGAAAAAAAATCCACAACAAAGACAAACTAACTATTGGTAACTTATGACATTAGCAGGAAAGTGAACAATTTTCATCGAGTGTAGGCTATTGCTTTTTTTCCCCAATAAACTGTAGTTATATTTATTTGCCAAAATCAAAATGTACACCATTAACCAATTAGCTAAGAGTTTCTTAGTTCTCAAATTATGGCTAAGGGTGAAATCTAGGATTCTTCCCTACTTTCTCACTGACAATACATCTCTTTAAACCTCTCAATTGCATGTTACAGGGTTAGGCCTGTTAACATTCTACAAAAGCACAAAAACAGTAATGTTCAACATGTTACTAATTGGCTTTAGTGGAAAGTGTAGCCTCCTAAAGCTTATATTGGTTACTCTTGCCGCTACATCCTTAAATCCAATGTTCTCACCACTTTGCTCCTTGAATGCAGTTCCTATTACTCGACAGATAACCTCTCTTGCTCTTATGATATTAGTCACCATTGAACTTTGAACATAGGTTCCTAGTGACTTATCTCCTCAAAGATCATGCATCCAAGTGAAACAAACCTTATCTTGTCAATTCCCCCTCATTCCTTAGTGTTGGCCTCTAGAATTCCATCCATTATGTTATAGCAAGATCTACCACTACCTTTTCTTTTCTCCAATTCTTTTGAAAAATCCATAATTTCCTTGTTTTCTATAGCATCCACAAGATATAGATTGTGAGTTGTGCTCTATCTTGCCAAGAATGACCTTTTGGCTTCTGCCGCAGATGATCTGCCACCAACTTTGAAGCTCATATTTTGCTCACTTGGTTCTTCCCCACTACCAAGTGCTAATTTACACAGTCTAGCTTTTGAACAAGTGAGTAGCAAATGCTTTAAATTCTCCTCTTGTTCTCACACATACTACATATAGGATCCTCTTGAATGCCTTTTTGATGGTGGTCCTTAGTAGGTAGAATGCCACGCCAACATCTCCCGATGAAATGCTATAATTTTCCTTTCATGTCTAGTTTCTTGATCTTCCTTCGTATAGTTTTCATTAGTGCCATTCTCATATCTTTGATTCTGGTCTCCTAGTTCCTCTAAATACATTTGTAGGCTGATTTGGTAGTATAGCTTTCTTGTTTGCTCAATTGCCACACAGCTTTTCTTTACTTCATACCCATGTAGCGGGCTTAAAATAGCTTCAGATATATTGTGCTAAGCGTTTACTTGATGAACTGTCTATTTCATCCCTTTCCATCTTATCTCAATAATTCACTCACCCATGTGACTTGGCCTTTATTGGAGTTGGTTGATGTAGGTTTGAAACCCTATCTATCTAGAATCCATGGTGTATTCGGACTCTTATTGACTTCTCATTTCCCACTTGGAACCTAACTCCTTTTGTAGTACATATTTTGCTCCCATCCATAAATTCCACAACCATGAGGCATTGCTTTTGCATTGAGTCTATAACCCCATATTAGGAAAATGTTTAGCTTTCAATACCTTACTCATAAGGAGATTAGGTTGGGTAATCACCGCCACAATTGTTTAACCATGAGTGCATTATTGAGCAGTTGTATATCTTTGAATCCCAAGTCACCCTCTTCTTTTGGCCTAGCTAGTTCCCTTCAAGCCTTCCAATGGATTTCTTGCTTGCCTTCTTCACTTTCTCCTCACCAAAAATTGGTGTGGTCTGATGATTTCCTTGCATATTGTTGCAGGAAGCTTGAAGCAATCCATAACATATTTTAGGAGAGCATTGACCATCGCCTTGATGAGCACTTCTTTCCTAGCCAAACTTAGGAATTTAGTCTTCGGCCCCTTTATTCTCTTTTGCACTTTCTCTACCACATACTTGAAGACTTACTTCTTTTATCTTTTATAGATATTGGCGGTCAAGGTACCTTGCCTTTTCCTTTACTTTTACTCTATCAAAGCACTGCAAATTTTCTCACTATGTTCTTTTGATATGTTCTTGCTAAAGAGGGCTAATGACTTATCCAAATTAATGAATTGCCTTGAATAAAGTGTGTCTATCCATTAGAGTTTTTATCTTTCTTGTCTGATCCAAATCTGCTTCATAAAAGAGAAGTGAGTCATTTGCAAATAGTAGATGTGTAATTAGATGTCCATTTTTGCTCACTCTCATGCCCTTATACTCTCCTTCCAAACTTGCTTGTTTAATAATGTTTGAGAAGACCTTGGAAATAATTAAGAAGAGGTATGGTGAAATAGGATCTCCCTACCTAATCCTCCTTGAAGGCTGAATATAGCCACATTTTTCACTATATATTTTTAGTGACAATGTAGAGGAGCTAATGCATTGTCTTATCAATCTATGAAAATTTGTGAGAATCCCATTTTCCTTAACACATCACATAGAAAACTCTATTTAACCATGTTATATGCTTTTGCTATACCAATTTTTAGAGCTATGAGCCCTCTTACCTTTCTTCATAGAGTTTAGAGTATAAATGCGCTCATGAGCTATTACTATATTGTCAAGAATTTGTCTCCTAGGATAAATGTTGATTGGTTTGGACTAATGCACTTATAGAGCAGTCCTTTCATCCTTTCACCACTACTTTAGAAATGATTTTATAACTACATTCTGAGAGGCTGATTGGTCTATAGTGTGAGATTGAGCTAGGATGTTTAACCTTTGGGATAAGAGTAATTAAGGTATTGTTCAACTGTTTAAGCATGTTCTGTGGATAAAAGTCTTTAATAGCATTACAAATATCCACATTAATTATATTCCAATAGTGTTGAAAAAAGGAAGGGTTCATGTCATTTGGTCTTGAAGCTTTGTTGGGGTGTATTTGGAATAGGGCTTTTCTAATTTCTACTTCATCAACTGGCATTGTCAATCTTTGGTTTATTGCCTTAATGACGCCTTATGATGGTATACCTTTCAACCCTCATGATCTTGTTGTGATTTTAATGTTGTTAAAAGTTGTTCATAAAACCTATTATCTTCTCTTGCACCTCCTATTTATTCTCACAAACCATCCCATTTGTTTTCACTAGTCTTTCAATGCAGTTAAGTCACTTTATATGGATTGTGATAGCATGAAAAACTTAGTGTTTTTATCCCCTTCTTGTAGCCATTGTGTTCTAGATTTTTGTCTCAGTGAGTTTCTCATTCCTACATGCGGTGTGTAGGTTAGCTTTTAGCTTGGCTAAAACATTCCAATCTATGGTACCCATTGGCTATTGAGCTTTTCTATTTGTTTCTTTATCTTCAAGATTTGCACAAGCTGAATTCATCTCCTACCTCTTATTCCACTTCATGCTTCTACCCTACACCTTTATGCGATCTTGGAGCAGATTTTGTACATAGGAGTTCCTTTGTGTTCCTTACCCCATGCTTCTTCAACTATTCTGTCTACACCTTCTTTATCAAACACAAACCTTTTTTTTTTTAATTTTATTTTCTGCTCTCTTGGTTACGTATCTAAGAGAAGAAGTGAGTGATCAAAAGCGCCTCTCCATGTGATACACTATGGCTCTATGAAACTTCATAACCAGTTAGGAGCTCCAAAGAATTTATCCAACATTTCCTCTACATACCCTTATTCTTTACTATTATTTGCCCATGTATAGTTTTTAGCCTCAAATCCTATTTCCATTGTCATTTTCCTTATGAAATTTCTAAAGAGCTTAAAATGGGCTTGGATCTCTTTCTCCCTTTTTTTCATCTGATATACTAAGTCATTGAAGTCTCCTCCTATGAACCATCATTCACCCCATTTTGTCTTTCTTTCTCTAAATAGGCTAGGCTCACTTTGTTCCTCTTTTAGTCTAGCATAAGTACTAGCATATACAAAGATTGTCCAAAATTTGGAGGAATCTCCATTCAAAGCACATTCCAACTTTACACAAAACTTGTAGATATGATATTATTCATAGTAATGTCTTGAGCCAACAAACAAGCAGCCATACTCTAGTTCCCACTTGTTCCACTGTCCTCCATCTATTATGGTACTTTAATCTTCAACAAACTATTGCTATGAAAGCTCTCTTTTCTTTGTCTTAGAAAGGAAAACCAACTCTGGGAGGTTGGATCTACAGTTTTCCTCAATTGGAAAATTGTAGAGTCTTTTAAACGTTTACAATTCCATACACATGCCTTAATGGTTTCCTTTGGGACCATTCAAGGCTAGTCCCCTCCACCTCACTTTTGTCCCCATCCATTGTTCTCCAAACTTTATGTTTTTGATCTGGCTCCTCTTCTTGAATCTAATTCCTCATCCTTTAGACTCTATTCTTTTTATACCCCACTGAAGTTGTGTCGTTCTCTTATCCATATTCCCAAGTTCCACGGCTTTCCTACTGTAATCTCTTCAATCTTTTTCTTTAGCTAGCATTAGCTTCATCTCTTTGCGATCCCCGGAAGCTTGCTCTTGATTCTTGCATCCATCACTGTCCTCCAGTTCATAGCAACTTTTTGGGACATTGATAAGTTCTGAGTTCTGACTTTCTTGACCTTCCCTCTTACCATCTTGCCCTTTGTCAATCTCCATAGAGTTTAGTTGACTCTTGGTTTTTCCTTCGCATCAACCCTTTCTTAGTCCTCTGATATGCTTGTTCACTTTCATCCCTTTTGTTTTGGAGTACCTCAACCTTCTCTAACTCTTTCCCCTATTATGGACACTTTCCCCTCAAGTGCCTCTCCTTCCTACTATCATCTGCAAACAACAGTAAAATCCAAAAGCTGGCCTTTATCGACTTCCTGCACCTTATCCTCATTTATTAGTTCTTTTCCTTGAGCCTTGGTAGTTGAATAAGTTCTTACGCGGTTTCTAGTTCTTTCCTTTGTCCCCATCACCATGTTCCTTTGTCCCTATTACCATGTTTAACCCCTCCACTCTAATCCACTCCATATTGGCATTCTTTCAGTCATTATTCCTTTGGTCCTCTTTTCTTACTTTACGTGACTTTTCTATATGGTCAACTCTTCCACAATAGCTGCAATATACTAGTTGTTCATATTTGAAGGTTAGTTAGTTGGATATACTATTTAGCCTCAATATTATGCCTCTTAAAAGTGGTTTTTAGAGCCATTGAAACCAGATTTCATATTTCTCACAAACTTGCTTCCACTTTCAAGTATTATTACATCGTGTACTTTAGGAGTAGCTTGCCTATTCTCGAATCTAGTTTCCCTAGTCATCCAGTTGGTTCGGGCTCCATTTGTATCCAAATCTCCACTATCTGAAGCCTTCTTCCTAGAGTTGTAGGTTTTTACCATTATTTCAAAATAAAATACTATTGATCAAATGTCCGTCCCTTTCTTGTAGCACCTTAAGTTTATCTTCTTTGTTTTTAAAGATAAATCGATAGTGATTAGGTCCTCATTCCCTCACTTTGAACAGATCCTTTATTGGCCATATAACTTCCATTCTATTTTGTAGGCCTATAAAGTTCTTTTTTCTTCCCAAAAATTTTCCCAACCAAACTCTTACTGCATTTTTATCTATTGTCTTTGTTTTGTTCCTCTAACTTCACACCTAATTCTTCTTCTTTGGAAGTTTGATTTTCTAAAATAGGCCTACCATCTCCATCTCAAAAGTGGAGGTACTACCATCCATCACCTTAGCTTTTTGGCCAAAGATTAACTTGCCTAAAAAAGATGACAAAAGAATTTATGGGTTAATATTACAAACACTTATGCGGCAAGGATGGAACATATTTTTATTGATTAAGTTAAGAAAGACCCCAACCAATGCAAGTAGAAAGTGTTTGAATGATGAGAAACATTTCAGAATCTAAGCCCCACTTATGTATAAGCGTATTGGAATCGCAACCATTAAGTAGTTAATGAGGGAGTTAAGTCAACTTTAAAATCAGCAAATCTTAGTATTAAATTAACTATGCTATATGGTTGTTGGACAATCCTACCTTTTTAAGGGGCACCAAACTTCTCTCTCTATGGAGAGAGACTTTGTACTCTAGGGAGACAAAAACACTAATGTAAAATGTAGCTACTAAACCCTAGTCAAAGGGTAATAGGTAGGAGTGCCCATTCTTGCATGTCTGCCACACTTCCACATGTGACAATAGGCTATTCTTTGGTGATGCTTGATTAGAGTAGGGTATTTCAAATTAATGACCCAATTCGGACACAACCCAATTTGATCCACAATTGAGTTGATTGTGATTCGATTTGATCTCAATATTTAGGATAAGATCGATTACGATTCGATTTGATTTTCTTCTTTTTGCTATTGCTTTCCTTTTCATATACAATATTAAGTTTGAAATTAATAGTTTTATGTTAAAAATTCTCTATTTTTATGTAAAGATAATAAATAATTTGATGTAAATATTTTAATTTGTGTATTAATTTGTATATTTTCATGTAAATTAATTTGTGTATTTTTATGTAAATATTTTAATTTATCTTGTCACAAATTGACTAATTTTAATTAAAAATTATTTGAATTATAAAAACAATACTAATATCTATTTTATAACTAATGTTAACTGTTTTGGAGAAAAAGTGACAATTTTGTTTTAAAAAATTTCATTTGGATTAAATCGCATCATATTAGATTAAGTTTCAATCAAAAAATGAAATTAATGGGTTCGATCTGAAATTTTGGATCGGATTGAATTGTAAATCAAAATGAAACCCCTAGATTGGAGACAAAGAAGAAAGGAGTAGAGGAGAGAAGATAAGAGATGGCGTAAGAGAAAGCGGGGAGGAAGTACAACCCAAATAATGTTATAATCTAATTACATTATTTTAACCAAACTAAAGACTCATGTGTTTTTCCCAAAAATAAACTAAATTAATATTCAAATTAGTTACTCCTCTGTTCCAAGGAAAAAGTATTTAGTTTCAAAATTTCTTTTACTTTGATAAATCTTATTCTCTTAATTAACTTTTTATATTCCTTTGTTTCTTTAAAAAAATCAACTTTTGATTTCCTAGAAAAGAAAATTTAAAACTAAGTACTTTTTCCTTGGAATAGAGGAGTAACTAATTTGAATATTAATTTAGTTTATTTTTGGGAAAAAACACATGAGTCTTTTAGTTTGGTTAAAAATAAAGTAATTAGATTATAACATTATTTGGGTTGTACTCTCCTCCCTTTCTCTCCTTCCATCTCTTATCTTCTCTCTCTTTTAAATAAACTAAATTAATATTCAAATTAGTTACTTCCTCTGTTCCAAGAAAAAATATTTAGTTTCAAAATATCTTTTCTAGGAAATCAAAAGTTGATTTTTTTGTTTAAGAAACAAAGGGAATACAAAAAGTTAATTAAGAGAATAAGATTTATTAGGATCATCTGATAAATCTCTTATTAAACATCCAATAAACTCCTTCCACTTTAGATTTTTTCCCTTCCACCTTAAGTTCATTATGCCTCGGCACAAACAATACTTGTAACAAAAACTCCTTCCAGCAAATTCAAGCGATTAACCAAAATCATGATGGACAAGATTGCAACCGAGTGGTGATTGATTTAGGACAAAAGCGTCCGAACGAGCGGTGCGATGAAAGTAGCCGCAGTCTTGCCATTCATATGAGATTAAAGGTTGCTTTGTGGTAGCAATGGACAAAGGCAAACGAACAAAACCCAAATCCACAATGAATGTTGTTGCTATCCAAAAGATCCTTAAGAAATATGACAAAGTAATTGTGAATTGCTTACGCATTTGGGGATTTTCAATATCCAATCTAATTACATTAAACACGATATTATAGCTTATTTTTATGTTTTGTCAATTACGCCATTTAATTTGCTTAATTTCTTTTGCGAGATACAAATTTAATTCTGCCATCTCGGTTTGGCTACAAATTGTTCGGTGAAAACGTACAATATCAACAAGTAATAATGAGGTAAGTAGTATCATTCCCATGAGGTGAATCTAATATAACCAATTACTTACCAACGTGATTAATTCAAAAAACAAGCTAGCCAATCAAATTGTTTTATGGTGATTTAAATAAACTAATAAAGAAGGAAAAATTACTAGCAAATAATAATGAAAATACTAAAAATTTATCAAATCAATTAAAATGTTAGAGTCTTGATTTCACTTAATCAATTCTAATTAACTCTCTTGACTTGTCATGCAAGTAATTTAATTTCCAATTTATGATGGTGAAATTTCCTAACGTAAATTAATAGTGACATCGGTCTAATAACCATATTTAGATTAAAATCAACTCACTCTTGGCCTAGGTGAATTTAGATTTCTAAATGCATTAGGAACTATGGAAATTCTGGATTCAATCTAAGTAGCCATGACTTAGTTCTACTAGAAATCACATGAACAACCTAGATTATTACCGTTTAAATTGAATTCACGATCTAATATCACATGCGCATGCATGTCATGTCATCTCCTGATATCAAACAAGCATCAAAAATTAATTTGGTGGTGGCCAATCACTTAAAAGCATTAAGAGCATGATATTAAACTCATAATTGAAATATGGGTTGCGTAAACAAGTCTTGAGAATTAATTATTCATGATTAAGATCCATCTAAGCTCTAACAAAAGAAAATTAGAACAAAATTAAAGTAAATAATATTCAATAAATATAAAAGCTATAAAGTATTTGATAATTAAAAATAAAACACAACTAGCATAACAAAACACAAGAAATCAAAACAAAACTCTCAAAATCTAAAGTATAAAAAATAAATTAAAAGAAAGCCTTACCATGCAAAATAGCCCACGGCCAAGAAAATTGAAGCCACACACAACAAAGTAAAATTGATGATGGACCCACATATGCAAAACAAATTTTCTTGAGTTTTCTCTGGGAGTACTTTTGAGCAAGAAACAAACAAAGAAACGGAAAAAAATCGTGTTATGGCCTACGAGCAAACAAAATCAATTCTTTGAAATTCTGCACAAAATTGCTAAACTAAACTAAACTAAAACAAAAAGAAAAACCCGAGAAGGATGTAAAAAGAAGGTGAGGGCGTGATGTTGTTTTGTTTTCTTCTTCATAAGCACAAAGGAAACAGTGGTTGCTCAAGTGTCTCTTTCTGAATGCATGTGTGTAGGATGTAAAAATCCTACATACAAAAATTCTGCAATGGAAAGACAACAAAATATTTATTTGGAGACAAGCAATAAGGTAGGAAAAAATTCTACACTTCAAAATACAAGCAGTAGGAAGAAACTCCTACTTCTCACAATTTGAGTCCCTCTCTTTTCTTGTTTTTAAGTCTCTCTCAAAACCAATAACCATGGGTCCTTTATATAGATCCATATTTAATCAAAACCAATTAGGATTTGATAATCAAATCCCACACAAAATCTGTTTTATAAAAGAATCCAAATCTAATTCAACTAAGAATTAGTAAATCCTAATCAAAATATAATTTGTTAAATAAGTTTGGTTTAATACACCTACAAAGCCTCCTTAAACCAAGCTTGCCATAAAAGTAGCTCCAACTCCATCTAAGTATGAATTTCTTTTGAAATCTCCTTTCTGTGTAGACCACGCATACAATATCAACTTCTTGATCTTGATCTTCATTATCACCTTCAATCTTGTCATTGGTGAAAATTTATACTTTGAAAATTTTCTATTTCGCTTCTTCTTGATCAAAAACTCAACCACATTGACCCACTTGTCAAAACAATCATCGTCACCATTGCTATACAATTCAAAATATTTTATGATACCCAATTTCTCTTCTAGGTAAAGAGATTCAAATTTTCTCATCTTCTTCAACCGTGTCAATGGTTTCCATTTTTCTTCTAAATTAACGATTTCTTCATCAACTAAAACATCAAAAATTCTTCTTGTTGCTCTACCGAATCAAGTATCTCTTTTTCATCTTTTACAAAATCAACTTGGCAATATTCACATTCCATCTCTTCAAAATTTTGATTGTGAACATTAGACTCTACATTGGGACCATCTTTTCCTCAATTATTGTAGTATCTTGAGGTTTTGATATTTGTTCCATCGGCTTGTTCTCGATACAAGCTTCCCATCAATTCTTTGTTCATGAAGAATTAATGAACTTTGTAGTTCTTCAATGCTCAAAGTTGATAAATCTTTAGTCTCCAATATAAGTGCAACAGCATAATCAAACCTCATAGATAATGAATTAAGAACTTTTCCACAAAAATTTATCATCAAGAATACACCCATTAAATTCCATCTCATTCTTGATATCCAACAAACGGGAAAAATAGTTCTCAATCGTTTCAAATTTCTCCATAGAGCACAACTCAAATTTTCTCTTCAACAATAACACGTTATTTTTTCTAACTTGATCTATACCAATATAAGCTCTTTCTAAAATATCCTATGCTTGTTTGGCGCTTTAGCCGACAAATTTTATGAAAAATTGACATATCAATTCCTTGATGAATTTGAGATAAGGTCAAATATACCTTTCTTTTGGTTTCGCATCGGTATTATCTGTACCTCTTTTGAATGAATCAGAGCAAATCGTATGCTTGAAGATGTGTTTCCATCTGAATCCCCCAAAATTTATAATGTTGCTTTCCCGTGAGTTTTGGAACAACACACTATATGTTCCAATCATCCATGGCTAACAAACAACTTTTAGCCTCCCTTGCTGGAAAATCACCAGGATCAAGAAACGATGAATTAACGTTGTTGGCTCTGATACCACATGTAGGATGTAAAAATCCTACGTACAAAAATCACGCAGCGGAAAGACAACAAAATATTTATTTGGAGACAAGCAATAAGGTAGGAAAAAATCCTACACTTCATAATACAAACAGTAAGAACAAACTCCTACTTCTCACAATTTGGAGTCTCTCTCTTTTTTATTTTTCTGAGTCTCTCTCAAAAACCAATAACCATGGGTCCTTTATATAGATCCTATATTTAATCAAAACCAATTAGGATTTGATAATCAAATCCCACACAAAATCTGTTTTATAAAAAGAATCCAAATTTAATTCAACTAAGAATTAGTAAATCCTAATCAAAATATAATTTGTTAAATAAGCTTGGTTTAATACACCTACAATGTGGCAATGAATTGTTAAACTAATGAAAAAGAAAAACAAAGGAATGTGTGTTCCTAGAAAGTAACAAGACATTTGCTAAAATTTTTCTGTAAGAAGAAATTAGAATTTCTTTGAAATTTTGGTATGAGAAGAAACTAAAGCTAAACTAAAGACAAGCGAGAAAGAAAGAAAAGGACAACGTCGGAGACAGGAAGAAGAAACAATTGGCGGCTGCCTTTTTCTAAACTAATGAAAGAAAAGAAAAAGGATGTGAAGCTAAACCTAAACTAAAGGAAGAAAGAAGAAAAGAATGGATGTCTGCTCTCCAATAGTGCACACAGAAAGACCTCAAACTAAAGCTAAAGAAAACAATAGAAAAAGAAAAAGAAGACAATGTGAGGGACCACTGAACAAAAGATGGTAGCTAGCTATTTTTATAGACTTCCATGCATTGGTTTTGGGTTTTTCTAGTACATGTTCTTTTGTTTTTATCTCAAATTGTAGTTGGCCTCTGTTTCCAAATTGCAACACAGTGGCTTGTTTTCTTCTTGTACTTAGCTTTTGCTTCCTTGTGCGACTTGATTTTTTCTTTTGTCTTTCCCGAATCCTTTTTGTCTCCAAATTGCAGTTTGTCTTCTATTTCTCAATTGTAGTTGTATTCTATGTTCTTGTTGTTGCTGAGCTTCTTTCTTGGCTTTTTCTCCTTTGGCATGACTTCTTCTTTTCTTTTGTTTTTAATGTTTGGCTTTTGACAATAAAGTGACAAAATAGTCCTGTATATTTTTGCAAGATAATTGGTTAGTCATGTGATCCTCAAATTAGAACAAAATTGGGATTGAACTCAAAAGTTCTAAAAATATTAGATAACTCAATAATCATAAAATCAAAGGAAAATTTGGCCAAAATAGGTAAAACAAATCAAAACATAAGCCAATTTCTAACCAAGATTAATAAGAATACCCTATATAAAATAGGATTATCACAAATTTTGATAGTTACGAATACATAGGCACGTGGATTTGTAATATATCAAATAACAATGTTTAGTATCACGGAAGAAATATTGTCAATGGAATGAATATTGCATCATCATTATCATATTCTCAAGTGTGCATCAAACATGAGTAGTGATGTCAATATACAATATCTTTGCGGAAGTGATAGCGTAGAAGATGGAGAAGAAGTTGTGAGCAGGTGTAGTGTCTGAGTTTTCTACCCAAATCAATCTACCCACTTGATTGCAATCTTGTCCCTCATGATTTTGGTTGTCGTTTAGCTTTGTTGGAAGGAGTTTTTGTTACAAGTATTGTATGCAGTGAGGCGTAATGAACTTAAGGTGGAAAGGAAAAAATCGAGGTGGAACGAGTTTATCGGATGCACGATAAAGGTTTATCAGGATGATCTTGATAAATCTTATTCGTTAATTAATAAAGTTATCTTTTATCCTTATAAAGGATAAAGATCTAAATTAACCAATCACTCCTTGACCATAATACATTATTCAATTATGAACCCCCCAAAGAAAATATTTTGACAAAATTAACCACATATTCTGTAACAATAATAATAATAGAAAAACCACTTGCTTATATAAAAGTTAAAATTGAACTATAGTTATAGCTATAGTACCTAAGTAACTTATAAACAAGCTCTTAATCTCTCGAGGAAAATATTGGAATATTATTTTTTTAAAAATAAATAAATATTGATAATTTATGAAGTGTTCCCAAAATGTTGAAGTCGATATCATAGATCTCGATGTTGAAGTTGATATCCACTTCAGTGTTTTCTCGGCTTCAGTGTTTTTTTTTTAAAAAAAATTATAGACATGTTTTGCACCACGAAGTAGTGTATTCATTTTACAGACATGTTTTGCACCACGAAATTTTTTTGGTGTGGAAGATTTTCTCAATGATGACAATAGCCGGCCATATAGTTATCAAAAGGAGAAGAAGTCTAAAAATCCTAACAAGCATGTATCATTCAAGCAACGAACTATAGCATATATGGAACTATTTACACTTGATATTTTCATCTCAAAGCGCTTTGGTTTAGCCTTAATAGCCCATAGAGTGACAAGCAAACAAGTTGCAGTTGCTGGAACTAATTCCAACAACATCAAGGCTATTCTTAAATCAAGATGTGAATTTTAGCCCTTCTCTCCTCGACATCAAGGCAAAATATGTTCTTCTCTTTGTACGGATGCAATTCCAATCTTGTCAAAAGGTGGAAAACAGGAAACGACAACCACTACAATTGGAACAAGGGAATCGTTAGCTATTCCTTGAGTTTCTATGTAGCCAAAAAGATAAACGTTTTGACCATGCAAATCTCCATCTTTTTCGAAAGCTGTCTCCAAATTGGAAAAATCCCAAATTTTTTGATAAACCTTATCCATTGCTTCCTAGTAAGGGGAGGGGGGGAAGGGGGGCAGCAGTGGAAAGAGATGGGGAAGGGAGGGATGTGGGGCGGCAAGGGAGAGGAGAGAAAAAAAATTTAAGAGGGGGAAGGAGGGGCGGCAAACAAATGGGAGAAGAAGGAAGGAGAAATTGTGGAAGTAGGGTTACGTCGTTTTTTTAAAAAAAATTGCCTGAAGTCGACATCACAGATGTCGACTTGAAGTCAATATCCTGAATATCGACTTTAAAGTCGACATTCGTGATGTCAATTTTAGTAAAAATAGAACAATTTTTAAAACAACAATATTTATTTAATTTACATTTATTAAGTCAATTTTTTTTGAGAAAAAACTCTAATCTCCCTAAAAAATACATATACATGGAGGTCATAAACACAGCCACCTCCACCAATAACCACCATTGGCTACCATCCCTATATCATAGTCACTATCATTTGGAAATCTAACTCTTTTCATTGTTAGTAAAGGGTAGATTTGTTGACAATACGCTGAAATCCCTCAACAATAACTAGATCTAATACTTGAAAATAAAAGTAGAGTCAAAACAAACTCCAAATAAGGAGATTACGCCTCTCATCATTAGAGCAGAAGAAAACCTCCTTAAAGGATGACTAAAGCCTAATAACAAGTTACAAAAGAAAAAAAAATGGGAAAGAAAAGTAGCGATCTGGCGTGAACCCTTGGAGAACTGTTCCAAAACTCATTACACGTGTTCTACATGGATCAACCCAATTGGAATCTTTCCTTGGAGATGGTATGTTCCTTGAAGGTAGAATGGCTCTCAACCCCTTGATAACTGTATCGAGAACCTTGGAATCGATTGATGGAAGAAGACTGGATTTCCTAGTGGAACAAATCTAGGAAAAACTAAGAGCCAACAAACACACAAATTCGATTTGTGTAATTTGCAAGTAATTACGAACTAGAGAGCAAATTCTCTCAAGCACGTAATGTCAAGAACCAAATTTTCATTCATCAAAATTCGTCCCTCAAAGGTGGCCGGCGGCTCGCTTAGGAAGTACAAGTCATCCTTCACAAATGCTAGGGTTTCTAGGGTTTCTTTAGAGCCAAATGGGCACAGAATTACATGACTCTTGGTGACCTTGCAGTACATATCACCCTCTAATCACTATATAATTAAGACTAAGCCCAATGACCTTAAGGGTCCTACGACTCCAAAAGTCTAATTAACAAGACCCAATTACACTTAGTACATTAATAAATATAGTGCTTATCAATCCCAGTCTTCTCCGTCCTTTTGAAATTTTATTTGGATGAGTCCATTCAAGGTTTCCTTCATCTTTTTAGTTCTAGCATCGGTTAGTTCGTAGAGCGGCTTGAAGTGGATCGAGCACATTCTTGAAACCTTTATTCGACCACTTCCTCTTCTTGCCTTTTCCTCTCACGCTATTGTCATCGTGCTCAGGTCAAGTCTCTCAATGCTTGTTGAATTCATATCAGTCCTTCCCCATGCTTAAGGGAGAAATAGGGGGTTGGGAGGGAGTGATATTTTTCTAGCCTTTAGAGGAGAGAGAATTGTGTTTAAAGATTAATAAAAAGTAAAATCTAAAAAAAAAAACAAAAAGAGTTTCATTTTATAGTTGTTCTGCCAGCTTTCCATGCATCTTTTAAGTAATAATATTAGTATCATAAATTTTAGTGAGAGCAAATAATTTAAAAAATTGAGACTCTAATGTAAATAATTTAAGTAATCATAAATTTTGCATTATTTTTTGTCACCAAACCAAATATTTAAAATTGGGGGATTCAATTCCGAGGAACCAAACGAACTTTAATGTAAATTAGAGCAATTGGCTTTTACGCAGTGTTGATAATACTATCCTTAAAGTTAACAAAATGAAATAGATTTAATAGTTATAGTTGGCAAAATAGACTTGCACAATTGTATTAATGATTTGAAAAAAAAAAAATTGAGTATGAAAGTTTCATGACCTCTAAATTATTTAATTTTTTGTTTTTAAAATTTCCCACCCAAATATCAAAGAGTTTATTATAATCATCCAATTTTAAACTCTTTTTTTTTGTTTTGTTTTGTTTTATTAATTTGACAATATTGTTTAAACCATCATGTTTGGAATCTTGTTGGGATTCAAATTGATTTAGAATTAAATATGTTTTGTGTAATATTTAGTTTGAAATATATAAAAATTTTCATTAATTCTAATACATTCTGTAATGAAATATTCCAAATGAGTTAAAATTATAAAGAAAAATTATAAAATTTTAAGTAAAAAAAAGTTTCAATTCTACTCTTATTCCAATTCTTACAAATATTATATAACTAGTAGTGCTTTTAAAATTTTATATTGATTTGACTAAGAAACTGTGGAGTAGCCCCAAAAATTCACAAGCTTAGAGCATAAAATGAGAAAATCGGCTGTTAACGGCTAGATTTTCAAGATTTTAAGAGCGAGGAACAATGGCGAAGTTGTTATCAAGAACGTTCAAATCCCTCAAGCCCCATACTCATTCTGATTCTTTCAGCCCTAATCCTCTTTCCAAATCGACTCCGCCATCAAAATTGAAGCTTTCCTTATCTTCGCCGGGATCATCGCCTGAAGTTTTTTCAGCATCGTCATCATCGTCAAAGTCGAGATCATCAACAAAGAATCCATGGTCGGTGTATCTGATTCTATCAACTAATCCCCCTATCAAGACATATGTTGGTGTCACCAACCATTTCTCTCGCCGGTATGCCCTATGACGCCCCTCTTTGTGGAAATGCGCAGAAGTTTTTTCAAGGTTATTGTCTTGATGAAAGGTTATTTTTATTATTATTTTCAAAAACAATTGGAATATAGAATAAGGGGTTCCTGATAAAATTGAATTCACAAATTCTCTCATGAATATAGGTTAGAGTTCCCCAACATAACATTGGACTTGTTTCAAGATGCTAAGTTTTGATGGTGAGAAAAGCTGTTTTAGCCGATGGCTTTTTCAGGGAAATATATGGTGTTTTTGGACGTATTAAAAGGTTGGTGGAAAAGTATGGGTTTTCTTATGGCGAGGATTGGGATTGAGTTGATTCGCCTTGTTATTCCACATGATATCCATTATCCAAGTGGGTTCTATTTTGAATGTTAGTGGGCGAGTGTTTCTGTGATTGGGTATGAGCCAAGAAAATTGTAAATCTTCAAATAATTGTCGAGTTAGCCAAAAATAGGTGGAAAAAGAGGGTCAAGGCAAGATTTTTCCTCAAAATGAATTTGGTATAAAAATTAGAAAGAAAGAACCCTTGTCATGAGTTATGAATTAGAATGCAAGGTCTAATTTTTTTTTGGTAATGGATTCTACCCAATTGAAAGGACCTTCAGATCTATTTATTATATGGAATTATATTCCTCTTAGGAAATAATACAATGACACTAACTGGATAGATCGTTACAACCTTAATGTTGTCATCACCTTTCAAGTTTACTACCCAGAGTGAACAAATTTTTGACTAATCTGGCTCTGGTGATTTCATTGGCGGCATTGTGTCTAATGGGGAAAATGCCTGTGAGATTTTTGTGGAAAATCCTTGTGGCTTGGTTTTTACATGGCTTGTTGGTGATTCCAAGGGTGTGTTACTGGAAATATTGGCTGAAAGAGAGATGGTGATACTAGAAAATGTGATCATCTAGCATCTGAAAAGTTAATTATAAGTTTCAAGTAAAAAGGGTTTGATGCAAGAAAGTACTACTTTGAGGAACTCTTTAAGTGAATCAATTAAAGATTGGCAGTAGAGAAGGAACATTTTGGCAGGTTTTATTTTTATTTTAACAATAAGGCAAATATTATGTCTATTGCTGTTGACTTTTTGACAACTAGTGTCATGTCTAAGCAGTTCTTATACTACTAAATGTTGTATCAGGAAACTTTCTAAAATCACTCATGTTGCATGCAGAACCTTAGCATTACCAGTTACAGAAAGTAAAAAATTTCATGTTCTAAGGAGACAAGAACACCTTAGCTACTCAAACCCAAGAACTTTGATGTTGAGATGTGCGAAGAGTACCAGATTTTAGAATTGTGATTACTTGATTGCCAACTTTGTACTAAACAACATTATCATAAATCACAAGTTAAGGCTGAGTAATGGAAAAAATGATACATGTGACTGACTCTGATGGGTTTTTAGTTGGATCAAATGGGAATTGGATCTGAATATGGTCATTCCCACATTTGACCTTAAGCAAATTTTCATTTGTTTTTGTCCAGGCAGTAACGTAATAAGTGAGACTTTTTTCAAACAAATTATCAGATTAATACCCTTAGTTCTCTCTCTCTCTCTCTCTATATGTCAAATTGGTCTGATGTTGAACCTATGTATTTTTTTAAGGTAGGGCACTTGGAAGTTACATTTGTAGTTTGTATGGAATTGTTTTCAAATGCATATGACCTCTAAATTTAAAACATGTGAAACTGTGTGAAAATGGTTTTAATCTGGCGCAACATGCATCTGTCCTAATCAAGTTTGAGAAGGTTGAAGTGGAAGCTATTTCTTCCTTGCTAATGCAAAGAGGCTGTTTCAGTTTTTGAAATGGTGATTTATAGACTAAGGAGTAGCCACTTTAACTTAACAATGGAAACAGTTTCATTTTTCTTATTACCATCCTTATTTTAGTTATGGAACAGATTGATTTTTTTCTCTGGTTTTTCACTTGTCAACTTTCATATAAGTAACATATTGGGAGTAGGTATTTTTCAACTTATTGGATAGATGTTTGGCGTATATTATAACTTAAGATTCTTACGTTAGTTCGGTATCAGAGATGACGATCTGCTCTTGATCCTAAAAATAAAGATGCTTAGATCAGTATTCAGATTAGTCACGGTTGATATTGCTCATAGTGCATGGCCATAGGTGATCCTAGACTCAGCCGCCACCCCTTTGTAATAGGAGGTGATGCTAACTACCAATCACAGTTACAAATGAAGTATGAAACAAGTAGATTTCTGCTGTGTGTGTATTATCCCTTCAGGTATATCACTTAAAAGAAGGCAATTTTCGAGGTAGTTCAGTTTTCTTTTTCAGGTACTCTTCATTTCTTCTTTTTTCAGGTGCTCTTCATTTCCATCTAGGAGCAACCTCAAATATTCTACTAGTTCTCTAAATCCTTAGCTATTCAGTTAATTTTATGTGATAGTTGTTCCTACCACCATAGTTTCTCTACTTCATTAATGCTGAAAAATGGGGGTATTGTGCTTTCAGACTTCTATTGCCATACGCAAGTGTTAACCCTTGTTCTATCTCCCTGATAAACTGAAGTTTTGGTATGAAATACACTCGTCCCATCATTTCTGCACCTTTTGGCTTCTTCTATCAGTGTTTATTTTCGAATTCCTATGGGGTTAAGTTCTTTATGTTACCTAATTACCTTTCTCTGTGTCTTTTGTCTACTCAGAAACATTTGAGTTTTTTCTGAAGCAAAATCCCACTCCCCTCCTTCCTGAAATCCGTATGAGAAGTAGTTACTACCTCCAGTAGTCTGCTTACGAACCAATTTACCACTTAAATTGAAATAGTAAGATTTTATAGGAAGTAATGTGTGAAATGATGATATAGGTATAAATAAAAGTAAATTTGCTCCCTTTCTAAAGAATAATCTTTCCAATCATCTAAAATAATCTGACATTCTTCATCAAATGTATTAATAGTTTTTGAAATTTTGAGTTTCTTTATATGAAACCACTTAAATAGGTCCTCATTAGAGTTTTGCTAGTTGAGCTTCAAATTAGAAAATCTTACACAATGTAAATTTGATGGCCTTCGCAACATAGCATGGTAGCATTCTTGCTTAGCTTTTACTTCATAGTATCATTTTTGCAAAGTTTTAATGTATTTTTGCTCAATTCTCAATGCTAATTAATCTGCAAAGGTTGTAGTTAGAATAGCTAACATAGGGCTTTATGATCAATGAAGCAAAGGGTGAAAACCAAAACTCTTGACTCAACAACCACCAACATCAGTAGAAGGCCAGTACCTTTTAATGACTGTGCCAAAATCTCATTTAGCTGCTGAAAATGAATTCTCTCATCAAATCCGTATGCAAAGATCCAAGTCAAGCAATTCAATGTCCAATTGCCACTGAGGTTGATCTTTCAAGAAATAGAAAAATGCTGTATTAGAGCTTTAGGATCAGTTGAAACCCTTGCCTTGGCAACAGACAACATCAGTAGAACTTCAACACCGTTTATTGACAATATCAAGGACATATTTGGTTGTTACATATTGATTCTCTCATAAATCCGGATTTTAGTTATAGATTATCCAAGTCAAACACGTTAAGGCCCAATTTCTGATCAGGAAGGAAGGACAGAGAAGGAATTGACCACCCAAAGCCTTCCCACCTTGCTTTGGCCCTTACACTCAACAGCTATAAACCCAGTGAGTTGAAGCAGTCTCTCCTAAATGAAGGTTGCCTTACACCTGGGATTGCTGAACATTCTGTTTTATGTGTTTGATGAATGGTTGATTTGTTTGTCTGGGGGGGAGGGGGGTGAGGCGGGGATTGAAGGAATCAAATATGTGAATATTTTCCACTTGGAGTGTTAACTTCCAACCGCCACACACTAGTTTCTGTATGCCAATATACATTACATTGGCAAATATTTTCAAATATATATTTCAACTGTTTAATCTTAAGAACATGGCAGATAATCTATATCAGCCTAATTTTATTCCTCTAACTATGTGATATGCGTCATTCTTGCTTTAGACACGGGGGATCAGGAAGACTCTTTTATTTTAAAACTAGTGTTGCATTGAGAAATGTTTGATATAAACAGGAAGGTATGTGTGCACAAAAAGAATCCCCACATGATATGAGGACTCTTCACAACAGAGAATTGCCATAGATACAGTGCCTCTTTACAGAGCAAAAAAGATGAAATAGAGCACTATCAAATACTAGGATTCTATATATATTTAAGGACCTAACACTATGTGAAATAGAAAGACAGATAGATGAATAAGTTTGGCTAACCATAAAACAACTGGCCCAAAGAAAAGAGTTTGAAAGGACTACTTTCAGATCTCCAACCTATTGACATCCCTACCAAATGTTAGGTTCACAATTGATATTGTGGCCACCAGCCTTAAGAAGTGACAGCGAATTCCCGCAACATTTCTTTCATCTTCTGTAGCCACTTTACACCTGGAATATGCAATGAAGCCTTCTCTGGCCAAAGCCAGAAAGTTGGAAACAGACCACCCATCAAAGTCTACATCGAAAAGAATCAACATATCTGAGTAGTTTCAAATTTGATAGAATTAAAATACTTATGAATTAATTTTTAGACAAATGCTCACATGTGAATATCTTCACAGAATTCATTTAGAGAATTGGATGTTTATGCCTCATAATGAGGGAACAAATACCTTCTCATTTGCTACAGCATTGGGAAGGAATGGTGCACTTATTAACATTATCTTTTTTTCCTCTGTGCTTTGGAACTTGTCTAGTCTCACCATAACTTTCTCAATAATGTATTCACTCCAGTGAGGTTGAATGGACTGTATTCATCCTGAAGAATGCAATCATCTTGTTATCCTTGTTGGTAAGGGTATAATGATCAAAAGGTTAATCCATAACTTGAAGAGCTATTCATGTTATTAATATAATACTTTTCATGATAGACAGTTGATATAATCTTGTACATATGAGGCCCTAGAGTCCAAGTGGATGCACCCCATAATTAATGATGATTCACGGCTTTAACTGAATTGTGCAAATCACATCTTGATAGTCGAAACAGGAAGTTAATCTGAACGGATTAGACAATTAAATAAAGATATTTTCATTTTCATTTTGATTTTGTTTGGGAAAGAAGATTTAAGAACTTTGAAAGAAAATAAACTTGTTAGAGTTAACTGTTAAAGTTATTTGCTAAAAATTGGTACTTGTTTTGCAGCCTAAAGCAACATAATGGTGAACTTAGAGGTGGAGCAAAAGCATCTCGTGCAGGAAGGCCATGGGTTTGTGCATGCCTTATAACTGGATTTAGTGACAGAAATGAAGGTAATTCGTCTAGCTTAAGGTTACATGAAGTTAAAATAAGTATTATCTTTTTCAACTGTCACTTCAAAACTGTTACTTCTTATTGTCCCCATAAAGTATTTGAAAATTAAATGTTTCTTTACGGTCTTCTAGAAAGTAGAAATTATAGTACTCATTCCATTCCAAAAAAAAGTCCACTTTTAATTTAGTACAATTTTTTAAATTACAAGGTACAACACCCTTAATGCATCATTAAATATATAATTTTTCATTTTTTTTCTTTACTTTTTAATTTGAGTTATATATTGTCATTATTAGTAAGGGTAATATAAAAAGTTTATACAAAAATTGGACTCTTTTTTTGGGGCAAAAATGTTTTTGAAATTGGATGCTTCATTTGGGATTGGGGGGGTGGGGGAAGGGAGTATTGGTTTGTGGCTGTACTATTTAGTGAAGAAGCAGGAAGTACAAGTCTGAGTAGCATAGGACTAGCAAAAATGGTTGGGAATGATGGCACTAGAGTCGACACACTTTTATTTGCTAAGGTGATGAAGAGATATGTAGTCTTTAATAGACTTTAAACAGAACAAATAGAACAGCTATTATAATCTTAGTTATGCAATTCTTCCTTATTCTTAATTTAAAGCAAGTAATTCAGTTCATTTTATTCTCTCAAATGTAGTTGCAGTTATATGTACTTTATGTTTGGATTCCACCCAGCTCACTTTTTCCAAGCACCATGAGTAATCTCTCTCAACTTGGATTGGATTCTATACTTCTTTACATAAGAAGATATAAATATTCTACCTGGTCATGGCTGATGTCTTGTTTGGGACGTGAAATTTGTGCAATTGTTTGTTGACTGATGATAGATGATGGGTTGGAACCTATAGCAACTTTCGGATATCACAATTGGAAGTAGAAATTGTTAGTGATGACTTAGTCAAGTCATGTTTGTGGAAGGAGTCACAAGCATGATGTGTTAAATGAGAAGAGAGTGGAAATAATGGAAAAATGCTTGGTGCCAAATGAGGACATAAGTCATATTAATATTTGCACTACACAATGCAAGCATAATCCTACACACACGCACACACTTCTAAATTTCATTTTAAGTTGGAGCATATATATATCTTTTGTGCCCAACTTGTTACAAATATATAGTCAATATGCAGCTTGGTTATTACATAATACCTTCATAGGAGTAGGTACTTATTCACTGATTTTAGTTGGTAAATGCTTCAATCAAAGAAGCTCCATGTGACGAGAGCCATAGTATGGTGTTCATCCTCTGTACTTGAGTGAGCAACAACAGTTTGTCTCTTTCTCTTCTAGGAAATAAGATTGCCTCATAGAAATACACAATAGCTAGATGTGGCCATGATTCTGATATAGAATACATTTTCCCAAATATTTGATTTCAAACAAAGATTGTAGAAAAAATTTTAAAGCTTGAATGCCCTTCTAATCATCACTAGTGATAAGAATGTCTTCAACTTATACAACCAAAAGAATGCGTCTACTCATAGATGAGGTCTAATAGAAAACATAATGATCTAGACCAAATTTTAAAATAGTATCACTCAAATGACCAAAAATAAATAGCCTTTCTAAGATGACAAACCAAAGGACAACCACGCTCTCCTTGAGCAACAAAACCTGCTGCATATAGATTTTCTTGTGAGGGTTCTCATTCAGGAAG
Source organism: Gynochthodes officinalis (assembly GCA_020080225.1). NCBI lineage: Eukaryota > Viridiplantae > Streptophyta > Magnoliopsida > Gentianales > Rubiaceae > Gynochthodes > Gynochthodes officinalis. Next base: position 4,773,390 of record CM034616.1, read on the forward strand.
GCATTTCTGCCACCAAGGTGGTGGAGGGGCTAATTGTAGCATGCATCTAAATCAAAGAAAAGGTAAATTGAAGATACCTTGATGATAGGCGAAAAGGTGTCCTTTTAGTTGAGACCATGAACTTAAGTGAAACTTTGAGTAACCAGACGGGCATTTAGTTGAGACCATGAACTTCAGTGAAACTTTTAGCCCATCAAGAGAGACTTTAACAGTGTAAACCCAATGATAACTAATTAGAGATTTCCTAGGAGGAAGAGTGACAAGATTCCATGTGCCATTAGAAGAATGCAAAGCATTCATCTCATAACCATAGTAGAACACCAACCAAGGTGGGCAAGAGATTTTTGGAGAGAGTTTGGTACAGAGACAAATGATATGGAAGAAATGAAAGCAAAATAAGTAGGGGGGATAAATGAGAAATTATGGAACAGATGAGCTGTAGTGCAAGAGTGTTTACCCTTTAGAGCTGTGGATCATGATCAGATATACTTGGGGTAGGAGCAAGATTTGAAGACACAGGCATAGGAGTTATAGAGTTAGGGCAGCAGGCGACTGCTCTTAAGGGATCGGCAATAGGAGGGATAGGCAGAGTTGGGGTCATAGGAGATGGTGAACTCCGATGAGTATGAGTAAATCAAGTCTATCCAATTAGAAAGTAAGAGCAGGAGGAAACAAACATATAGAAATGTCATGAGGGGAGAATAGGGGTAAACGACCCTATGAAAGGGAGAGGACATGATAAATGATTGTAAATATCTAGACGAGTGGAACTAGATGAGTAATATGGAATAGTCTTAAAGAAGGTAAAATTAGCACAAACAAAGAATCTATGTGAAGCCAGAGAATAACATTGACAACTTTTGTGATGATAAGCATAATCAACTAAATCTTTATACCACTATGTAGAGTTAGTTATATGGATTATATCTCCTCATTGTATTCTATCAAAACATATATTCTATTTTAAATATAGATATATCATTTTTTTAATAGTTTTCTTTTTTTTTTTTCAATTTTTTAGGTCTTTTTTAATCCAAGTTAATAATTCTCTATTTTTTACATACTATACTAGTGCATTTAAAGGTCTCCAACACAATGTTGAAGCCACGTTAAGCATCTTTCTCCCATTTTTCCATTTGTTAGGGCTAACCCTATTTTTTTCTAATGCATTCATTACTTATTTTATATAGTTTAATATATTCACACAGCCATATTAATATTCTCATTTTTGCTTCCTTAAGTTTTATTTAAGTTCATAGTTAGTTTCCTAATGCTTTGATCTATAAAGCAACACAAGGGAATAAAATAGAATAAGGAACTTGAAAGTGTAACATAGACAAGAGTATATGACTAATTAAATGACAAGCAACAAGGACAACATTTACCCCAAAAACATAAAGGATTATGCATATGAATCAATAAGATCCTAGTTTTCTCAATCAAATGTCGATTTTTCCGTTCTACTACTTCATTTTGTTGAGGAGTACGAGAATAGGTAGATTGATTAATTATCCAAGATGTCATAAAGGAAGAAAAAGAAGAAGAAAAATAATCCTTTGCGATTTATTGCGTAATGTAAAATTGATTTGAATTCAGCACAAAAAGTAGTGAAGATAGAAAATAAATCTTAATGATCTTTCCTTAAAACAGTTATGTAATACAAGAATAACATCAATAAAAAGTAGTAAATAATGACTATTTTTAGATATGGTCCTATTAGGATCCAAAATATCTAAGTGAACTAAAGAAAAAGTGGGCAGAGGCTCGTTTATTGGCTCAACTGGGGAAGGGAATATGATTGTGCTTGCCAAATTGATATAACTAACACACAAGTTCTAATACACAATTAAAATTAAGAATCATAAATTTTAAATTAGACAATGAGGGATGACTAGGATGATAGCAGATTTGGTAATCAGTGACAACAATAGTGGTACAAACTATGAAAGAGGATGCACCAAAATAGTAAAGTCTCTACAACTCACGATAGGCACATTATAGAAGAGGATAAAGAAATACATGTAAATTTAAAGAGGATAAAACATTATAAAAGTTTAGTAAATTTGCTAACAGAAAGTAAATTGAAAGGAAATGTAGGGAAATACCTGTCAATAAAGAAAGTGAAAGAATAGGAGATATGAAACTAATGTCACTTACTGATATTTATGAACTATTTAGCAGGAGTTAACATTTTATTAGAAGGATCCAAAGAGGAAAATAAAAAAGAGTTACTAGTCATATGATCAGTGACGCTAGAACTATTGACTGGAGGAAGGAATGTCACTACCGAAAATTATGGAGTAGCTTGGTTGGCAAATAAGGTAGTGGAAAGTAGTAATAGGTTGATAGACATGTTGCGTTGCTTGTGTTTGAAGAAACTTGGAATACTCAACCCCAGAGATAGTCATATTGGTGTTCTATAGAAGTGGTGTTTTGTAGAAGTGATGATGCGGGTGAACAAGAAAAGCTATTAGACAAAGATTAGTTAGCTACATTTGTAGCCCAAGGTGAACGTCCATGAAGTGCAAAGTCTTGTGTAGACGTCTCAACTTATGGCAAAATGAATAGTGTGGAAAGTGTCAACTATTACTATGACCTTGACGTCAAGAATTTCGACCACTAGTGTCACCATAACTAGCACTTAAAAATGGGCAGCCTAACGAGAGCTAGGATTAGAGATTGGATGTGGAGTAGCGATGGTGATAGGCTAGTGGAGATGATTGCAGCTTGATGAGGTCTGGATGTAGAAGTTGCATGCTGTAGAGTAGGAGGCATAATTTGACACAATGCCTCAAATAATAACGGAAGGGTAGATTCACTAAGTGTTTGTGCTTGAATTGGCTCATGGGCTATGTATGGTACAAAGAGCATGTACAAGAATTCTTTCCTCATGCTATGTATGTAACACCTTAATATTAGTAAAGGGAGGGAGGAAAATTCTGGTTGAAATCAGCTAGCAGAACATGTTTATGAGCAAAGATCCTTGGGATAATACTGGAGGCATCTAATTGAAGATTACTTGTGTGAAATTTACTTATTCAACTTGGTGCAAATTACTTGGTATTTTGTGAAGGTTATGCTACTGGAGTGGGGTGGGCGTTCTTCACATGTTGCTTGAGATTGCTTGTGGTTTTGTCATGTGCAAATTAACTTACAGCCATAGGCATCATTAGTGCTTTGTCTGGTTCGTCTGAGAGGTGACTACGAACATAGGCTTTAGGTGATACTTGTTAGGTTTGCAAGAAACTTTGGCCTTGTGCTACTTGCCATGTTTACTTGAGAGGCGACAGTACATTAGTGCTGTCACGTCTCATTAGTTTTTGTTGTTATGTTTGCCCAAGATGTGACGGCGAATGTTAGCTTTCTGCTGAGGAGTGCTTTGTGTGGTATGGTACCACAACTCTAAGGAGTTGAGAGGATGCTTGGGCGTGATATCAAACCCTAAAGTCTTTGAGGCAAGCCACTGGGTTCAAGATATAATTTAGGCAAGATACATGCCTTTGTTGAGGCCAATTATTGGGGAAGAGTTGAAGTTACAATAGAAGCGATAGACCTTTCAACACAGTTTTTGAGGGACAAGTTCATTCTGATTTATGCCGGGATAAGGCGAACAGGTTTGATCAAGGAGTATGTGTAGCATTTCAAGGCATGGGTGTTGATAGTAACACACGTTTGAGAGCTATTTAAGGGAGGCTTAAATCTTTGGTCTGACCAAAGTTGCAATAGTCGAGAGTTTTGGATTTAGACTCACAATCACAGGTGATGATTTTGGTATCCCGACAATCGGTGCTGTTGGACAACTCAGAGTACTGTACGGGGGTATAAGTAACAAATTCATGAGCATACATCAAGGGGAAAGTGTGAGAGACTGAAACTTCACCATCAACATGAGCAAAGCACAAGTGAGCCCAGAAGGGAAGGGTCCCAACTACTCACTTTGTGTTCAACAAGATCCAATGAACTTATAGAGTGCGAGTAGTCACGAGAAGGAAGAAAATGTGCATTTCTCACAAAAAAACCAGTCTAAAACCAAATTCTTGTGTGGTGTAGTTCAAAGTTAAACCAAAGATGTGAGGCCAAACACTTTAAAGGGAGCTAATTGGAGAGGTCAAAGCCAAATCGTTTTTGGGAGTTCTTTTCAATTGGATTGTCATGAAACTTAAAGCTAGGAAGCTCGCCAAAGAAGGTATTTAGCCGCTAGCAGACAAAGTAGCTAAGTGGTGGTGGAGTTGGGCCTTCGCAGGGCAAAAACGAATATCGCAGAGAAAGGTATTTAGCCTCTAGCAGACAAAGTAGCTAAGTGGTGGTGGAGTTAGGTGGAAACGGAGGCGGTCCAAATTAAAATCTCCAGTGCAAGTTCAAATGTGCGCACTTGATAGGCTCTATAATAAACATGCAATGCCCAATAGCCTTTTTAGTTCATTTGCTAATGTTACGTGCATGCATGTATGGCACACTGCTAACTTAAGGTCAACCTAATTTTCAAACAGATAGAAATTCTAGCACAATCGGAACACTAGTGGGTTTGTGGCCAACACCATATGGACTATTTTACTTAGAGACATCCTCCTAACACTTCGGGTCAATAGTTGGTCGACGAGCTCCGCTAGCCACCGTACTAGCCCAGGATGAAAATATAGCTCTGGGAGTTCACTGATGTAATAAATAGGAATTAACTTTTATTTTTGGTAACGTAGAAGTGTCTTTGTAAAATATCGCGATCTTTGTATAGAAACTCTGATCGTTGATTAGAGGTAGAAAGTTAGATCTAGAATTGTCTTTTCTAGTTTTTAGATTAGGGCATTAGTAATGGAATCAAGTTGTATTCTATAAGATCCTAGGTTGGTTATTTTTTGTGACTTACCATGTGCTTGCTACCCTAGAAAATTTTGCTTTTACGTAAGAGAAAACAAGTTTTTACTCATTTTACTTCTTGTGCTTTTTTTTTAACTATCTTTGCCTCTAAAATTTTCTAGCATTTATATGGGAACTTGCTACGACACATTGTGTGTTAAAGTTGGGGGAATCAATGTTAGAGGACGTTGCTTGCCTTACGTGGCGGTTTGGCGCAAGCCTCGCAACGGCCCCAACAAATAAACAAATTACCAACTTTCACTCAATTAACAATTATACGAAAAAAATATTCAAAGAGTAGAAAGAATGGGCTATGCAGCAAAGGGAAGAAAAAGCGAGCAAAAAAGGGAACAAAAAATATATTCTAGGATGGCTGGTGCATGCACTACACGTGCCAGTAGTTGCGGCGCTTGGCTTGGCTGATTGGAGGAGATAGCTTGTTACAGACAATAGAGAAGATGGAGACAAAAGGTAAAGGATGTAAGCAAACAGTCGGACTAGTGAACCGGCTTTGATCTATGTCAAAAAATTTCATTGGAAAAAGCCAAACTTCAGTCTCCGATAAAGGCACACATGTACAGCGGAGTGCTGGTGATCGCCAGCTGGCCAAATGCTTGCCTAAGCACGAGGATGACGATGGTGCTCTCACTTCTCCAATTGAAGCATAAGAAATGAATAGATCTAAGCAGAAATGTGGTTGGCTGGAAAAGTACCATCCACCATACAAGAAAAGAGAAAAACGAGACGGTGACTAGAAAGCTTAGGTCCTAGGATGATGACGATGCTCTCGTTCTTCTAGTTGGAGCACAGGTTTTTCTTGTTGTGACAGTGGTGGTGGTAAATGGCAATAGCTACCAAGAACCCAACAAAACTCTATAGTTTTGGATCTGATACCATGTTAAATGAGGAGAGTGGGAATAATGGAAATAATGATAAGAGAAGAGAGTGGAAATAACCCTATATACATGTATACACGCTTCTAACGTGATGGAAAGCGATTTCAAATTTCTTTTGTCTCTAACTTAAGTTGACCTCTTTATTCCTATAGAGTTTTATTTTACTCCAACAAAAATGAATTCGTCTTAATTGAATTTGATTGAATTGCTGACTCGATTTGATAATCAGCAACCCAAGGTTCAAATAATGGATGAAGAGACCCCCAAAATATTGAAAGATATTGTCTTATGGGATATTTGAGAGCCCAAGTGAGCCAAAAGAACTTGTGGATTAAAAGGTCTGATAAATATTGAAAGATATTATCTTATGGGTTGATGAAGATAAATTGAAATAAAAATAGGTCTGATGAAGAGAACCACAAAAATATTGAGAGATATTATCTTATGGGCTATTTGAGAGCCCAAGTGGGCCAAAAGAACCTGTTGATTAATAGGTCTGATAAACTACTACTGCCATAGGATTCCCAAAACACTTTGTTACCACCCTAGGCAAAGGACCGAAATAACGTTACTGACTCAATGTGTAGCACATTCTCTCCAAAACAACTGAGCAAACAATACATAGAAACTACCTATGAAATAACTAGTAAACTTAAGATGCTCTTGCATCGCTTTGCTACAGTTGCTTTATGAGACCTAAGTTTGCAAGGACATTGTATTTGTATTTGGAATTCCATGGTATTTGGAAGTCTATTTGATGAAAATTAAGTTGAGCATTTCTCCATTTGTCTAACTCCATCTCTACATTGAAAATATCTTTTTCTATGCAATCTTGATTGCTGTGCATGCCTGAAGCCCGAAGTGTTGTCTGTTCAATGTCATTTAAATTGTGAAAGAGTTGCTACTTGTGCATTTGACATCCGTTGTAATGTTATTCTCCTTTTTGGTTCATTTAAATTGTAGCTTGTCAATTTGAATCAAAATGGAAATATTTTTCAAGGAAATCTTCCCGCAAAAGAAAAGCTACTGAGTTGGACAAACAAATGGAGGATGGATCACTTCCACTATTGTTACACAGACATGCAGCCCTTTCTCGAGTCCAGAGCTCAATTGTCTGCAATCACTTGGAAATTGACTGGCGCTTTGATCTTTCTTAGTTTGGCAATCTAGTTTTTTTTTTTTTTTCGGGGAAATTATAGTCTGTATTGGCCTGTGGCATAGTTATATCGATCGCTTATATGATACCAAATGATTGTCTAGTGGTCCGTAGCTAAATTGTATTGATCACTTAATGAAATCACAGGCTTTCAGGATTCATTTGTAGATATGAGTGGTGTATAGTGTGTATTCAGTCAAATGAAAAGGTTTACCGTAGTCCGTGCAATTGCAGAAACAGTTGTTCTATTTCATAGTTTATTTGCATGTAATACTTGTTATTTTGGTTGCTTAACCTTGACTAGGCCATATTGTACAGGGAATTCCAGTATTGTAAGATTATAATATATTTGATTTTTTGGTTTGATTTTCCAGCATCAATTACACTGCTCTAACTTTTAGAGAAAACTTGGGCTTCTAATTATGTGATGACGCACAGCAACTTGTAGCATACCCTTGTCTAATTGGTAATAGCTCTTTGTCCTACTCAAAATGGCTTCAGGTGCCACTGTTGTTCAGATTAATTATTTGTAGTTCTATCCAGCATTAGCCAACCTTACGGGCAAAAAAAAACGAACTGTCTTCGAGAAAGTGGTGTCAATTTCAAGTTTGTTATTGGAGCTACTAGTCTAGTTTGCTTGTTTCTTGAGTTTTTGCTTATTTGGATGGGATGGAGAACCCACATTGTGCGAAGTCATATGGCTGCTCATAGCTTCTCATGATGATCTTTGAATTTAGGTGTTTTACACCCGTATTACTCCAACTCTATTGGAGTACTGGTCCTTGTACATTAGTATATGGTTGTTACCCATGCATTACTCCAGCTCTAGTGGAGTACTGGTCGTTGCACATTCATATTTTCTGCAGTATAATTCTACTCTTATATATAGTTTCACCCATAAATGTGGGTTTTCAATTAGATTCTGGTACACCGTTGTTCACACTGGAAAGTGCAAGTCAGTCATCAAAGGGTGTCACTGAAATGATTATGGTCGTAGTAACTTTTTGAATATGAATTTCATCTTTATGTTAACTTCTTTTTTAAAAGTGGATCAGGGGTTCTCTTCTTTTTATTTAGCAGTTCCTGTTTGGGATCTTTCATCATATGAAGCTTCCATTTTCTGTTTAATGCTGACCTTTCCCTTTGAAAACAACGTTACCATCGAGTCCCCACTTCTCCAAACCCCAATTATTCTTAATGTTATCAAGAGCTCTCTTTTTTTTGCCCTTTCCCACATGCCCAATTGTCTCAACTTTTTGCAGAAATCACGGCTGAAGTGCATTAGAGAGACTAAAAAACGAATAAATCAGACGGAAAACTGATCATGCTTGTAGATTGTTGTGGATTTGGTCAAATTTAAGATCCCAATTAATGCCTTGGAAGAAGCCCCTTAGCCCAATGCCCCAGAAGGTATTTTTTCCAACCTTTTCCTTTTTTTCAACCTTTTCCTTTTTTTCATCTGAAGATAGGGTAAGGAAGGTGAACCACCCAAAGGTTTACCTAAGGGGTATGAATCAAAATCTCGTTTCATGACGAGAAAGAAGAATTTTCAGGTAGCGGTTGGTTGGAAATTCTCAACGAGAGTTACAATAAGTTTCATTGAAATAGTTAATCACAATAAAAAATTTATTATATTATTAATGTTTAGTTCAAAACTTATAATAAATATTAATATAAATAATAATAATTAGTTCAATTTAATTAGCCAAAAGGATATTTGTCAAAATTCCAATTGTAATTTGATGTATAAATATATTATAAAAACAATATTAATGGGCAAGACAAAAAGAAGAGTGAAAGGGAAAAAGAAAAAGAAATAATAGAGAGAAACAACATAGATAAAAGAGAGAAAAAAATAATAACATAGAAAATAATAGGGGTGAGAGAGAAATCAAAACGGGAATGAGAGAGAAAATTATAATAGATGAAAAAAGTTATGGAAAATGATAAAAGAGGAAGAGGAGTAAGAGGGAAAGAAAAAATAAAACAATATAGAAAGACGAAAGAGAAAGACGAGTGAAAAATAATGAGAGAAAAAAAAAGAGATAAACTAAAAGGGAAAAAAAAAAGAAAAAGAAAACGAGTAACAATGAAAAATATTGTATAACGCACAAATGACGTAGAGAAATAAAAAAAATCAATACATAATGATATGAGAGTAAAATTGAAATGAAAAAATAAAAATAATTACTAAATTTTAAACAATATATAATTATTACGTCAGATATAGTTAATCAATTATTGTTGAAGTTTTTACAATTAATATAAAATTTTTATTTTTATTTTTATTTTTATTTTTATTACTCTATACTAATCTCCAAATAACAAAATAATTTCTATTATTTGGTGTAATTACCCCCAACCAAATACCTCTCAATGTTTGAGAAACTTAAACGATGCGAATTTCTTGTTTACGTTGATTGAGGATGACAAATGGTGTAAAATGACGAATGGTCTCTCCTTGCGTGAAAGCTACAGTGCGTGTTTGCTACTTGGAAAGCGTCAACTTTGTATAAGCCTGAAAGGTCCCATCCAGTCACGGGTAGTTTGGCGATTTGCTCCATCGGAAAGCTTTGTGAACGCTCTTCTTTGGCTTTCGTATTGGACTTATATTTTCTGTCCGAACATAGTTTAAAGGATGCCTATATTTTAAAAATGAATGAGCCTTGATGTCAATAACTCATGTTCAGCAATTCACAGCTAAGACTTGGAGTGTTTCAATCAATTAAATTACTAATCTATTTTTGGCTTTAAAAATTCAGATCCGCCAAATTTAGAAAGGTGTCACACCAACTTTTAATTGCTACTTATAAAGTCAAGGAATTATCAATAGGAGAATCCAAATTCAAAGCTTTCTAATAAACCTACCATTTATTTTTCATTTCATTTTTTGTCATTAGTGTAAACTAGGCCAAATAATCATGCAATCAATTTTCTTTGAAGAGAACTCAACGTAGAAGGAAGGGGTCAATGTTTTGCTATATTGATTTTTACCCCTTTTAGCCATCCAATGCACACTACAACTTAAACCTTTTTTATGCTCTTAATTATGTTAAAAACTTAAACAGGAGTTTGGTATCATTTCTAAATTATATAATAACAACTTGATTAAAGTTTTTGTTACCCTTTTTTCCTGGGTTTTTTTATATGTTAATATTGGTCTTTTAATTTAAATCCAAAGAAATATTGATGCTTTAATCCTTCTTTTGAAATAAGGAAGCTAATTCTGCTGCAAACAACTTCTAAGAGAAACTTAGACCATAGGCAATCTAGCAAAAATGGAATGCTGTTTACCCTTCAATCTTTCTGCTGCCATTCTCATTCTTCCTTGTCTTTCCTTAATATTACTTCATAAATGGAAATCCTCAATTTTCTTCTCTTTCCAGTTTCCACAGTGAAAATCATCAAGGATTACTCTACGCTTTTGCAGTTTTGTTAACTTGACATCTGAAAGTATTGTACTACTGTTAAATTGTATTTGAATTTTACAAAAATTGAGTCCCCCATTTTGAGAGAAAAACTAAAAAGACCAAAAATCCCTTTAAATTTAAATAAACAAGAATAGAATATTAACATGAAAAAACCTCTACTCCATGAATATGCTGCCCTAAATTATTATTTTTTGAAGGATTTTCTTCCTTTTCGGGGACAAGTTACAGAGTTACTCGCTTACCCTCAACAGCTACACAATAAACTATTCATTTACTTACCTCAGTGGCAGTGTACTGGATCCACCACATTAATAAATGTTTCCCCTTTCTGCAATACTCAGATTCATTACAGCCAAAAAATTGTTTGATCCATCAAGTACAGGCAAATCCTCCATTGCAGAGTTCATCCCAGAGAGTTAAAAACAATATTTATTGACTTGGCGACCATATCACAAACAACCCCTACTTCATTCAGTTGTCAATCAATCGCTGCATCACCTCAAGTTGCCTCAACCGTATTTAAACCGGCAAAATGTTGGGAGTCCATTTCATTTAAAGGCCTCACCACCCTTGTCCAGTTTCCTTCCGCCCAACTTTTTCCCAATTTTCATACCACCATAGCCAACCAACCATAATCAATTCATCACCAAACTCCAATCCCAAAATCCTTTTCTTTAATCCAAAACCCTTGAACATTTCTTTGGTAAGACTCCATTTTTTGCATAGGCTGTAGGAAAAAGCAAAAAAATTGAGTCTTGATGGGCTATTTATCATGTAGAGCAGAATCAGCGATTTCAACTTCCAATTCTCAGTTTCCAGTGTCTTCCAAGAAAGCCAATCAAATTAATTCTACAGAAAATGCGAAAGAGAAACACGTCAAGATCCAAGAGTTTAACTACAGTGATCTTGAAGCAGCCACCGATGGATTTTCTGAACAGAAACTCTTAGGCAAAGGAAGCCATGGACTTGTTTACAAAGGGGTTCTCAGGGGCGGCCGTCTGGTGGCCATCAAGAAGCCTTCAAGAGGGCTCAGAATGTCGTCCACATCAGAGAATTCAAATGAAGTTGACAATGAAATTGATATTCTTTCAAGGCTGCAGAGTCCAGGACTGGTAAATCTTGTTGGTTTTACAAATAGTGATTCTCATGATCGACTTTTGGTTGTTGAATTTATGAGTAATGGGACCCTTTATGATATTTTGCATTCCAATTCTCGTCCTCCCAATTGGGGAAGGAGATTGAAATTAGCATTGCAAACTGCAAAAGCTATTGACACCCTTCATTCATCTAGCCCCCCTGTGATTCATCGCGATATTAAGTCTGCCAATGTGTTAATAGATAGGAATTTTAATGCGCGTTTAGGCGATTTTGGGTTGGCTTTAAGGTGTCATGGGGACGATTATAGGTTGAGGTCAACTCCTCCTGCAGGTACGATGGGATATTTGGATCCTGGTTATGTGACCCCGGATAATTTAAGTACTAAAACTGATGTCTTTAGTTTTGGGATTTTGTTGCTTGAGATCATTAGCGGAAGAAAGGCTATTGATGTGGCACATTCGCCACCTTCCATTGTAGATTGGGCAATCCCATTGATTAGGAGAGGGAAGCTTGTGTCTATTTACGATCCTAGGATTCCACCACCTAAGGATGTTTTGGTGAGGAAGCAATTGGCGGTGGTTGCTGCTAAATGTGTAAGGTCTTGTAGGGAGAGGAGGCCAACAATGAGGGAGGTGGTTGAGTGTTTGAGTGGATTGAGCAGGTTAGTTCCTCTGCATTCTTGGAATGGTTTTACTAATCCTTGTTTGATGGTTGATACAGTGGGAAAACCAGTCGAAGCAAGGAGTATCAATACTAATGTGAGGGAAAAGGCTGGTGAGCAAGCGGATTTGGATGGAGAGGATGGTTCAGTAGTTACAAGACCATTAAAAAATTCGCGAAGAGTTTACTCTGATTTGGGATTTAGGAGTAATTTGATGGATTTAATGAATGGGATTTATGGGGAGTCTGAAATTCAAGGGGAGAATGATGCTAGTGAGCCCCATAAGAAACCTGTAACCACTGGTCTTAGTTGCAGATTTGAAAATGAAAAGTTCATTGGCAAAAAGAACAGTCTCTCTCCGCTGTGCGGCGTTGACAAACCAAATCTTTTGCGATTATCAAGAAACCTTTCAGCTGGGCAGAATAATTCAGACAAACATTCTGGAGGGGATCCTCCAATTCTTGGATCCATTATTGGTGCTCAGACTCCCTGATCATAACTGGGTCTCTGCACTGTTTTACTGCTCCAATGGCCAGTTGAGGTCCCTCAAGGATTTGGCAACCGAGCGAATCTTGTTCTTGTAGATTCACTTGCATTCAAATCACTTTGACCATAGATTGTTTGAAGGATTCGATAAATTCATATCCTCGTTGTTTTTGTAGTGTTAGTCTATATTGTATAACGCACAAATGTAGTTTGCTCAATGGCACTTTGATTGTAATTGTCATTCTTTCTCTGTTGATTGTTTTGTTCAAAAACCAATAAATGACAAAGTTGCTGTTCAATGTGGATATGTATTTGTTGCTTTGGTCCCATTTTCATAAGAAAGCTGCTCTATTATGCTTTTATGGCGATTGGGGAGATATTGGGTATTAGGCAACTCAAAGAACTTGAGAATAGTTTGCAGTTCATTCTAGCTGAGTGAAAACTCCTTTTTCCAAATGGAATGATATCCTCTTATCGGCTCAGATGGAGAAATGTGTGAATTGTCACATCATGTTATGCATTTGCTACAAGATATATGGGACTTTCAAATGCAGGAATATCGTGTGCTAACAGTTGGTTAACATACCATTGTATGTTAGGTAATAAAGAACTCGAAGTTTGGAGCAAATGAGCAGGTTCTCGGCATGCCACTGCAGTACATGAACTCAAATTCTGCTAAACTGTAGAATCCTAGTTTCATTAGACTTGAGGTTTAAAATAGTTTTCAATCATGGGATTGAATGATTAATCATCGACAAGCAAGATTCAAACATGGACTATTAAGACAAATAAAACTACTAGGATTCTTCACAGCATATCAATGGATATTATTTGCGCATTTGGTTAGATAACACGTGACAAACATGTACAAAATAATCAGACAAAATGAAGCAACTGTAAAGATTCATTCAAGAGCCGAAAAACATGTTCTGAAACGATTCTGTTAAACATACATATCCATCCAGTCCATTATGCCTCTGCGATTGCCAAATGGCTGTAGTTGTAGCAAAGGAAGAGCCTTGTGTGCTTAGTATGATTTAACAGCGATTCAGCCATGAATTAAAAGCCAAAAAAAAACGATGTTTGGCATTTGGTGATATGTCTCTCCGCCATATTGCAAGGTGAAAGCTGGACCAAATCCAATGAGTGAGAGAAAAAGGTTGACAGGGAATACTCAATGTTCTTGTTGCCATTTTGAAACTGACACATGGTTACTTGAAAGGGAATACTCGGTGTCCCGTTACCTTTTTTTGCTTCTGTTACGAATAGAGTTGCACTAGAATTCTGTCTTTTGTTTTGTGTATTCTGCTCATCCTCTTTATTCCATGCACAAAGCATATAGATAGGACCACTCTACACTTGTACAGCTCTTTCAGAAATTTAGTGGAACAAATGATAGAGGCTTTTCCCTGTTCTTGCCATTAAACAATTCAAAACATCTCAGATTTGTTTAGAAGATATTCCAGTCACATAACCACTTCTTTGTACACTATTTTAAAATTTTAAAATTTTAAAAATTCAATTGTATAAATATAAAAAATATATAAGAATTTCAATTCTAATAAGAAAGAGGTACCCAATTTTAAGTTAATAAATAAAATTTCATACTTGATAGCATATATTCTTCGCTCTTGTAGTAATGCTTATGGTCTTGGAAAAAAAAAATACTGGCTATTACATAAGACTTTTTTTTTGGAAACAATATTTTAGATGTATTTTTATTTTTCGTGTAGTAAATATTTTACATAATTTTTTCTTTTTTGCACTCCCTACGTATAAATATGTTATCTCTTTAGTTGTTTTTGGTTGCAACAGCGGATGTAAAGAATATTTTCTTTTCCTTTTTATGTGTAATTTTTTCTTCCCGGAAAAAAAATGCATATGTACTTGGCTAAATTTAGAGAGTGAGGAAAAAAAAAAAAGTGGTAGGGCAGAGGCATTTTGAGTATAAGGTTATTTCTATGACTCAATAAAACTTTAAAAGGACAATATACACGATTAATAATAAGAAAGACGAAGCATTTCCACTTTGAAGTTGAATAAAATTAAGAATATAAATATTGTTGCTGGCCTCCTGGCCTAATTTAACTTTATGACTAATAAACTGTACTATGAAAGGCTAATTTAAAATTGTGTGAAGTATATAAAATCGTATTTGCTCAGGAATTTAATACATCAAACAAGGACAATTTCAGGAAACGATTGTAAAGCTTGTAACACACCACATTAACAATATCCATGCCCAATTGATTGTCCTCAGAATGGTATGCAGGGAGTCTCCCTGATGGAGTGTGTTGTTTCTCTCACTAAAAGGGAACTCTTGGTCCTCCTTTTAGGAGATAACTTTCATACTTTCCAAATTTAAAATCTTTTTTCAGAATTTTCAAACACAACATTGCATCAATTAATGATTCTCATGATTTTTGGATTCTCATTAAAGCTTTAGGAAATCTAGATTCAAGCATATCATAAAATTGAACAAATCCATGTAGAAGAAGAACATAAAAGCAACTCGCTAGTTGGCTACATTTGGACATTCTTTTTTGAAAATAATATAATGACTAACGTTATAGTGTTAAAAAAAATAATAAAAAAAAGTAACACACCACATTCAATCTAACAAAGGGAACCTGATTTACTAGATTGTGTAGTTCTATTATTTTATCGATTGTCCTTATGTGATTGCAGTTTGAAACCAAAAAAAAGGAAAAAGGAAATTAATAGGATGTCCTTCCCTTATAAAATTTTAAAAATGTTTTTAGAATAATAATATTTATAATAAAATTTTTTAATGAATTATCACAATAATTTGATGGCATATTTATATGTTAAAAATCACTTATTAAAAAGAGATATAAATCTCCATTTCAGTTACTAAGATAAAAAAATTTCACTTGGATGACGATGATTATTATTATTATTACACAAAAGAGGGTAAAAATTTCTGCTTATTGTAGTTGGTGAGATTCAAGTCTTATCAGTGAAATTCAAGTACTGGGCTATTAAAGCTTTTTCTTTTTTTCTTTTTTTGGGAACTTGTAATAGAGATAATTTAACAAAGTCTAAATTTTCCATTTCGTTATTTATGTGTTTCATATTTTCCGTTTCATAATTTATTAAAGTTTTAAATAAAAGAATATTACTATACTGAGATAAAACAAAATAGGTACATAGCAATAGAACAGAGAACATGATCTAAATTTGATACCAAACATGTTTAAAAAAATATTATCCAATAATTCAACAAATGAAATTCTTGGGTTTGTGAGAGTTGTAACGCCTAGAAAATGACTACACAAGCAGACAAGTCCCACAAAACTTTAAGGTTAAAGAATTATGTTATCATGGCAACTAAGCAAAGGCACCATTGGAGACAAATGGAAGCTCAATTATGTAGGAGGTAATAGCTGGCCTAGATGCACTATTGAAACTCACCACAAACTCCAGTGATTAAATCAAATGGCTTCCTGTAGCAAATAGCAGCTTTTGTGTAAAATATATTCCCTTTTCCTTGCATTATGGCATTACAGCTCACGAACTTCCCCTAGTCTCCTAATTCAAATCCTTCGCAATTTGTTTTTGTAATACTCACCCCCTCCCAAAAAATGTCTACTTTGAAATTAAATTTTAAAATATATTTATTAATAATTATTATATAAAATTTAAAGTAAAATTAAAAAATAAAATTATACATTTAGTAATGTATTATTACTAATCCCAGCCAATGGTGGCATCATCCCTTAAGTTCTTTTTCTATTTCGTCGGTGAAATAGTACAATTAAATTCAAACATATGCGACTCGTCTTTGGGCCGGATGAATCAGTACAAATATTTTGGTGACATACGTGGAATTTGAAGTTAGTTTTGTGGGGGTTAAGTTGGTGGCTGATGTGTTCAGTCCTATAAACCAGAACAAAATTAACTACCTTGCTGGTTTTGAATGGAGTATTAATAGCTTTGAATGAAGAAAATAGTCAAAACAGAAAGTGAAAATTAAAAGTCTGTCCATACAGGCTCGCCGCGTTCTTTCCAATCTTTTGGCATCGGATCCTTTATCTTTGATGGTATAAGCTTGGGAGTTTAGGCTCAACAATTGTGGTCGGCCTGGTTTTGTTTTGTTAGACCTAGGTGCCATGAAGATGAAGGCCTCTAACCGTCTGCCTATCCTTGTGCATCGATGTTGGGTTGCATCATTTTTCTAATAGCCATTCGCAATGATCCAAACTCAACTTTAAGAAAACTTGATCTTAGTTAATTAATCGGGCCATAAGATGAGAGACCAAGCATGACAAATTTGTAATCTATTTGTAACCCGGCGGTTGAGCCGAAAACAACTCATTAAACATGAACTCAAAATTAAATACGTTCATTATTTATTACACAACAATAAAAAAGAATTATCAACGTTTACAGCAACATGAATTTGAGTACAGTACCATTAATTTATTTATCATATAACCAATTATAAAACAAATCAACCTTTATGGTTATTCCAAAGAAACAAAGAATTACGGACAACAATCAATTCTATGAAAAAAGAATCCTATATCCAATCAAAGAACGACCAGAACGGCAACGGAAGCAATTATGTGTCGTTAATCTCGACTCCTTTTTCAGCATTTTGGGAAATCAGGGGGAGGAGGAGGCAGCGTGGTTGAGGGTGTTGGTCCATTCTCAACCACAATAGCCGAAGCTAAACCCCATGGCAAATGTACATCCAAGTGACAATGCACAAACCATACACCTGCATGCCACAATTAATCAAATCATGCAATTATACATATGTACAGTGTGTGTGTGTGGGTGTGGTTAAATTTAATAAGTACCTGGATTGTTTGCCCTGAATCTAATAACTGCCCATCCACCAACTGGCACGGCAATGGTGTTACGCTCTTGAGGATTCACGAAATTGAACTTGTTACTATCCTTAGTGGGGTCGTAATTCCCGAACCCTTGAGCCATTACTTTGAAGTTGAAGCCATGGATATGCATGGGGTGGTTTTCTACACCAATTATTGCAGTATTTTGAAAGACTATCTGAATGGTGGAATTGAACTTAACCTTGGTAACTTTGGTGGATTTTGTGGTCATTATGATGGATTGATTGAAGCTGTTGCTGGGATTTGTGTAGTCAAACTTGAGCGGGGGTTGTTTGGGAAAATCGGTGGTGTAAATTCCGCTCTTACCTTCGAAAAAGGCTTGCAACATCGACATCTCATTGGGCAATTGGAAGGAGGCATTATTCATGCTGGCGGCAAATCTTTGTCCAACAATTGGGCCTTGACAGCTGTTGTTCCCAGGATTCCCACAAGGAACCAAGCCCAACCCAACAGTCACGAATAAGTTCTCGTCCACCTCTAGAGGAATTGGTTTACAAAATGGAGAAGTAACAAGCGCAGTCAAGTTGGTGAAGAATTTGTGGGCTGTGGGTGTGTCGTTGATGGCCGGAAGGAGCGGCATCTTAGGGGTTAATGCTGCGGTGGCACCCTGGTACGCCAATATTCCAGTGGTGGCATTTCTATTGTCGACCGCCATGGGTATGCTAACATAGGGGCTGGCTGCCATATAGTACAATCCCGGTTTCTGATTGGCAGTCAAAAGGACATCGGTGGTCTGACCAGGGGCAATCACAACAACGTCAGTAACATATGGATTAGTGTAGGCAGCATCAATGGCGACTACAGTAAACTTGTGGTCGGCTATCTTGAAGAACAGTTGAGAATTGAGTGCAGCATTGATGATGCGCAGGAGATAGGTTTTGCCTTGTATCACCTTTATCTCGTGCGTGTCTAGTTAAATATAAATATATCAACAAGTGAGAACTTATGCTTCATCTCGCCGTGGGAATGAATTTGATGCTAATTAGTAGTGGTTTATATAGCTTGCCAGTTTAGGCGTATATATATATATATATATAGATTAACTTACGATTAGAAGAGCATCTGTATAAATCCCCAGGCTGGCCATTAATTGTGATTGCGTCGGAGGCAGGTATTGCACCTCCTGTGGCATTGGCTTGGTTTTCTAAATCAACAATATTGGCATTCCACCACTCTCCTGCAATCACAGCATACAATTAATATTGATTCATTCATGCATGTTCGAAGTGTAATTTCAATTCGGACTGCACTAAGGTTGAACGGTGGCATTGCGGTAAGGCTTTAAACCCTACTACTGTCTGTAGCTGGTATGGTGGTACGTACCTAAGATGATTGGATATTCCCTGTAGGGTTTTTGGAAAGGGTAGGTACGGCCAGATCTAGGTCGAATCACTAATGCACCGTAAACGGTGGCGCGGAGAACAGAAGAATGGGCGTGCCACCAAAGAGTTCCTTCCTGTCTGGTAATGTTGAACTTGTAGGTGTAGCTCTGTCCTGGGACAATAGGACATTGTGTTACGTATTCAGGTCCGTCTGCCCATCCGCTCAATCTCTGAAATATCCCATGCCTGTGTGATACATTCCAAAAAAAATCAATTTCTATTATCATGGGTTTGGAAAAATTAGTATTCCTTTCTATTGCTCGTGCCGATTCCGAGTGTGATGGTTTTCACAATAGGATAAGATTAATTGTTAATTTCCACAAAGTAATTATAGTTTTTTTTTTTAAATTTCCTGGGGCCTAGGGTATGTGGGGGAGATTTTAAAGTAGTGTATATTTGTGTATTTGATACTATTAAAATTACGACAACTTACCAGTGAATGGTAATGTTATAAGGAGACTTGTTAAAAACATGGACTATCAACGTATCGCCCTCTTTTACCATGATAGTTGGCCCTGGTAGACTATCATTCACTGCGGTGATCACATGGGGCTCACATAATCTGTTCACCGTCAGATTTTGCACCTGCATGCATGCATTTAAAAAAATCATGATCAACCCAACTTCTGTAAATAATTTCTTCTCTTTCTTTTTTTTTTTTCAAAGACAAATAGTTTGTAAATAATTGTTCTTTTTAATTTTTTAGAAGCTTGTAAGGACATACTAATCCATTAGATGTGATTATAATTGTCTTCACAATCAAACTTGAGAATCTAGTATTAATTAAACTTGAGAATCTAGTATTAATTTCAAGATTTCAATAGTAATAGGCAAAGGGAAGGGAAGGCTTCATGCCTCTCACATCAATTACCAAAGAAGATTTCGAAAAGTCAAAAAAAAAAAAAAACCCTAATCAAAATGTAGGGTGGAAAGAAAATATATATATATATATATATATATAAAACTTTTTAAAATGACATATGAAGAAATAAATAGTTGATTTATCACTGCAACGAGTTCTGTAGTAAACGTCAAAATGTCCAACTTTTCTGCAGGCACAATCATCGAGGATGATTTATTCGTCTTCTTCTTCCCTTTTTCAGGGAAAAAAAACACAAAAAAAGAGAGAGGGTATGATTTTATATTTCAAACATGAAATGAATGGCCTCGGAGCACCAACTTCAATAGAAGACTCGCAGTAATGAAATGTAAAACAAAATGAAATAGTTAAGATATGGGTGAAGAAGATAAATTACACGAAATGTGTGCTCAACAACTGCAGCGGAAGCAAATGACGAAGAACCGGCTAAAACAACTATTAGTGCAGATATCAGGAATAGCAACAACACGGGCCGGGCCATGTTGAAATGTTAAATGGACCCCTGATGAAGATATACAAGAAAGGAATGACAATATGACTCTTTTCAGTAATTAAGCAGGTTATCTTTTTACTTGGCTTAAACTGAACAACAACAAAAGCAGCAGACAGAAAAGAAGATGACGGACAAAATTAACTTTGGAATGACTCGCTCTATTTCATTGTATTGGGGTTACCATGGCATGTATATATAGAGTGGCTTCGCGCATGGCGAGATCAAACTTCCAAACTAAGTCTTTAGCAGGATTGCGTGGGAGAAAAGATTAAAGCAACGACAGCATTAACAAAATGTTTGAAAATTCATCGGCAATTAGTTTGGTCAGCAGAAGTTTCTTCGTTATCTAAAGGCTTGAGTTGGCCATCAAACTACTAACAAATCAATGGAATTGTTTTTTTTCGTTCTTAGTTACAAGAATAAAAAAAATATATATATACATCTATGTTGATTTGACTTCGCTAAAAAGAAGTCGAAGCTGACTCGATCTAATCTAAAGCCCTTCTTCTTACAATCTAAATGTCCAATTAATTTTCTTTTTAATGGAGCAGGTAAGGACTTTTGTTGGTCATAAGTTACCAAATTCGACATTTCTACACTAGGATCATCTTTGTTAAAAAGAGAATGAATGGATTAGTAATTCTTGCAAAAAGCTGAATAGGTATAATTTATTTACGGCTGTTGAATATTCTTAAAACGTGAAGCTCTTAATTATTTCGAGGCGCCAACTTTGAACCTACTACATACATACATACATACATACATACATACATACATACTACAATATATTGGAAGCATCACGTGGTATATGTACTCAATAAAAGTGAAGTTTTAGTATTCTCTTTTTTTGACAATGACATAAATATTACTAATTTGACATGATCACGGTTCTCCTCGTCTTAGTATTCTACATGAAACACTTTAGTATTGGTAACCCCTTTTTTTATTGCATAAAGTGTGTGTGTGTGTGTTTCATTTTTAATTTTGAACTCAAAAAAATATAGATCGAGCATGGGGCTCAAATCTTAATACAATACTAATTTCAGGGGTTGAACGTACCTATTTGTAGTCTCAATATACGTATATGAACCCAAAGTGGGGGAAAAATAGAGAAAAAATACAACAACTTCCTGGCCAATTAGAGGACTTGGAGCGGTTCCAAGCTTAGTCATTCCCGGACGCAAGATATTACATCACAAACTCCCACTGTTTTTGAAGAGGAAAGTTGACAAAGATTAATTTGATAGGAGTCTGAGCCAAATAAAATACCTAATAACACAGTTGAATTGGACTTTGTTGCGGAAGATATGTAAATTTTGTGCTGATCTAATCACATAGTTCATTGTAACTACACCAACGCTACCGTGTTCAACTGGTGACCAGCTCATCTGAATAGAAGTCAATGATGTGGGATTTCGCATATGCTTCGCCGTGAAAGTAGATGGTTGTCAAAGGATTGGCAAAAACTCATTTTGAGTTTTGCATGGTAAGTTGTTGGAAAGTTGAAAACTATAAGTTTTCACGCTACTTCCAATCTTTCGAAATTAAAAATTTTTTATTTTACTTATTATGTGGTAACAGTGTTTTATTAAGGAAATTATATCGTTTTATTTAAATTGATCGTTTATATATTTCATATTAATTAGAATTTAATATTTATTAATAAAATAATATCATTTTTATTAATAGAACAAGGTTAGTGTAGTGGGATACACGAATTGAATTCTCTCTCTTCATAACAAAGTAAGCCACAAACATCCTGATTTCATTGCAGGCCACGCCTTTACATAAGAACAAACTAATCAAGACAAATTCTCAATCACTATTTACTCTTAGAAAACGAAATCCAGAGGATATTAATCAACCCCTATATACCTAATGCATGCGACTCAGCATGAGTCTATAACGTGTTATATCCGTGAACATTTGATAATCTAATCCGGACATATTTTACAGCTGCCAAGAAAACATGCATCCAAGCATGGCGTTAATAGTTTTGATTACGTAAACCGTGTCGGTAATCCATATCTAGAAGACGAAAGGGTGGAATGACACTTTGTTCAAATCCAAAAATTCTAAACAATGAAGTTTAATGGAACTTTGTTTCTTTTTCTTTCCTTTTTTTTATTTTTATTTTGACCCTCCTATTCGTAATTCCTTCCACGTAACACAATCCAACCCTCCCATATTTTAAACTCTAATATATTGACGAGTTGGCAATGATAAACTTAATACTGCGCAAAGACATACATAACTTTAGCGATCCAAAAAATAAGTATACTTTGATTCGGATATAAGTTTTTAATAGTTATTACATATAATACATTTAATGTATCACTAAATGTATAATTTTACTATCTTCTTACCGTAAAAATTGTTCACTTTTCATTTGGTACAGTTTCTTTTTCAAAATTACAAAATACGGCTTATTTTATGATATATTAAATATACATTTTTATATTTATATTTATATTTTTTTATTTTAGGCTATGCATTGTCATTATTAGTAAAGATATACAAAAATTTCACATAAAAAGTAAATTCTTATGAGAATATTTTTATCATTACTTTTTAATAAGTTTATTTTAAAATTTTACTTTAAAAGTGAATTAGGTATATAATCAGTAAATAGTTAGGTATATAATTATTTTGGAGTGTCAAAAATCAAAATAAGAGAATTAGGTATATAATTAGTAAATAATGTGTAAAAATAAGATGAATCATCTAATAAAAAATTATTCATGATTTAAAATTTTGTTTTAATCGGTAATCACGCATAGAGATGAAAAAAAGAAAAAGCATTAGTCATGGCGGTGCCGTTCTATGAGAATATATGATTAAAGTTTTTAGAACCACAATACTATCACAAACACATGCAATATACTTTCCTCACAGCCTCAAATGAGGGAGTCATGTTCATTTTAAATTATATATTTCAAATCTCCATCTACAGTTAACAACAACATTTTTCCCACAAATTCTAATGGTCATCATCAAACTCTTTAGGCAGTGGCGAAGCTAAATAAACGCCTTAGCGGGGCACAAAATTTTAAAAAAAATATATTCTAACATATAAATAAATAATTTTAAAGGCTATAATACACTCCAATCATGTAAAAGAAAAATGTAAGTCACAAAAATAAAACCCAAAATCCAAGTTCAAAATTAATAAAGGTAATAAAAATATAACAATTTAATGAATGAAAAATGGCCTAGATATATAAGGAAAAAAAGAGAGGCAAAAGATTGAATATTAACAATGCGTGTTAAAGAAATGGAACTTGAAAAGTCTTGAATTTTGAAAGTTTTGAAATTTAATATTGTCTTGCTTGCTAAATCCAAACCAATAAAGCAATATGAGTTTGTTAATTGTACTCTTTTCTTTATATGTTGACAAATAAATAATTAGTTATTATAAAAGCTTAATGGTAGGTACAACAATCTATTACATATATATAAAATAATGTCCCTTCAACCTATTTGTGATATGTATGCAATATTACTTAATGTAATCAAGCCACTTGTCAAATTGTAAATAAATTTAATTAGGTAATTAAGTAAATATTTCATTCACACTAAGTGTTATCTGATTAAATCTAATACACTTCATACACATAAATTATAATCTTAGAATTCAAATTACATATATACCATCTCTTATAAACTTCAAGTAAATATTTCATTCATTTTAATTTACTATTATCTGACTAAATCTTAGCAACTTTATCATATTAGAATTCAAATAATATACCGTTTCTATAAACTTTTAATTTAACTAAATATTTGATTCACACTTATCGTATTAAATTCAAATTGTGTACCTATAATAGTTTAACTACAATTATTAATCATCTAGAATCCATACTCTAAAAGGGAAACTTGAGTAGTTACCTACTATTAGTAGATTTTTGCAGGTTGCAGGTTACACTTTTGGTAAAAATATAATTTGTTTTGAGACTATTTTTGTATACTTTTAGTATATTAATTTACTTTAAAAGTTTTTGTTATTTTATTTTCTTTACTATCAATTTAAATTTTACTTTCAAGTACAATTAGTTGTGCTCTAAAATTAATCAAAATTTTTATTGTACATGGGATTTTGTTTCTAATTTTTATTACCATATAAATTTTGTAACTCACGTGCAATTATATATTTCTTTCATATATATATTCTTAAATGTTTTATTGTAATATTAAAAAATTTTAGTTAGTAGTATATATTAAAAAATTATAGAAATTAATGTTTAAAATAATTTAACTTGATCCCCATTTATTATTTTAAATACTTTGACTAGAAAAATATCAATACTAATTCAAAACATTATTTAAAATTATTATAATGTATAATTACTTAAATAAATTATTAAAACTATGATTACTTAATAATTGGCATATTTATCTATAGGAAAAAATTCATACTCTACATTTACATATCTTTATGTAAATATTTTATACCTATTATTTTTAATTATTTCTAGTTATTAAGTTAACTAAATATACTTTTATATAAATTAATTCACATTGTAATAATAAATAAATAGTTATATACATTTAAAGTTGTAATATGTTTTAATTTCAATATGTTAGTATTAATTAAATAATTAATTGAATTAACTTTATATTTACTATTTGAAGTTACACATACTAAACAAACTTTTATATACCCTTAATAGAATATTTTTAAAAAAAATAGAAAAACATGTTACATGATACTTTAACCAACAATATAATTTTATAAATTATATTAAATTAATTAAAAATAACTTATAGTTCATAAATACAATAAAATAAATTAAAATATAAATTATATATTTTAAAAGTCAAACAAAGTTTTTCTTAAAAAATCAATATTTATTAAATTTTAAAATATCACTAGACATACTTCCCGTCTTTGTGTGGGGTTAAAAAACTAATTATATTTAAAAGCACATGCGATCTATTATCTAATGAGATGGAACCAAATTCAAATACGTTATTTTAAATTAAATATATGTATAAAAACTATTAAAATATAATTAAATAGAATCTATTATTTATCTATTATATATTTTGTTTATCTATTAAATAGAATATAGTATTTATATATTATTGAGTTTACCAACTATACTCATCAGTCACTACAAACTTATTTTATTTATAAAATTTTGTTTAATTTGTATAATCATCTATAATATTTATTAAGAGTTTTATCATTGTCTAAAATTCAATTTTTTCATTCTTTATCAATGTAATTGAAATGATTATGTTACTTCAATTCATTTTTCTTTTTTTTTTCCCTCTCATTTCTTTATTTTCATAGTGTAGTTTTGAAAAACATTTAAAAAAGCATAACGCCAGAAATGTTCTTCATTTTCATATTGAACCTAAATTTGTCAATGGTATGTGCAAATTTATTTGCTAAATTAATTTTTTTTATTATATTATTTTTTTAATTCATGCCGTTCAAATTAATGATCTCTTTAGTAAGCTAAAGATGTGCAATGCAAATTTTGAATAGTAATAATTGCCTTTGCTCCACTTACATTATTCAGTATTCCCCAATTTGAAGTGGTAGTTTTGTCGTTGAATTTTAGGCCATTTTTTATTTTCAGCAAATAGAATATATAATCCAAATTGATAGGTTAAGTTGTACAATAATTTTGCTTAAACTTCAATGATTTTTTTTTATTGTATTTTCAGGTACATTTGATCCATATTCTAAAAATTGTCAGTGACCATAGTTCCATCACATTCATAACACAAAGAAAAACATAAAAGTATGCAGATCAATTCTATTATGTCCATATTTTTTTCTTCTCTTTTTCTTCTCTTTTGATTCATAATTAAAAAAAATACTACTAGATAATATATGGTTATTAGTAATTGTTAGGGTTTAAAGTCAAGCAATAGTATATGTGATTGCTTGAAGCATTACACCCTAAGTATCTAATTTGGAATACCTAGCATGTTGTCTCCAACTAGCATATAAATAAGGATACACTAGGGTTAAAACCAATTAATAGGCTCTTGCCCATACAGGCCTACTACAAAGGTGCATTACCTATTGGGCTTATATTAGAACATACGCTTAGGTTATATTAAATACCCAACAATCTCCTTCTATGTTCTACATATAGCACAATCCAATAGATAGATAATGTATTATTCAAAACAAAATATTGAATCATTCATAGCACAAAAAGATTCATTACTCAAAATATGAATTCTTTAAACACAATTATGAGTTTTACAAACAATCTAAACTCAACCAAATACAATCAATAGGTCTCACTCATAAGTGAACCAAATCAAAGTTTTCGAAATTCTCTAAACTTTGAGCACAAGAGTTTTAGAAATACTCTAAACTTAAACTAAATGGGCAATTTCATATGTAAGTGAACTATTTATTCAATTTCAAAGAAAATAATAGTCCCCTACAGTGCAGAGCTCTAAAGGAATTATCCATCAAGTAGATCATCCCCTTCAGGATCCCAGTTGGAATCAGCTCCTCCATTTCCGTCATTTTCTGTAAGTTACCAAATATGAATTTTATGTAAATCCAATCATTTGTGTAACAAATGAAAGTGCCTAATTCTACCAAAAGAACTTAGTACAATACCATAATGGCTGAAAATAAATATATATCAATGTCAATATGCATCAATATCACTAACAATAGTCATCAATGTCAATAACAATATGCATCAATGTCATATGCTAATAAGCATCAATGTCCAGTTTCTTTATAAAAACAAAACCTAAACAATTTCTTTTCAAAAGAACCATTTCATGTTTCTATATGGAATGTTACAAATTGCCAAGTCCAAATTCGTTAAGCAAAGATTATCGATATGGAATGATACAACCGCCTAAACAGAACATCCAAAATGAGTAAAATTACCTCATCACATGTGGAATGAGATAACTCACCCAAAAAGGATATATCATCAAATATAGAATAA
This sequence comes from Gynochthodes officinalis, assembly GCA_020080225.1. Taxonomy (NCBI): domain Eukaryota; kingdom Viridiplantae; phylum Streptophyta; class Magnoliopsida; order Gentianales; family Rubiaceae; genus Gynochthodes; species Gynochthodes officinalis. The sequence continues at coordinate 4,800,548 of CM034616.1, forward strand.
TATATTGACAACCATAAACATCGTCGAAACATTATCAAGTGCTTATCTTAGCCAACAAAGGGAGATTCAAAAAATTCAAAATAACATAAATGTAGGTTAAGACATGTCTATGTAGTCTTTAAACCCATTTCCCCCACAATTTTGAATATTCGATCTTTGTTCAATCCCTTTGTAAGAGTATCAACCATATTATCCTTTGATCTCACATCGACCAAAGTAATAATACCGTGTTCTATGAGATAATTCAGTAGGGCATGTTTCAGCCTACCATGTCTCCTCTTACCATTAAAGAGTGATTTTTTCATTGCCAAAACTGTAGCCTGATTATCACAGAACATACTTAAAGAATTAATCTTTAAATGGGTTAGTGGAATATCTAGGATCGCTTCTCTTATCCACTCGCTTCTCCTCGCTAAGCTAGAATAGAAAGTTTCAATTCCATAGACGACAAAGCAATACAAGTTTGTCTCTTGGATTTTCACGCAACAACTACTCCACCCAGTGTGAAAACATAACCACTGGTAGATTTACTATCTCCTAATTCTGAGCACCAAGATGCATCAGAAAATCCTTCCAAGACAGGAGGATAGACACTATAACATAAAGCATAATTGAAGGTACCTTCAAATATCGCATAAGTCACATGAGGCCATTCCAATGCTCAGGGCCGGGATTACTAGTGAAACGACTCAGCATGCCTACAGAAAAGGCTACGTCTAATCTAGTGAATGTTATTGCATACATGAGACTACCAATCAATTTAGAATAATCCAACCGATTCACGCTAACTCCCTCATTAGAGCTCAGTCGTTTATTAAGATCATACGATGTCTCAGCCACTTTAAATTCACTGTATTCCCATGTAGAAAATATTTTTTCAATATAGTGAGGTTAGCTAAGAGTAATACCTTGCTCTGTAAAACTTATTTTCATACCAAGAATGGTGTCTACCACACAAAGATCGGACATGTTAAATGCTTTTGTCAACTCAGCTTTTACGTCACTCACTGCAGAATGATCGGAACCAAGTATCAACATGTTGTCTACATATAAACAAATAATCGCAACCTGATTTGACACAGCACGGTAGTAAAGGTATTTATCTGAGTAACTAAATCGAAATCCTAAACTCATTACTACCTTGTCAAATTTTTGATGCCACAATTTAGGTGCTTGTTTTAGACCGTACAAAGATTTGTTTAGTTTACAAACTTTGTTCTCGAAACCTTTCATGACAAACCCTTCAGGTTGGTTCATGTAGATTTCCTCAATGATCTCCATTTAGAAAGCTATCTTTACATCCATTTGATGCACAACATAGTGCTCAATAGATGCCAAAGTAAGAAGAACTCTTATCATAGTCCAAAGGATGCATCGTGAGTAAATATCAAAATAATCGCCCCACTTACTTGAGTATAGCCCTTAGCTACTAAACGTGTTTTATACCAACTATAAATCCGTCAGATTAAGTTTCTTCTCCAAAATCCACCAAAGAACCTATATTCTTAGCCCCTTTTGGCAAATTGACTAGTTGCCAAGTTTGATTTTGTAACAGAGCTCATTTCATCATCAATGGTTTCGCCATAATAAGGAGTCCCTAGATCTCATCGCTTCTTTATAAGTGGATGGATCATCCTCTAAATGGGAAGTGACAAAATCCTCACCAAACGCTTTGGGAACTCGCTCTCTTGTAGATACCTTAAATGTGCAGATTCGTAAATTATCTCGAAAGGCCAAAGGAATTTGATTCAATTTCTTTAGGTGATTCAAATTATTTCTATAGTGCTGTGCATCACAATCCTTGATCTCAAGAAATTTTTCTTCAAAGAAAATTGCATCTCTAGATTCTATAATCACATTGGTTGATAGATCCAAGAACCGATCAATTGCATTATCCTCTCAGACTATTTAGGTACACACAAGTGTTTGTCTTAGGCCCCACCTTAGGTCTCCTAGAGTCCGTATCCTCATATAAGCAAACAAATTTCAAGTGTTAAGAGTATCATATCTATAAGGATGTTTATGCTATATCTCATACGGAGTTGAAAACAACTTAGAATGCGACAACCTATTCAGAATGTGATTAGCAATCAAAACTGCTTCTCCCCAATAACAAGAAGGCATGCCAACCACAATAACATAGAGTTTAACATTTCTATTAACATCCTCGTTTCTTACGCTCACCTATGCCATTGGATTGAGGTGAGTATGAAGCAATAGTTTCAAGTATTATGCCCTCTCAAGCGCAAAAATTCCTTGAACCCCACAATGTATATTCTCCTCCTTTATCACTCCTAAACCTTTTAATTTTCAAGTTTAACTAGTTTTCAACATGATTCTTGAAAATCTTAAATTTATCAAATATTTCATCTTTTGATTTTAAAAGATAAATATGATAATACCTAGAAAAATCGTCTATAAAAGTGACCAAATACTTCCGACCACCTCTAATTGTGAAACTTTTAAAGTCACAGAGGTCAGAATATATTAATTCAAGAAGTTGTGTACTTCTAGAGACCATACGAAATGGTTTTCTAGTAATTTTTGTTTGAGCACACACTTCACATCTGTTAAACTGATCAAGTATCTAGAGGTATATTATGAGTTTTAGCTAGTCTAGCCATTTTCTTGTAGTTCACATGTCCTAATCGACATGCAATGTTGTAGGATCAATTAAATTTGAACTAACTTCACGACTGCTTCATTTACGTAACTAATCTATACATACCACTAGTCAAGAATCCACAACCAAAATAATAAGAGTTAAGATAAAGTTACTCTACCACCGTAAATAAATATGCTCATGCCGATTGTCTAAGCGACTAATAGAAATTAAATTCTTTTGAATAGCAGAACTACTTTAATATCTTTTAAAGTTAGAAATTTACTCAAAAAAGGCTCATATTTGTAATACCAAAGGTGAGTCACTGCCTCACGCCCCACTAGCCACAACAATAGTTTCTTTAGCCTCAGCAACATCATCAAGTAACTTTTCATTTTTGCAAACATGGCACGTTGCCCTATAATTTAACCACCATTCTGATGAAGTACTGACTTTTTCATTATTGCCCACCATAGCAACAAAATTTTGAGGCTCAGTCTTCTGTACTAGCATATTTGCTTCCTTCTTTGGTGTGTCAGGTTTGTCCTTTTTAGGTTGCCTACACCCATCGCAAAGTGGCTCCCACTTCCACAATTATCGTGACCGCCATTCTTTTTCTTAAAGATAGGCTTTTTGGCCTCCAATTGTTGAAACACACTCTTGTGTGACTTGGATTTCTTAAAAAATTTCTTGGGATTTGTTATCGCGTTAGCAGTTGATTGTTGCTGTCTAACCATCTCCAAGTTATTCTTAACTCGATTCTCATCCTCGATTCTAATAAATCGTTTAAGATCATCTAGTCTCACCTGCACTTTCTTCCTGTACATCTCAGTTTTGAAAGAATGCCACACAGATAGTAATTTATAAATAATAGCACCAACTAGAAAAGGATCACAAACGATGATGTTTACACTAGTCAATTTAGATCTCAAATTTTCTAGATCAGTTACTTGAGGAGTGATTTTCATATCTTCCTTGAATTAGAAATCCATGAATTTATCAATAAGATGTGTTTTTGACAATTCCTCCTTTTTCTTAAATTGAGTATCTAAATTGTCCCATATTTCTTTAGCAGTCTTAAACTTGCGATAAACTTATGCAAGACGGTCTGAAAGACAGTTCAATAAATAGTCGTTGCAGAAGTCATTATCCTTATTCCATTGAGACTCATTAACTTTCTCAGTAGTGTCAACAAAAATACTCAAAACAGTATAAAAAATATTCTCATATTTTAAACCAAATTGAGTCTTTCACTTCCATGAATTAAATTCAGATCCACTAAAAGTATGAAATTTGAACATCTTAATTGGCATGCGTTTTTCCATTTTTAATTAGTAAAAAAAGGAAAAATTAGAATGGGTGCACCTGATTTCAGAAGGTGTAAAAATTCTAAAAAGTCAACTTGGTCAACTGATGAACAGTGCACTCGGTCAACGGATGAATAGTACCAAAGATCAATGGATGAACAGTACCGATGGTCAACCGATGAACAGTACAAACGGTCAACTGCCTTGTGCAACCTTCACCAAAATTTTAGTCTTTGTTTCTTCGTCGTTTGAGCTCGACAAGGCTCACACCACAAAACGATTGTCTTGACAAGGAGAACACAGTCCAAGTGACCTTGCAAGTTAAAAACGTCTAGATCTTTTGGGATCTAAAGAGAAAGATTTCGCCTACCGCGACTTTAAATGCCTATTTCGCCGGCTTTCGATCACCAAATCGTAAACCGACACCACCAATGGATTCTCTTGTCGAAATACACGAGATGGACTCTCCTTTGCCTTGATCCGTCATTGAGTAAAAGTCAAATTTTAATAGGACCAAAATACCCCTATTTTCACTATTCGGCATCGCTTATGGATTTTTTCCAAAAACCTAAAAAAAAAATAATTTCTTCAAATTTTCAATACCTAATACTTTAAGATTGTTAGAGTTTAAAGTCAAGCAATAGTATATGTGATTGTTTGAAGCATTACACCCTAGATATCTAATTTGGAATACCTAGTATGCCGCATCCAACTAGCATATAAATAGAGATACACTGGGGTTAAAACCAATTAATAGACTCTTGCCCATACAGGCCTACTACAAAGGTGCATTACCTATTGGGCTTTTATTAGAGCATACACTTGGGTTATATTAAATATCCAACAGTAATTTGGTGTCAATAACAAATATAAAATGGTGTCACTTTTTTTTTAAAAGGTAAATAGCCAAACCATTCAAATTTTTTAAAATTTCATTAAGAAACGTATCGAATGAAATTTTATATTATTATGAAGTTCCAGAGGGCAAATAGACTTATGAAATATTCAAAGATCAAAGGTTCAAGGCATATATAGACATGAAAAAACCAATCAATTTAAGTTATTACCAAATTCAAATTAAAGAAGATTCTAAAAAAAAAAAAGATTTGTACAAGGAGATAAGTTCCTTTTTTTTCTTTTCTTTTCTTATTTAGTAATTTAAAAATTCCTATATAATTTTTATTCTACTAAACTTTGATATTTACTGTGTGCAATGATCATGACAATGGAATTGCAATCATTGAAAATTTAGATTAGGACTCTCCAAATGAAGAAAAATAAGCTTCCAATTATCATCAAAATTTACTTCCATTTTTTAACTTTCTGAATAGTAATTAATAAAATAAATACTAAACTGTTAGTTTTGTTAATTTGTTTTAGGGCAAACATTAATTTCGCTTGATTAGTTAATTATTCTTCACATACATATTGGTTTTATGTGTATGAATAATCAATTATTAAAAATGACATGAATTTTTTACACTTAAATAAAAATATGTTTCCCAATAGAATACAATGGTGACAAATCAATAAAAATATATATTTCAATAAATTAAGACGGCAAAACAAATCTAATCCATATATTAATCTAATCCATTTATGAAACCCTACATAGTAAGATATATGCTAAGTTATTATTGTTATAATTAAATAATTCATATTCAAATGAATTATGAAATACTTTCATTTTTATCTAAACTTATAAAAATAATTACGCAAATTATATAGTAATTCGTTATTCAATTAATTGAACGGATCGAATGCTAGTTAAATTAGAATAGAGAAGTATTATTAGTTAATCAATCAAGAGATTGTATGAGTGTTTTGGCCCAACATTTACATTAAAAGGTTTTACTTCTACGATTTACTAAAACACTTAATTTAAAATTATTACTAATAATTAATATAGTCAATTTTTTAAATGTTAGAGATTGACCACAAAAGAAAATTAAGTTGGAATCTATTTCAATTTGGTTAGATGAATGTAAACAACACTCTAACTACTTTTGAGTTTATAAATTAATTATTAAATTTTTATTATCACGGTATATTGTAAAAATTTAATGAAATATAAATGTACGTTAGTGGTTTGTAATGAGATAAATGGGGCTACATGACTCTAATATAGTCCGCCATTATTTTTAGGTGTTCTAAGAATAACAACGTGAATGTAGTTTGATAACATTAAATAATGAGAAAAAATGTTAGGGACTAAAGTACTAACTATTACTTAATTCACCATATTCTATGAATTGAAAATTACCATGGCTTGTTTTGCAGTTAATAGAATTGTAATATAACATTATTTTTATATTTTAAGTTTTAAAATCACTCAAAGAGGAGGGAAAAAAATTTCTTTCTCCTTTCAAGGAAACAAAGAAGAAAAGTATATAACAGCTAATTGTATATGCTTTTAATTAGTACCAATGCAACGTAGAATATTAGTATCTTACCTTGGTAAAGAAAGAATTGGGAGTTGTATTTGGTGGATTAGCATCAAAATCAAATTTGAAAATTACTACATAATTAAACACTATGGATGCAATTAAATATAAGATCCAAAAGAGATGGCGCTCTTGAACTTTATGGGTGCACTTTGAATCTCTATATAACTAAAGAAACTTATGTTTTAAATTATTAAGAAATAACCTCCAAAATAGTCCCTCACAAATGGTTCCTCACATTAATCCCTTACTTTTAAAATGGGAACAAATGGTTCCTCACATTTCATGAATGTACCATTTTAGTCCTCCATCACTATTCCGTTTGTTTTTCTAATGGAATAGTGACGGGATAGTGTCAGAATAGTGATTGAATAGTGACAAAATAGTGATGGAAAACCAAAATGGTACATTAATAAAATGTGAGGGACCATTTGTTCCCGTTTTAAAAGTGAGAGACTAAAAAGATCATTGATCAATATGTGAAAGACCATTTTGAGGGTTATCTCAATTATTAAATATAAGATCAAAAAAACTATTTTTTCTATATGCTAACTTTCAGATCAATCTATTCGTTTTAAAAAGAATCATTTTAAAGTTCATGATGAATATATATATAAATATTGTATTTGATATTTGAATTGTAATTTGATTTATGAACCCAAATTAGGGGTGGTCATGGTTTGGTTAAATCAATAAATCGATAAAAACGAGTCGAAAAACCAAATAAACCAAACCGAAAATGAATTCGGTTTATTTGGTTCAGTTTTAACCGAACCGAATTATTTATATGGTCTTCCGTTCGGTTTATGATTTGGGGTTCTAAAAACCGAACCGAACCGAACCGAATAAGGAAACTGAATAAACCGAATTTTATAATTTATAAATATTATATATATATGTATATTTTATAAGTATACATATAGTTATGTTATATATGTAAATGTACATATAATCTATAAATATTATATATATATATATGTGTGTGTGTGTTATTTTATAGTTATGGTTTATAGTTTATAAAACCATTGCAGACTTTGTAGTTATGTATATATATTTTTGTATAATTAATTTATTATTATTATAAAATTTATCATGTACAGATATTAATGATAATGGACAATATAATGAATATATAATTATATAGTAATATTGATATAGTATATAACTATATATTACTAATTACTAAACAATTTATAGTTTATACTATAATTTTAATTTATCAATTTATTTAAAAGTTAAACAAATATGAAATATCAAATTACAAATAAAGAAAAATAAAATAATGCATAAGTTGACAAAGTTGTTAAAATGTTAAGCATATAGAAGGTGTAGGGCCTATAGGCTGTGTAGCATACTAGGCATGTAATTATATAGCATGCGATTATTATGTTTTATATATTTAACTAGAATCAAATATCATAGATTTATAATATCATCAATTATTCAATATAATAGTCAATAATTAATAACTTATTGTTGTTAACTAAGTGATTACTAAGTATTAACTATTAAATGCCTAAGTGTTGAGTCTTTGAGTAATCAATTATAACTATATAATATTTACTAATGGTTATTTATTCAAAATTCAAAATTATTTATGATTTGCAAATTAATTATACGTATTTAAATCGAGTCAAATATCATGATAATTAATGCTTATAATTAGTTATTATTAATCAAGTAATTATTATTACAACTAAATACTAACCTAGTTAAACTTATAATACTAAGAAGTACTAACTTAGTTAATACTTAATACTAACTTAGCTATAGTAATAATTTAATAACTAATAATGATTAATGAATAATGAGTACTAAGTTTACTAACGAACTAAGCACTAAATTAGTTAGTTCTTATTTAATACTAACTTAGCTATAGTAATAAGTTAATAACTAATAATGATTAATGAATAATGAGTACTAAGTTTACTAATGAACTAAGTACTAAATTAGTTAGTACTTATTTAATACTAACTTAATGTTGAGTAATACTTAATATACATAAGTTAATACTAACTTAGTTAACACTGATAAGTACTAAATTACTAACTAAGCAATAAAGTAGCAAGTTTTAATTGAAAGAAAAAAAATATACACTAAGGATGTAATTGAAATGATTTATATTTGTTGTTGGTTAAAATAAAATAAATTAAATTAAATTATGATTGTTATATAATTTTTTTCATTTCTGATGGGTATAATTTGTAAAATAAAAGAATACAAATCCAATTATCCAAGTATAATTTGTATTTCTTTGATTCTGTTTCTGATTCAAAAAATTATTTGTGAAGGTTTCAAACCGAATTATTTGTGAAGGTTTGAAAAAAAAAATTGTGAAGTTTTGAAAAAAAAAAGAAAAAAAGAAATTTGGTTTATTTGGTCAACCAAACCGAATAAGAAACCGAATAAACCGAATAAGAAACCAAATTTCTTATTCAGTTTTATTCGGTTCAAATCGAACCGAATAAAAATCAATAAGAAATTGTTCGATTTATTCTTTTCGGGTAGGGGTCCCAAAATGCCAAACCGAAAACCGAACCGTTGACCACCCCCAACCCAAATTATTGGGGAGTTTTGGAGCCTAGTCATTGGTAAGCTTTGAGTTGATAAGGAAAGTATTTGGTCAACAATCAACTCCCTATATGACACGTTCCTCCAACAAAATTAAGTAGTTTTTAATTTTATGCAGTTCAGGCTATTGTGACAATATTTTCGATATTGTCAACTGATTGATGATATGATGAGCTTGTTTAAAATACACACACAATCTACTGAAAGAGATAAGGATGGTATGAGAATTTGTGGTAACAGTATATGTGTTTATGAATTCTAAATTTAATGTTGATATCTATTTGAATGGTTGAGTATTGCTTTGGAACATTTTCCTATCTAATGATATTAAACTAATATATGTGTAACTCACACTTTTTTTTTCTTTTTCTAGAGGGTATCATCAAAGTGTAGTAAGGGTAATTCAAGATATTAACAGGTACTGTGTGAAGTATCCAAAAACTAGTATTTGTACTTTGGATATATGAAATGTAATAAGTGAGTTTTTTTTATCACTAACGAACTCATATTATTAATGCAATAACTATTGTTTTATTTTAAATTCTAATGTTATTAGTTCTTTTTTTGTTGAAAAGTAGAAACTTATAAAGTATTAGAATTTGATGAAAATGGGTCGTTACAATTATGGTAGTAAAGCATTAGTTGTGGTTAGTTAGGATAGGATCCTTGGACAATAGGATTTTTTTTTTTGAATTTATCTAATATTGAGTTATTGGACATTATAGGTAATGGCGAACCTAAACAAATATATGATACATTGTCATAATGATTAAGATAGTGAAAGAGAGGGATTGCTTGCTTAGAAACTGTAGAGCACACCAATTAGAGATGGAAACATTGAAACTAAGATCTAAGAATTGAAAGGTTTAAATGCCAAATTAAGTCAACAATTACATAACACTACTAAAGAGTTGTACGAGTAACATATAATGTGTTAAGCATGGCTGGCCTTGCACTTTGATGTAAGAGGTGTGGTGGAAGATTACCAAAATAGTTTAAAGGACATACATGCTTACATTAAAAATATGGTTGAAGAGGGTGTTAAGCAAGATAATGATTTGATCACGAATATAGTGTACAAGAATTATAGGATTATAATTGGTCATAGGAACTTAATAGCCAAATTGATGTGTTTGTGATTAAAAGATATGAGGCTATACTAGAAATGGATTGGTCATTTCAACATTATATTCAAGTTGATTGTCGATCTAAGGTGGTGAAGCTTTACAAACCAGGACACCTAGTAGTGAAGTTTATGGGTGAGAAAGGAAACATTATTGATCCATTAATCTTTAAAGTTAAGTCTAGGAAATGCAAAGGCAATATTAGATTCTTTGCATATTTCATAAATAAACTTGTGGATAAAGTGAAGTTGGAAGAGGTTAATGTGGTCAAAGATTTTCTTAATGTTTTTCCAAAGATCTTAGATTTGTTGCCTCTTGCAAGAGAGGTTGAATTCACTATTGAATTGTTGTTTGGGACTAAACTAATTTCTAAAGCACCTTATAGGATGGCATCAACAAGATTACAAGAACTTAAAGTACAAATTCAAGAACTTTTAGGAGAGTGCATATTAAGTTAAGTATCTCATCATAGGAAGGACCAATTTTGTTTGTTAAACAAAAAATGCGACCCTAAGATTATGCATAGACTACTGAGGATTGAATAGAGCTACCATTAAAAATAAAATCCTCTATCCTTAATTGATGAGTTGTTTGATTAAATAGTTGGGGCAAAACTTCTCTCCAAACTTGATCTAACGTAAGGATATTATCAACTAAGGATTCGAGAAAATGATATACCTAAAACAACCTTTAACACTCGATATGGTCACTATGATTTCATAGTAATGCATTTTGACATATGAATACTCATGCTGTATTTATGAATTTCATGCATAGAATATTTCAACTTTATTTAGATAAGTTTGTGATGATATTTATTAATGATGTTTTGGCATATTCTACATCAATAGAGAAGCATGAAGAACATTTGAAAAGGGTTTTGGAAACATAAATTTTTGCCAAATTTGAAAAATGCTAATTTGGTTAGAAAATGTTACTTTTTTTGTGACATGTAGTTTTTGGTAAAGGATTGTCATTTGTTCTTTTAAAAGTTGAGTAAGTGTTAATGTAGAACCAACCTCAAAATGTTACTAAAATGAGAAGTTTTCTTGGGTTAGTTGGTTATTATAGGTGGTTTATTAAAGATTTTTGAAAAAGTACTAGTTCTCTAACTTAGTCAACTCAAAAGAAAATTAAATTTGAATAGAATGAGAAATGTGAATCAAGTTTCCAAGAACTTAAAAACAGATTAATAGCTACTCCTATTGACCAATAGAAAGGAGAATTATAAGATTTATACTAATGCTTCAAATGAAGGACTAGGATACGTATTAATGTAGAATGGTCAAGTAAAATTATCCCATTCATGATTTAGAACTTTTAGTTTAGTTTTTGCTTTGAAAAAATGGAGACATTAGTTATATGGTGTGAATTTTGAGATATATAATAATTATATAAGTTTGAAGTACATATTCTTACAAAAAAGAGTTAAATCTGAGACAAAGGACTTGGATGAAACTTTTTAAAAATTATGATTGTTCAACTAATTATCATCCTTAAAAGGCCAATGTGGTGGTAGATGCTTTAAGTCAAAAGGCTCAGATTTCCCATTTGATTATAAAAGAATGAGAAATGATAGAAAGAGTTTGTGATAGAAATTTGAAAATGTTTCAACAGGGGATTTTTATAAAAAAATATTAAAATTCATCTTGAGTTGATTATTTGAATCAAAGAGTCTCAAAAGGAGGATCTTGATATTCAAATGATTTGAAGAAAAATAGAAAAAGGAAATCTATTCGAATACAATATTAGGAATGATGATGTTATGAGATTGCAAATCAAATTTACATACCAAATAATGAGGAACTAAGAAAAAAATTCTTGAAAAACTCATCATTCTAAGTATACCATTCATCTTGGTGGGAATAAGATGAACAGGATTTGAAAAGAAGTTATTGATGGACAAGAATAAAAAAGGATATTACTAAATTTATTTTGACGTGTCTTGAATGCCAAGAAGTTAAAACTAAACATCAAATATTGTTTGGATTACTTCAACCTTTGCCTATACTTGAATGGAAATGAGAACATATCACAATTGATTTTGTAAGAGGGCTACCTTGTACATCAAGAAATCATGATGCGGTATAGATGATTATGGATCATCTCACTTAATAGCCAAATTTTTACCAATAACATGAAATATTCTCTAGAGAAATTAGTTTAATTATATTTGGATGAATTTGTTAGACTCTATGAAGTTCATGTGAACATTACCTCAAATCATGATTTTCGTTTTACATCTTGGCTTTAGCCACAATTACAAGGGGCTTTGGGTATGAATTAACTCTTAGCACTTCCTCACACCCTCAAACAAATGGACAATCAGAGAGAACCATTCAAATTCTTGAGGATATACTCCGAGTATGTGCCTTAAACTTTAATTGTAGTTAGACCAATATGCTACCCTTGTGAAATTCGCTTATAATAATAGTTACAAAGCTACTATTAACATGGCACCTTATGAAACTTTGTATAGGAGAAAGTGTAAGTTACCAATTTGTTGGGATGAAATAGGTAAAAAAAAAAAATCATAGATGCAAGTAAAATCCGAATCCTCGAAGGAACTTATGAAAAAGTTATAAAGATTTGGGAATGAATTCTAATTTCTTAGAGGAAAGGAGAAAAGATTCAAAATTTCAAGTGGGTGAGAAAGTATTTTTATGAGTATCCCCTCAAAGAGAGTTGATTAGGCATAGAAAATGAGGAAATTTGAGTCCTGAGTATGTGGGACCCTTTGAAATATTGGAAAGGATAGGAAATGTGGCCTATCAATTGACATTACCATTATATTTGTCAAGAATTCATGATGTTTTCCATGTTCTAATCTAACTCATGTGATAGATCCTCAACCATTTCATTTGGAAAGCCAACTTGGTCTATACAAAGTAACCAATACGCATTTTGGATTGTAAAGGCAAGGTATTAAGGTCCAATAGATTCTTTTAGTAAAGGTTCTATGGAATCATCATGGAGTTGAAGAAGCAACTTGGAAACTTGAACAAGAAATGGAATAAAACTGTTCTAACCTCTTCAAATTGTTAGGTAAAAATTTCGAGGATGAAATTCGTGAAGGAGGGGGGATTGTGAGAATCACTTGTAATATCATGCAAATTATTTAAAATTTGTGAAGTTAAATAAAATTCAATAATTATATTACTAATTGTTGGATGAGTTAGTTCATGAGTTTTTATTGGTGAATAGATAGAATTAAATTCAATGAACGATTAATATATAGGATAGTGAATGGATGTGATTGAATTCAATGAATAATTAATAATATGGTAGTGAATGGATAGGATTATATTCAATGAACAATTAATAATATGTTAGTGAATGGATATGAATGAATTTAATGAACAATTAATAGTTTAATGAATGATTAGTTAATTCAATGTATTGATTGAAGTTGTGAAAATACATGGAACTAACAATGAATTTGGAAAAGGAGTTTAATGAAGCACATTAATCAAAGCAAATTAGGATAAGAATGTGAAATCAATTCTCTAGTGAGTTTACTCCCAAAAATAATTACCAAAAGAGAGGAAAAAAGTTTATTTTAATTTTAGGATTGGTTTCATCTTGAGCAGTTAGAAAAGGAGGGTAACTTTTGTTGTAGATATTTTTGCTTAATTCTTGTGAAGTATTTTTTTTTTTAAATACTTATATGGGGTTGGGATACAACAAAAATTTTGTAAATTTTTCCATTTTTGGGCAGTAAATTTTGCATACACTTGTTGAGTTTGACGTCAACAAAATCTTTTTTTTTTCCCATCTATTTGAATAGGCATCTAAAGATCATACTTTCTTTAATTTTCACAAAAAGAAAATTTTGTTTTTCTATCTCTTTTGTAGTAACTTTTAGATCAATCTATTTTTTGTAAAAAAAATCAATTTGAGTTCATGATGAATACACACACACATCTATATATGTGTATATATATATATATATATATATATATATATATATATAGATATATGTATGTATGTATGTATGTATGTACATATATATATGCACACATAAATGTTGTGTTTGATATTTGTACTATAACTTAATTTATGAACCCCTATTTATCGAGGAGTTTTGGGCCCTAGTCATTGATAGATATGAGTTAGTTGAGAAGGTATTTGGCTAACAATCAACTTTAAACCTCTATGGCATTCCTCTTAGACAGAATTATGGAATTTTAATTATGTGTAATCCGGGCTATTGTGACAATATTCTATATATTATCAAAAGATTGATGGTGTGATGAGGTTTTTTAAAACATTAATGTAATCTGCTTGAGAAAATAAGGGTGGTACCAAAATTTGTGGTAATAGTTAATGTATTTATAAATTTCAACTTGAATGTTGATATTTATGTAAATTCTGGAGTATTATTTAGGGATATTTTTATACGTAATCAAATTAAACTACACATGTGCACATGATTATCCATTAGACTATTATAACTCACACATTTTTTTAATTTATTCCAAAGAGTATTACTGATGGGTAATAGAGTAATTCAAGATATCAACAGGTAGTTTAAAGTGTCCAAAAACTAGTACTTGTAGTTTAAATATATTAAATAGGGATAATTTACAAAATAGTCATTCACATATATGGGAAAAAACTTTTTAGTCCTTCACAAAAAGAAAAAGAAAAAAAAACCAATTAGTCCCTCATTTTTATACCTTGTATCTACTTTGGTCATTTTGTTCACTTCCGTCAAAATTTCCGTCAAAATTGCCAACATGTGCTTTGGTATGCTATATGTTATGGGCATTTTGGAAGAATAAAATTCATCATTTTCATGCCAAGTGAGACCGTCGTCCACTCTCTCTGCATCTATGCCCGCCACCCTTAGCCGCTGCTCACTCCGACTACTGCCGGTCTCTTCGATTGACAGGCTCGGCCCTTATCACTTTCGTTGCTGGTGAACCTCTCTCGGTTTTTGATAATGCCCTGGCAGTCTTCCTTCGCAGCCCATCTTCCATTTCTACCTTTACTGCTACAGCTATAAAACCTCATTCTCCTCCATCCCAACGCCACATTCCTTCCCCACAACCTACTTTTTCCCCCACCATTGCCTTCGCAAAAACTCCCCCATCCTTTTCTCCTCATCTCATCAATGCCACAAGAAAAAACCCATGAACCTCCCTCACATTCTCTCCGATTTTAGCTTCACTTCTTCCTCAAAACCACCCACAATAGCCCCTCGCGATTTTAATGACGACAACACCAGACCGGTTTGGAATTGAGAGAATTTTTATCCCCTTTCCTCTCTTGATTCCGAATATTTTGAGCAATTAAAGAATAAACAAAATCCTTCCAAAGACAATCACAGTAGCGATGTTGATGAAGATGAGGAAGAGAATGAAAAAAGGTCGAGATATTCAACTTTTTCTAAGTACTCACAACATGAAATTCAAAAACACCAATAGCAAAACAACAACAAGGGATACGATTTTTTTGATGATGATAAGGCCTCAAGCTATTCCTCGTATTCAAGCTATTCACAAAATAATAGAATAAATAAAATTGTCTTTGAAAGGAAGAATGTTGTTGGGAATTCACCTCATCATTTGAATGATGGGAGAGTGAGAAGGAAGATTATGAGGAAACCAAGAGGGAGGAAGTTCAATACAGCGAATGGGCAGACCATGATCATTATAGCACAACATCGCCTTCGCCATCTAGTGATGATGAAGCGGGAGAGAGGGAGTTTAGATCTGGTATTGGGACCAGGTTGAATGGGTTTCTTTTTCTGCCCAATATCGTATAGATCTAGTATTGTTTCTCTCCAACATCGTAAACTGAGAGGTATAGAGTCTAGATCTGGTATTGTTACTCCCTAACATCGTCTTCTTTTTCTTCATTATGGGTTTCTTTCCCTCATTATTTCTTGGTTATGCTTGTCATTTGTAAGTCAATTTCTTCTCCTTGTTCAGATGAATATGATAATTCAACACAAGTTCATGAATTGTTGGGAAGTAAAAAAGTTCTACTTATTGTCGGGCTGTTGCTTATTCTCCATGAATTTTTCACAAGTAGATCGACGGGTACTCTTGGCACGAAGAAGGAAGAGTTTCTATTCTTTCAAAAATGTCCTCACGTTTTGCATGTTTGGGGGATGTGTTGGCAAATTTGACAAAAGTGGATGGAAGAACCAAAGTAGATGCAATGTATAAAAGTAACAGACTGATTAGTTAGTTTTTTTTTTTGTGAGGGATTAAAAAGTTTTTTTTCATATATGTGAAGGACTATTTTGTAAATTATCTCTATTAAATATAGTAAGTGACTTTCTAATCAGTAACATATTTATATTATTAATGTAATAATTAGTTTTTTAATTCTAATGTTATTAATTTTTGAGGAAACACCCAAAATCGTCCTCCACATTTCAGCAAATAATCTTTTTCATCATCCACTTTTAAAACGGGAACAAATAGTCCTTTAAATTTCATAAATTGGAACTTTTGCTACTATTTGTGAAATAAACGGGAACTTTTAGTCCTTCAAATTTCATAAACGGAAACGTTTAGTTCTGAAATTTTCCTTCAAATTTTGGTCCTTGAAATTTGAAGGACTATTTGTTCCCGTTTTAAAAGTGGAGGATGAAAAAGATTATTCGGTGAAATGTAGAGGACGATTTTGGGTGTTTCCTCTTAATTTTTTTGGTTGAAACCTATAAATTATTAGAATTTAATGAAAATGAAACTTATACAATAGCAATTGCAACCATCCATGATGGTGTGATAGGGTAGTTTTGTTTATGGAAAAATGGATGTGTCAATTATGAGAGAAATTTAACAAAGAGATATCAATTTTGATTATGTTAATGGTAATATTCTCCATCCCATGACTTATTTAATTTACTAATCCTTCCACTTATTTTTTTTTTTAAAATTACATTTTTCCTCTTCAAAAGGACAATATATTACAACAAATTTCTTTTCAAGCATTTACACCTAATTTCAGCCTTATTATGTTTTTTTCACAAGTAATTAGGACAATGCCAAACTTTTTTAATCCAATTGATATCTGGTATTTAAAAAATATTACAAAGTTGGAAATAACATTAATAAGAGACCATCTAAAATAATTCCATTAACAGAATAACCCACGTACCCATGCAATTTGGAAAATTCTTCTGCAAAGCTTATCATCAATAAAACCACGTCTAATAGTGAGTTTATGAGTGCACGTTGTTGGTTCTGAATTTTTTCCTTTTTTTGGAGAGAGGGGGAGGGGAGAGAGGCTATTAGTTGCTTGATCCAAAATACAAAAAAAAGAAAAAAAAAAAACGTACACGAAAAATCATATTTCTTGAAATAGAATGATGCAATTCTGAAAGAAAATGTCAATTTTGCGGACAAACTAAAGTTTTAGAAAACTTATGTGATCTAAATGACTGGAGGAAGTTAAAAATATTTATAGCTTTTATTAAGGATTTCTCAAAATTTTGTGTTGTATACCTAAGAGAGAAGAACTTAAAAGAATGAACTATTTGATAAAGAATTACAAATGTCAAGTTGAAAACTAATATATTATATATATAGAAAACAATACCTCATGCTCACAATAAATATAATTTTGCCATGTGTATAATTTAATAATCTACAATATTGCCACCTGTATATCACTCTAATGATACTATTATTTACTCTTAAATTTTTTCTTTTCAATATTATCTTCTTATGTATATATACTTATTAGTTTTGTTCACTATATTATTGTTAGAATTAGATTATGAATATATAATCTCCTAATCTTTTTATTTTGAATTCAGTTATAACTCTTATGACTCAATTTCAAAATCTTATAATGAAACATTTTCACTTGGTGCACTTTTCATATCTAATTTTCTTCAAAACTTCAATCAAAGGATAAAATTTATCACTAAATTTTTCTGATTGTTATTTAACGATATCATTTTCCAAATATTTCACAAAAATATTTTCCTTTTAAGCCACCATTGTTGTCATACATGGCTCACTTATTTCTTAATTTTACCCTTATTTTATTTTTAAAATTTTTTATTTTCTTTTTTGCCATTATTAATTATCACCCTTATTAACACATCAATGAGAGAGTTTAAATTATTGTAATAAAATTTAATCTAATGAAATTATGTTACAAATTTAAGTAATTTGATGAAGTCTTGTATTCATATTTTATAAGAGATATTTTGTATTTTTTTAAAAGTTTACATGAGTTTATTTACTTTTTTTTTCTCTTTCTTTTGTATTATGCTCTTTTTTTTTTTGAGTTTGATCTTTGTTTTCATATGTTAGATAAAAAAAAAAGTTTATACATATGTTTATCTTTTTTTGCATGTGTTTTTTATATATTTTGTCTTTCTAGGTTTATATGTGTTTGTCTTCTAATATAGATCCTCTGAAATAATTTATTATTATCTATATTATTTAAATTTAATATAAAAATAATAATACTTTTAAATGAAAAATAAGAAATTATAATTTTACAATTTTAAGTTACAATTACAGTTTTTTTCAACAATAACAAGATCCAGGCAATTGCACAAGTAGAACACTAGTTAGAAGAGAAAATCAAAATTCTAAGAGTTGATGAGGGTGGAGGATATATTACCAATTAAACTGGAAGAACATTATAATTCAATCTAGTATAGAATTGAATGATTCATTTCTTTAAAAGAAAAAAAAAACGCACATTTAATAGTTTACGTCATAACATAAAATAAAGTAATATGTTAACTTTGTAAATATATATTTTTTTATTTTCTTACTTATCTCAAAGATCAGAGCATAGAAGGCTCGCGGCTCCTTCACTTGAGAAGATTATTGTTATTGCCAAAGTCCATATTTTTTTCTAAGCTGATCATCCATGGGGGAACTTCCAAGTTTCAGCATCAAATTAAGTTGATCATACTTTTGTCCTTTCAACATCAAGCAGCCCCATTGGTAACTGCAAATTCATACGGTAATTGCCTTGAACAACAGTTGTAAACTGAGCAGCCAACTGCACATTTAAACTACTTTCATATTTCTTATCACAGGATTTACAAGGCGATGAATCAGAAGAACAAGCGACACGCCAAATCTTTACATCAACTATCTAAAGTGGACATATTGTCATTATAGAAGTGTGGCATTTTATCCGATTAATTCTTTTCATTTCTAAACTGAGATTTGACTAAAGACACTATCCTTTCCCAGAAAGATGATCTGGATCCGTAGAATTTGACAGTGGCTAATTTTTTTGAACCTGCTCTGATAAATTCAACGTCTTTTGCAAAATCATACAGAAAATTTTCTTCGCTATCAAGCAGGGGCAGTTCAACTGAACCTTGGGACTCCACATTTCTGATCCACCCCCGTAACAGAAAATTCACAACCTGTATGCAAGACGAAAAACAGACCATGAAGTCCACAGGGCAGCCTCAATACTGTGAGCAGTTCTAAAATTCTAAATGCAAGACAGTTGCTCCGCTAAAATTCAACCAAAATGCTTCCTGTTCCCAAGTGAAATTAAGTGGGATAAAAACAAACATAAAAAGAGCTTCAATTTCATACCTCTGGAATCTCATCATGAGGGCAGTGACCAGCAGGGCTAATCTCATAATATGGAGCTCCCGGCAGTTGATGTTTCACTTGTAAACCCCAGATCGGCTTCACCCAAGGGTCATCTTTCCCATACATGAGACAGACAGCTATATTGCTCATTTGACATCTATGATATCAAATTAAACCATGAGTCCTCAATCACACAAAGTTGAAATCAACAGAAGACTAGAAATCCTTTTCTCTTCGCAATTTTTCTTGAAGTACCTCGATAAAGCCTCCTTAAATGTTAGTTGTCCCTTTGGAGCAAACATAATTGAGGCAAATGACGCAGCAGCAGCTGGATGCTTTGTGACATTTAGTATGCTGGAGAACACCGTATCAACTTTTGTTGAGTGATCTGCATACACCTGCTTAAGTATCTCCGCAATGCTCTCAGGATCACTGATTTTCTGCCATCTAAAATCGCAATGAAAATGAAGGAAATGCATCAACTTTAGAACAGTTCAACCATAGACAGCAGTTTTGAAAAGTAGACAGAAGAACTGTTAAAATCTAATCAAGAATAAATGACCAAATGCATCTCAAAGAGTCACAAGGCCTTCTCATTTTGAAACAAAAAATAGTTTAACAAATTGATACTCACCATCTTTATTTTCCAAAAGAATGATATTGAAACAATGTGCACTTTCACTTTGCAATAGCATAATATTGTACCATTTAGTAAAGATAGGGACCCCCATTTGCAGACACGGGTCTTAAGTAGTTTGCTTAAATGCAAAACTATCAAGTTGCAACATCTAATTTAGAATATCAGAAAGCTTACACAATTTCTGTAAGACTTTTAACCCTGGCAGGAATAGGAAATGTCCCAGCCCAAGGAAAAATCCTTGACAATCTAGGAGATTTTATAGGATTAGGAAGAAATCCCCAGAAAGGTGTTGCATTAAGCAAGGCTACACCTTTCACCAATTCAGGGTGGCAAGCTGCAAAGTAAACTGCGATATACCCTCCAAGTGAATTTCCAGCAAGATAAACTGGTTCTCCAATGACCTGTGACATTAAGAGACAACTTTCTTCACTCCAGTAACACTTATTTCATTGCTATAAACAACTTAAATAAAAAAGTTAGTCTCCATATGGTTATAATGAGAAACATAAAAAAATGATTATCAATTTAACAATGCATTCCCAAACTACAAAATCAACAAGGATAAAAATCAAGAAACTTAATGAAAATCTGTAGGGACAACATGGAAAACAAGTTTACTAATTAATCTATAACATCAGAGCTTCCTATTGTCCAAAAAAATGATTAACCTATCCCACGTGGTTCATAAAATTTATGGTTCCCTTCAAATGGATTAAATCTTTACGTCCATAATGAGTCAACTTTTAGTTATTCCAGCAAGAAATCTTGTAAAAGCTGCTCAATCCATTCATGCTAAATGGAAGTGAATGAATCAAAGTGGTCGCATCGAGGGTCTAAAGAAAAATTTAGCAGTTCTGTACATACAAAGAATGGCATCCTCATCTTCTTTTATTGCCATTTTCGAATAGGAAGCTAAAAACAATTGGAATAGTAAATATCATGACAGGCATTCCTTGAGAAACTGTACTGAAATTTTCACTCATCTCCATATTGGCTGAAAGAACTTCCAGGAAACCATATACAACTAAAGTCTCAAATGATAGCAGGAATCAATTTGGGACAAAATGGCTCATATCCACAAAAGCGTGGGATAAGAAGTGAGCACAATTGACAATATACAAAGACAAGGTGGAAATTTTTCTCATAAAGATGACAAAATTCTTCTGATGCCATTTCAGTTTAATAAAGATCGACGTGTTATTAAATATAAATTGATAAGCAGTCTATAGCCAGCAATGCAATCAAAAGACAGACAAATACTTCTATCAGGTCAAACTACAAGGATCCCTACACAACAAAACCGTCTTAGGTAGTCCTTTATATCGCACAAAAGTAAGAAAAAAATTTGGATACCTCTTCTATGAAGTAACGGACTTGGTCCCTCCATAGATCAGTTGAATAAACAAGCTCTTTAGCCCAAGTTTCAGTCTCATCTCCAAAACCCCATAAAGAGTTTTCCACATCTGATTTTAGTTTATCACCACTGTTTGTCTGCCAAGTTGGATCTTCAGGCGGTAATGACAAGCCCTGACCAAGAAAATCCAGTGCCCATGCTCTAAAATCACGACCGAGATCCTTTAGTTGCTTTTCATAGTGAAAGGAACCAACTCCAAAACCAGGAAGAAATAGAAGGGGTGGGGAATCAACATTGTCACATCCTGATTTTTCATAGTAAACATTCAGTTTTGGCTTCCATTCCCAGGAACAACAGGTAATTGAAGCAACAGATTCATCCTTGGTTTCATCTGGCAAACTTGGAATCAAGACCTTACGTATTGACTTGTCATTTATTCCCTCCTTACCATCAAGTACATAAGGGTCCAAAGTTTCACTCAAGACACTGGAATCACCATGTTCATATCCCTTAAGAGCACTTAGTGTTCTAGAATTCTGAGTCTTTGCAAGCCTCCTCAAAAATCCTAATTTATCTGAATCAGAAAATCTGAGAAGCTTGAGCTCGGATTTACAAACTATAGGTATTAAACTTCTGTCGCAGAAATTGGAAAGTTTCGCTTGATTCGAAGTTAGGCAATTCCCAAGAACGCGTCCACGGAATTTTGCAACATAACGGCAATGCGTAGCATTGCAAGAGATGATTTCCATACTCGTACCTTTCTGAAATGTTCAACCAGAATGAGTAAGCTTGGAAAATCTATTATATCCCATTTTCCAGTATCCTAAAAACAGAAGTAAATTCGATAGAGGAAGCAGAATCAAACTTTATTCCTTCTGATTTGCCTCTTTGTTCATTTTGATTATTTCAAAATTTTCATGATCTTTCCACCGACCTCCGTAGAAAAAAATTTCCAACCAAACAACTAAAACTAATTACTGCAATTTCACTCCTGAAATGCATTAAAATGAATAAATTTCTCCATCCCTTCATTTGACACAATATAATTGACCAAAAGAACTCGAAAACGGCTTATTGACGTAACACGCTAGGCAATTCCAATAGAACCCTTTTAGCATCATAAGCAAACATTTATCATTAAACAAAACTAAGCAAAGCAAGAACTAAAGAGAACCCATTTGAGTGAACACTCAATCAATATAATCCAGAACAAGTAAATTGCAAAAATTAAGCAGATAACTCAATTTGCAAGCATTTTTTTTACACTTATTTAATTTAGTGCGGGAAACAGAGAACTTTTAATTACCTTTTTATTAATCAGAGCAAGAAATCATTGGACGCTGCTCCAAAACTTGTGGAGATATTTTTAAACCGCCAAATTTTTTATTATTATGAGGAAAAAAATAGATATTCCACGAGAATCTAGATAAGAAATGAAAAAAAGGTGTTCTTTTGTAGTTGCTTAAAGTGTGAGCGGTTCTTTGGAAGTCAACAAAAATCAAGAATAACCGACTAATGGAACAAAAGAGTTGATTGTCTTTTTTCTTTTTTTTCAAATTTTGGTTTGGTTAAATTGTGGAACCTGTTGAACGCAAGAAGTGCACGCAAAGGAGATCTCTGGGCTGCTGACTTTGCTCGGTGTGTGTCAGCAACCTGCACCTCTAACGCGAAGAAACGATGTCGTTTTCTTGCTGAAAAACTGAAGTTATTGAAACGATGCCGTACAGAGTCTTTAGAGCAAAGAGACGGTTAATCATAGTTGTCAGAATCCCGATCCGATCCCACCGATTCTACGATTTTACGATCCTAACTTACTAAAACGATCCCGATTCTAATTACGATTCTACCTTATTACATAAATAAAATATAATTAAATTTACTCAAAAAAAACTTTCTATATCTAATTAAAATTAAAATATATACTAATATAAATAATTTAATTGGTTTAATCATACTTTTATTAGATTTTAACAATAAATAAATAAATTAGACATAAATACCCTTCGACTGCGCCAACAACTAAAACATTGAAAAAATCATATAAAATATTATAAAAAAATAAAAATTGAAATAAAATCATTTAATTATAAACTATACATGAATTTTCTACATATCCATTCATATATTGATTAATAATTATTTTAAAAAGAATTTATAAATTATATTTTCTCATTTTTTGTAGAATCTTACGATTCTACGATCCGATCCACCGATCCGATTCTGCTACCCTAAATCGATTCTGTGTAAAATCCCGATTTTATAAACTATGCGGTTAATTGCAATAAGCTGAGCCAGTGACTCAGTGAGTTGCGACAAGTCAGGAAGTTACTTCTCAAGTGTCACCTTAGGTTGTAAAACAGGAGTTAGCCTGGAAATTAGGCAAGTTTTTTATGTTAATTCTTCTGGATGGTGAAACTTACATCTAGGTGGTGATACTTCTGGATTTAGAGATAAATGGGGTGAGAATACTGGTAACCGCAATTTTTATCTCAATTACCACCCTAAAATTGAGCTACCATTCTTTGATGGGGATAATCCTAGGGAATAGGTAAGAAAGTATGAAAAGTTCTTACTAATTTACCAAATCAAAGAGAGTCAAAAATAGATGTTGTTGAAATATATTTCGAAGACAATGTGGATGTGTGGTATCACAGTTTGAAACCGATGAAAGGAAAAATTTCATGGGGTGAGTTGAGAGAATTGATTATCAAACATTTCCATGGAAAAGGTTACGTAGATAAGGTAGAGGAGTTCAACAAACTCTAATCGGCTAACTCTGGTAGAATGTCAAAAACAGTTTAAAAATCTTCGAACCTTGATCTTGGCCAGAAACCCCAAACTTTTTGGAAATTACTTCATTTCTAGTTTCATCAGAGGATTGGAGGAAATCAAATTGACTGTAAAAATGATGAAACCAAGAACCTTGTTGGAAACCTTTGAAATAGAGGAGTTACAGGACCAAGCTCTGGAGGTGAATTCCAAGAAGATAAAACTAGTTTCAAATGGCATTAAGATTCTATGTGACTTGTGGGAAGGAAGGTTACAGAAGTTATCCGTGGAAAATGAATGGGGGAACCTCACCTAAAAATGCTAGAGGATTTGATACAAAAACAAAGAAAATTTTTGTTCAAGAAATCCAATGAAGGAGGAATCTAGAGTTATGCTTTAGGTACATAGAAAAGTATGGATTTGGTCACCAATGTAAAATAAAAGATTTCACATTTGTGCTTTTAGAAAGGGAAGACAATCAGGAATTTCCGGATGCCAGAGGAGATCAAGATGAAACAATTGGAATGAAAGGGGAAGTACTTGATGTATCATTAAATGCCTTAACTGATATACTATTTAGAAACTCAAGCTTAATATTTGGTGTGATCAAGAATACACTAGCTTGAACGCTAAAGACATGGGTAGTACCCATAGTTATATTAATAGTTGACTGGTTCAAATGTTGGCATTGGAGAGGAAACTCACTAAGCCTTTTGTGGTCCTTATAGCATATGGAATTAAGGCTTGTAGTCATGTAATTTGTCCTAAAGTTTGCTACGAGATACAAAGATACAAATTTGAGTTTGACTTGAAGGAAATGGATATTGAAAGTTGGGGAATAATCTAGGAGTGGAGTGGATAGAATATTATAGCCCTATTAGATTTGATTTCAAGTCATTCAATATACAAACATCACGAGGGAACCAGAAATTGATTTCGCTATAAGAATCCTGAAGTGTAGCTGATAACGAGGACTCAAATGGAAGAATTTTTGGAGAAGACAAGCAGAGGAAGCACTAGATTACAGCTGAACATAATTGCCCCTTTGGAGCAAGATTGACATATAAGCATTTCTAATGAGATTTCTATTTTATCAAAGCAATTTTCAGAAGTCTTTGCATTTCTTAAACCTTTACCACCTCAAAAAACATTGGATCATCATATCTCATTAAAAATAGATGCTCAACCCTTCAAATTGAAACCTCATAAGTATCCTCATTCTTAGAAATCCGAAATAGAACTCCAAGTAGCTGAGTTGCTTCAAAATAGCATATATACAACACTGTATATATGCTAATTTGAAAATTGTTGGAAAATTGTCGGAAAATGAAAATTTGACATGAGAAACTATATTCTTGATTGTTAATCTTTCATTTCATGATTTGATGGTTCATGAATGAAGGCCTTTCATTTTCAAGCACATTGTGTATGATGCATGGTAGGTTGTAAACCTTTCATTCTTGGATTTGATGGTTCATGAATGATGGCTTTTCATACATCAAACATAATGATTGCTTTTCATTCTCCAAAAGTGAAGGCTTTTCACTTTTCATTTTCCAAACGTGAAGGCTTTTCATGCATGGTATGCTCAATGAAAAGTGAAAATCTCCTCTATAAATAAAGGATTTCTCTTGGTGGAAAGAAGACAATTTAAACTAACACAACCTACAAAACCTCTCAACGTTTTCACTCCACTAGTTTTAAAATTTTTGTAGTTCGAGTTTTCGGTAATAGAAGAAAGACACAAATTCAAGTTCGCTGTAATGGCCTACCTTGTGTAATAAGCCGTTGTTCGTCGTTGTATCCTAGGAGACATACATCTATTAAATCCTCAAGCACACATCGGAAGAGATGAATCTATTTTAAGGAAAGCGTCTAACGCGCCTCGATGTGTTTTTCTTCTTATTCATCTGTTAACGGTTCAAGTTTCATTTGGTCATTTTAAATTTTAAGTTAATCCTTATTGCTATATTTTCATACCTGTAGTCATCTAGATTATTCTAATTATATAAACTATTTGGATAACAATCTTAAAACAGAATTGTGAAGATGTGTTCTTATGTTAATAAAATTTGTTAAACAAATATTGTTTATTGATATTTTCAACTTATATTGGTAATTCCAATTCATTGGAAATTAATTTATGTCAATGATTGGTTTAGTTGTAAAGTTGAGATATGGTTAATGACATGACTATAGTTAAGATTCCCACGACCTCAACTCCCATTACCTCGATTCAATCACTGGCGGTTTCGAGTCCTATGAACCATCATGAGAAACCTGAAACATTTGGAGAATTGAACTTCAAAACTTGGTAACAAAAGATGGTGTTTTATTTAATAACATTGAATCTTGCGAGATTCTTAAAAGAGAATCTTCTTACTGTTGGAGAGGATGAGTCAAATACACAAGTGCTGCAAGTTGTTGACTCGTGAAAACAATCTGATTTCCTATGTCGGAATTATATTCTGAACGGTTTGACTGATGCACTTTATGATGTGTATAGCTCAAAGAGTTTAGCCAAGGAACTATGGGAGTCTTTGGATCATAAGTACATATCTGAGAATGCTGGTGCGAAAAAGTTCCTAATGGGTCAGTTCTTGAATTTCAAAATGGTGGACTCAAAAACTGTGACGAGTCAAGTTCAAGAATTCCAATTGATCATCCATGAGATTCATACTGAGGGAATGACCATGAGTGAGTCTTTCTAAGTAGCTACTATTATTGAGAAGTTACCCCTTACGTGGAAAGACTTCAAGAACTATTTGAAGCACAAAAGGAAAGAGATGAATGTTGAAAATCTAATTGTCAGACTTCGCATAGAAGAAGACAATAGAGGTTTAGAGAAGAATTTCTCCAACATTGTTGCTGCCAAGGCTAATGTGTTGGAGCATAGTAAAAGCTCCAAGAACAAGAAAGGCAAACACAAGTTGGGATCCAATATGGGACCTAAGGGTGGAATTTTAAAGAAACCAAACTTCCAAGGAAAATGTTTTAACTATGACAAGATGGGTTACAAATCAGCGGATTGTAGATTTTCAAAGAGGAACAAGAGGAAAGAGGCCACTTGGTTGACGACACTGCACAAGAATTATCTGAAATGAGTCTTTCTGCGGTGGTATCTAAGGTCAAAATGGTAGACTCCAATCTAATGAGTGGTGGTTGGATACTAGAGCCACACGTCATATCTGCCATAAAAGATCTGCATTCTTCGATTTCACACTTGTGGATAATGGAGAGAAGTTGTACATAGGCAACTTTGCAACTTCTGAGATCAAGGGTCAAGGAACTGTATTTCTAAAGATAACATCGAGCAAGGAAGTGAAACTTCGCAATGTTTTTTATGTGCTTGACATCCGGAAGAATCTAATTTTTGGGACACTGCTGAGTTATCATGGATTCAAAATGGTTTTAGAATATGAAAAATTAGTTTTGACCAAACAACGTGTCTATGTTGGGAAAGGGTATGTAAAAGATGGGATGTTTAAAATGAATGTAATGGTCATGAAGCCAAAATACATCAATGAAAAAGAAAAGTCTTTTACTTATATGCTTGAGTATTCTAACTTGTGGCATGGTAGACTAGGTCATGTTAATTTTGATACATTGCATAGATTAATTAACTTGGACCACTACCCACATTTAACATTGATTCCAAACATAAATGCGAAATCTGTATAGAGGCAAAACTAAGAAGATTATCGTTCCAAACGATTAAAAGGAATATGGAATCACTTGATTTAATTCATAGTGATATTTGTGATTTGAAATTTGTTCAAACACTAGGAGGTAACAAATATTTTATAACCTTCATTGATGATAGCACAAAATATTGCTATGTGTATTTGCTTAAGAGCAAATATGAGGCTATACAGAAGTTTGCTATATACAAACAAGAAGTTGAAAACCAACTTAATAAGAAGATTAAGATGGTAAGAAGTGACCAAGGTGGTGAATATGTAGAACCCTTTAGTGAATTTTGTGCACAACATGGTATTATTCATGAGGTTACTCCTCCATACACTCCTCAATTGGATGAAGTGGCAGAACACAAGAATCGTACATTGAAAGAAATGATGAATGCAATGTTGATAAGTTCTAGATTATCACAGAACATGTGGGGGAAAGCCATATTAATGGCTAACTATATTTTGAAAAAGATTCCTCGGAAGAAAGAGGATAAAACACCTTATGAATTGTGAAAAGGAATGGAGCCTTCCTATAAATACTTGAGAGTGTGAGGGTGTCTTGCCAAGGTATTAGCTTCAACACCAAAGAGGATGAAAATAGGTCCTAAAACAGTTGATTGCATTTTCACTGGCTATGCTCAAAATAGTAATGCTTATCGATTTCTTGTGTATGAGTCTAAAAATCCTGAGATTCATAAGAATACGATAATAGAATCAAGGAATGCTTCGTTTTTTGAACATGTATTTCCATGTAACTCTGAGGGAGATGGTACAAGGTCATCTAAACGATCAATTGAGATTGTTGAAAATAATGATCAGGTTCGAGATCTTTATAATGAACTAGAAGAGGTAGAGAAAGAGGCTAGGAGAAGCAAAAGAGCAAGGACAGGCAAATCATTTGGACCAGATTTTCTGACTTAAATGCTAGAGGCTAAACCGCAAACATATAAAGAAGCTGTGAGCTCAACTGATAGACCTTTATGGAAAGAAGCCATAAAGAGTGAGATTGATTCCATTATGCAAAATCATACTTGGGAGCTAGTGGACCTTCCTTCCGGAAGTATACCACTGGGCTCTAAGTGGATCTTCAAATGAAAGATGATGATAGATGGAACAGTTGATAAGTATAAAGCTAGACTTGTAATTAAAGGTTACAAGCAATGAGAAGGTCATGATTACTTTGACACTTATTCTCTTGTGACGAGAATAACTTCTATAAGGATGATATTGGCAATTGCCATATTGTGAAATCTAGAAGTCCATCAAATGGATGTGAAAACTACTTTTCTTAGTGGAGACATTGAGAAAGAAATATACATGGAACAACCTGAGGGTTGTATTGCTCCTGGATAGAAAAAGAAAGTATGTAAGTTGGTAAAGTCCTTGTATGGACTTAAACAAGTGCCAAAACAATGGCACGAAAAATTTGATAATGTCATGATTTCAAATGGTTTTAAAATCAATGAGTGTGACAAGTTTGTCTATGTTAAGAATACAAACACTGGATATGCCATTCTTTGTCTGTATGTGGATGACATGTTAATTGTTGGTAGCAATGAACAAATGATTAAATCTACCAAAAATATGTTAAATTCTAGATTCGACATGAAAGATATGAGACTGGTAGATGTGATTTAAGAAATTAAGATTAATCGATCAATTGATGGTCTTATATTGAGTCAGTTACACTGTGGACAAAATACTTAAAAATTTCAATAAGGACGATTTTGGTGTGTCCAGAACTCCAATTAATTTGAATCAACATCTGTCTAAGAATTGAGGAGATAATGTATCCCAAGCAGAATACACTGGAATTATAGACAGTTTAATGTACTTAATGAGTTATACAAGACCTGATATTGCCTATGCTGTGAGTAGTCTAAGCAGATTCACGAGTAACCCAGGAGTTGATCATTGGAAAGTGGTTATCAGAGTACTTAGGTACTTAAGACATACTCGTGAATATGGATTGCACTACATGAGTGAACTTGCTGTTTTAGAAGGATACTCGGATGCAAGCTGGATATTTGAAATATAAGATTCTAAAACTACTAGTGGATATGTATTTACCTTATGAGGTGCAGCAGTTTTATGAAAATCCTCCAAACAGACAGTAATGACAAGATCCATAATGGAATATGAGTTTGTAGCCCTGGATAAATGTAGCAAAGAGGCCGAATGGCTATGGAATATTTTAGAGGATATTCCATAATGGCCAAAACCTGTGCCTATTATATGTATACATTGTGATAGCCAAGCAGCTATTGGGAAGGCATAGAATGTGATGTACAACAGTAAGTCAAGACACATATATCGTCGAAATAATACTGTTAGACAACTTTTCTCGACTGGAGTAATTACAATTGATTATGGAAGGCCAAAAGAAAATATTGCGGATCTGCTGACCAAAGGGTTGAATAGAGATAAAGTTAAACAATTATCGAGGAGAATGGGACTTAAGGCCATAAATGAATAGGTTGATTACAGTGGAAACCTAAACTAGTTGACTGGAGATCCCAAGATCTAGATTCAATAGGACAACTAAACAGTTAATACCAAACGAGATCACTATGAAGGTTATCTTTCTAACCATTCCTATGATAGGAACAGTGATGCGCATAAGGAATAGGTTAAGTAATGCTTTTAATGATTCATACGCATTGGCCGAATGTTGGATCCAAGTGGAGTAATGCGGGCATAATGATTGCTTTTCATTCTCCAAACGTGAAGGCTTTTCACTTTTCATTCTCAAGACGTGAAGGCTTTTCACTTTTCATTTTCCAAACGTGAAGGCTTTTCATTTAAAAATAT
This sequence comes from Gynochthodes officinalis, assembly GCA_020080225.1. Lineage (NCBI taxonomy): Eukaryota > Viridiplantae > Streptophyta > Magnoliopsida > Gentianales > Rubiaceae > Gynochthodes > Gynochthodes officinalis. The sequence goes on from CM034616.1 coordinate 4,831,401, forward strand.
AATGAAGGCTTTTCATGCATGGTATGATCAATGAAAAGAGAAAATCTCCTCCATAAATAAAGGATTTTTCTTGGTGGAAAGAAGATGATTTTTTCTAACACAACCCACAAACCTTTCAACATTTTCTCTCCCCTAGTTTTAAAATTCTTGTAGTTCGAGTTTTCGATGATAAAAGAAAGAGACAAATTTAAGTTCGCTGTGACGGTCTACGTTGTGTAGTAAGCCGCTGTTCATTGTTGTATCTTGGGAGACAAACGTCCATTAAATCCTCAAGCACACATTAGAGGGGACGAATCTACTTTAAGAAAAGCATCTAACGCGCCTAGACATGTTTTTCTTCTTATTCATCTGTTAATGGTTTAGGTTTCATTTGGTTATTTTAAATTTCAAGTTAATCCGTATTGTTATATTTTCATATCTATAGTCATCTAGATTATCCTAATTATATAAACTATTTGAATAACAATCTTAAAATAGATATGAAAGGAACTATGTTCTTGATTGTTAACCTTTCATTTCATGATTTGATGGTTTATGAATGAAAGCCTTTCATTTTCAAGCACATTATGCATTATGCATGGTAGGTTATGAACCTTTCATTCTTGGATTTGATGGTTCATGAATGATGGATTTTCATTTTCAACAATAATAATGGTTTTTCATGCATCAAGCATAATGATTGTTTTTTATTCTCCAAACGTGAAGGCTTTTCACTTCTTATTTTCCAAATGTGAAGGCTTTCATTTGACAAATATAATGAAGGCTTTTAATGCATGGTATGCTCAATGAAAAGTGAAAATCTCCTCTATAAATAAATGATTTCTCTTGGTGGAAAGGAGATAATTTTTTCTAACACAACCTACAAAACCTCTTAACGTTTTCTCTCCACTAATTTTAAAATTCTTGTAGTTCAAATTTTCGGTGATAAAAGAAAAACACAAATTCAAATTTGCTGTAGTGGTCTACCTTGTGTAGTAATTTGCTATTCGTCATTGTATCTTGGGAGACAAACATTTGTTAAATTCTCAAGCACACATCCGAGGGGACGAATCTGTGTTAAGGAAAATGTCTAAAGCATCTTAACGTGTTTTTCTTCTTATTCATCTGTTAACGATTCAAGTTTTATTTGGTTATTTTAAATTTCAAGTTAATCCTTATTGCTATATTTTCATATTTGTAGTCATCTAGATTGTCCTAATTGTATAAACTATTTGGATTGCAATTGAAAATATCAATCAACAATATTTGTTTAACAAATTTTACAAATTCAAGTTTGTTGTAATGGTTTACCTTGTGTAGTAAGCTGTTATTCGTTGTTGTATCCTGGGAGACAGTCATTCATTAAATCCTCATACACATATCAGAGGGGACAAATCTATTTTAAGGAAAGCGTCTAACGTGCCTCGACGTGTTTTTCTTCTTATTCATCTGTTAACGGTTCATGTTTTATTTGATTATTTTAAATTTCAAGTTCATCCTTATTGCTATATTTTCATACTTGTAGCCATCTAGATTATCCTAATTATATAAACTATTTGGATAACATCCCGTACTATTAGTTAGAAAGAAGGATAATACTTGGCACCTTTGTGTTTAGAGTAAAATATTCAAACATTTTTTTTATTTTTTATTAAATAAATATTGATAAATAGAGGTGTGTTCCAAAAATAATGAAGTCAACATTGAGGGTGTCGACTTTACAGTCGGTACTAATAATGTCAACTTTGAAGTCAACGTTGGGAGTGTCGGCTTTAAAGTCAGTACTTGAAATAACGACTTTGAAGTTGACATTGGGAGTGTTAACTTCAGCCAAAATTTTAAAAAAAATAATAATAATTCAAGGGAGAAATGCCAAGATGAAAAAGTCGATCCAACAACCTTTCCAGGAGTTTGATTTCAAGGGATAAGTTAAAAAAAAATGCCTTCGATCCTGAGCAAAAGATTCAATTCATAGAAAGAAATCCAATTAAATCGAGGATGTCGACTTCAAGGGATAGTTAAAAAAAAAAAAAGCCTTCCAGGAGTTCGATCCTCTCAGCAAAAGATTCAATTCCAACAATCACAGCAAAAGTGCCTTCTAGGAGAAAATGACCTCCAACTTCATAGATTCAATTCAACAACTCTAGGAAAAAAAAATGAATTTACAGCAAGAAACATAAATACATTCTGTCTTTAAGATGAAGAACAGATCATTCCAAAATAAACACAAATGTTGAATTATCTTATCCCACCGTCACAAGCACATATTCTCTTTTATTCCAAGGAAGAAATTACACGGAAGGCATATCGATTTGGCTGGCTCGCAATCAACTTCTCTCAGAATAGTTCGCAACCCTTTGCCTGCTGCATTTGCCAAGGGATGCAGCCTATGAACTGGTCCAGTCGTGTATTTTTGATTTTCCCTTTCTTTTTCAAATGAAACTCCAAATCGACTCTCCACATTTGCAAGCACAAATTAAATACTTGGAATAGGCCATTGAGCGTCAAAAAGAGAAAAACAATAATGATAACCACTGTTTTTTTTTTCAAAAATCAATTTTAAAAATTGGGGGGAAGATCGGAACTGGGAGGAGGGGGGCGGCAGTCAAGGGGAGAGGTGCGGGTGGGTTGGGATTGCACAAGGGGGAGGAAAAATTGGGAAGGGGAGAAGAAGGGGAGTGCCAATTTTTTTTCTTTCTTTTTCTGTCCAAAGAATGGGGGTGAGGGTTGGAGGGAGTAGGGAGGAAGGGGGCAGCAGTGGGTTCGGCAAGGGGAGAAAAGGACAGATGGATGAGGGGTGGGGGGGGGGGGGGAGAGGGATGTGGGCAACGGGGAGAGGAGAGAAAAAAGCAAGGAGGGAGAAGGAGAAAGAAAGAGAAAAAAGAAAGAAGGACTCCACTTGTGTAGGTTTTTTTTTAAAAAAGCCATTTTGTGTGAAGTCGACACTCTTGGTGTCGACTTTAAGTCGGCACTATGAGTACCGACTTTAAAGTCGATACTCCCAATGTCGACTTCTAAGTCGATTTTTACAGTGTCGACTTCGTTATTTTTGGAACCATTTTTTTTTAAAAATATTTATTTAATTTTTATTTTAATAATTAAGTTTTTTTGGAAAAACTCTGTGTTTATTATAGATGTCTAAATGAGTTAACCATAAAAGATAGATTTCCCATTCCAAACACAAATGAATTATTTGATAAACTATTTGGTTTTGAAATCTATTCAAAAATTGACTTGAGATCCGAATATCATCAAATAAAATTCAAACTACAAGATACACTTACAACAATTTTATAAACTCATCATGAGCATTATGAATTTTGGGTAATATCTTTTGATTTGACTAATGCTCCAGCCACCTTTCAAACCCTAATGAACCAAAATTTTCAACTTTATTTTATATATTTTATTCTTGTTTTCTTTAATGACATCCTAATCTACAATCCTACCATAGAGTTGCATATAGAGCAGTAGAAAATTGTTCTAATGATTTTGAAAACTCATTAGTTATATGCTAATCACACAAAATTTTCATTTGCGCAAAAGAAAATTGAGTATTTGGGCCATTTTATGTCTCAAGAAGAAGTGCGAATAATTCTAAAATAGAATGTAGGCTTAACTAGCCTACACCCAATGACATAAATTCTTTGAAGAGATTTCTTGGATTGGCAAGATATTATAGAAAACTTGTAAAAAATTATGAAGTTTTGAGTAAACCATTAACATCATTGCTTAAGAAAGATAGCTTTTTTGGGTTTTCAAAAGCAGATTTAGCTTTTTAACGGTTGAAGAGGACCATGAATACATTACCAGTCTTAAAGTTGCCTAATTTTTTCAAAATCTTTTATCATTGAGACAAACACCTCAAACAAGGGCATGGTGGTAGAGTTTTGTTTTGTTTTTTTTTTTGTTGTGTTTTTTTTTTTCTAAGCATGGTGGCAGTGTTGATGCAAGAAACATAGACAATATCCTATGCAAGAGATAGATGAGATGCACATGTTTCTCTTAAGGATAAAATCAAAAGAAATATACTCAACTTAGTTAATTGAAACTTTCTTATGTTGCCCTTTTTTTCTTCCAATCACCACCACCTCAATTCTATTGCCACTATCCATCTTTTTCCACTGCCACTCAACACGTTAATTTTTGTTTTGTTTTCTCATTCTCTTCTTTCTTTTCCACTGCCACTGCAAGTTGAACTTTGCAATGCTGATTTGCTAATGCTACCAATTGTCATTACTCAATTACTCGAAACTATTGTAATTTTCCTCACCATTAGTTGTCGTTCTTTTTTTTTTTTTTAATCTTTTGGTCTCAATCTATCATTTTCAATTTTCTTCCACCACCTTGATAGCCATAAGTTCATTGTGCCAAAAAGACAAATAAGGCAAACCTACTTATATCGTTCTTTTTGCCTTTTCATACATGGTGAACTTGCATTTCTTCTTCTAAATGGAAGACTGCACAGTGCCTTTTCACTCTTTTTTCCAATTTCTTTTTTCCATTTTGTCCCAAAACTTTTATGGGGACTTAAGTGTGTGTAGGGTAGTTTGTTTGTTTGTTTTTTTTTTTGTTGATTTTGCCCTTAAAAGAACCACGGGCATATCAATTATATAAGATGGGTTGCATTAATTTTGATTAGAGGTTTCAATTGAATTTATTTGGAAAAATTATTAAAGTTGAGGGACTCCTTTAAAAGTTTTTCAACGTTAGGCATGTAGTAAAACTTAGTATGAAGTTAAAGTACCAATTGCATGATTTATCCTATATCTAGCTTTCCTCTAGGACCAATCTATTTGGCATTTATGGCCTAAACAAGCATATGTTATAAGAAGAAAATTTAAGCTTACAAATAGGTACTACTATGTTTTCAAATTCATCATATTGTGATTTTACCTTTTAGTTGATTTCATGTGTGTAACCTATAGTAGATATATTTCTTTGTAATTTTGATACTTTGCCTCCCTTTGATAGAAAAAAGAAAAAGAAAATTTTCAAATTAATGCTTCTCAAAAGGGGTAGTATTGTTTAATTGAATTGGTGAATCACACCTAATTAACTCAAGAGGCTACTTGAATTTCTATTACTTCAAAGAAAACAATATTGTGTATATTTTCAATTTACAGTTATTTATAGTTAAGAAAGTTGTTACGTGGCACTTAGTTGTCGATCAATATCAATGAGTTTAATAGTGTTATAAAATACCAATAAGTATCAACATTTCAATGTTGTGCTTCGATCATGGCCTAAATTGGGTTTTACTATCAAGATTAATACTTGGTTATATATTTTGGAAAATGAATTAACCAAACTCCTTTTTTGGCCTTATATTAAATGAGTTTAATAATATTTTAAATCCTCTATTAAACAAGAGAGAGGAGAAAAAAAGCTAAAAGCAAAAAGAAGAGGAGGGAAAAAGTGGAACGAGAGAGGAAATGAGATGAGAAGGAATAGAAGAGAGACAAGGGAGAAAATGAAAAGAAAGAGAAGCAAATAGAAAGAAAATGGAATGAAATATAAGTAAATAGAAAGAAATGAGATGAGAGAGAATGTAAGAGAAGAGTAAAGAGAAGAGAGATAGATAAAGTGGGTGGAGACAGAAGTGAGAGGAGAGATGAGATAGCATGTTGGAGGATTGTAGATTCACCATAGGAAATAAGTGTTGTTAAACACCTAATATTAACTTCTCAATTCACAACAGGACTAATGCTCATCCTTGGTAGGCTTAGTTACTAATCCATGTTAGAGGTCCAACATGTATTCTTTCTATCACACATTAAAAAGCTAATCATAGTCTCGAAGCAAATACATCCATATATATTCTATATCATGTTTCGTTGTTGAATGAAATCGATGGTAGCTGGTATCACTGAATCTTGTAGCCGTATAAAGCTTCAAAAGGAGTCATGTTGATGCTATTGTGAAATGAAGTATTGTACCACCACTCTGCAAGTGAGATCCATTTGCTCCAGCTTGTGGGTTTTTCACAAGTGAAACACCTCAAATATGTCTCTAAATATTGGTTAACTATCTTAGTTTGACCATCACTTTGAGGATGATAGGAGGTAATGTAATTGAGGTTGATGCCTAGCTGCTGAAAGAGGGATTTCCAAAAATAACTGGTGAATACTTTGTCGCGATCACTGATAATGAATGAGGGTAATGCATGCAACTTGAAGATATTCTCCAGAAAAATTTATGCTACTGCTAGGGCTGAAATAGGATGTGATAGTGGAATGAAATGGCTGAATTTAGTAAATCTGTCCACTATAACCATGATCATATCAAAACCCTGAGACTGTGGTAGCTTCTCAATGAAATCAATGGTTATTTGTGACTAGACTTGTTGTGGGATTTCTAATGGTTGTAGTGGGGGGGGGGGGGGGGGGAATTCACGACACGAACATAAAAATATGACACGAAATTATCACACAAAATGTTGACATGAACCTAACACGAAAACATGACACAAAAATGAAAACAAGTAAGGTTCGCGAGTCATATTCGAATTCATAATTAATTTGTAATACTTATATCAAAACATGACCCCGTGAACCCGAAACATGACCTATTGCCACCCCTAGTTGTAGTAATCCAGAATAATGCAAGTGCTCGTTTTTATTTCTTTGGCAGACTTCACAATTGCTTACATGTTGAATGACATCTTTCTTCATTTGTGGCCAAAAGAAACCATTTTTAGTCTCTGTAAGGTGGCTTGTTGTCCTGAGTGACCTCTTAAAGGTGTGGCGTGCATCTCTCGAATTAATTGTCTTTTGAGATCATACGAATTCCTCACATAAATCCTGGCTCCTTTCTTTAGAATGCCATGGTCATACTGAAAACCAGGTTCAGCCTGTGGAGTTATCATCAATTTGGCTATTATAGAAGTACACTCTTTATCTATTTGATAACTATCTTCTAATTGTTGCACCCACTCAGGCTTTGAAGAAGATATTGCTAGTGCCATTCCAACTGATTCCTCTACTTCAGTTTCCATTGTTCTTTTGGATAATGCATCAGCAGCCTTATTGTCAATCCCTTTCTTATACTTGATTTCGTAGCTCAGGCCTAACAACTTAGTCAGCCACTTATGTTTCAAGGGAATATTAAGCTTTTGCTCTAACAGATACTTCAAGGATTGATGATCAGTTCTTATAATGAAATGACTTCCTACCAAATAATGCTTCCACTTGTTTACTGCCATCACTAGTGCTAGCAACTTCTTTTTGTAGATAGAAAGCCCTTTATTTTGAGTATTAAAAGACTTGCTCATATATACAATAGGTTGTTCGTCCTGCATTAGTATAGCCCCTATACCAATATAGCATGCATCAGTTTCAATCACAAAGTCTTGGGAGAAATTGGGCATCCGGAGTACTAGAGCTGAACACATGGCTACCTTTAGTTGCTCAAAAGTTGTATTGGCATTAGGGTTCCATTGGAAGCTATCCTTCTTAAGTAGATTTGTTAGAGGTCTACTTATGATGCCATAGCCTTTGATAAATCTTCTGTAATATCCCGTTAATCCCAAAAATCCCCTTAACTGTTTAACATTGGTTTGTTGAGGCCAACTGAGCACACTATCAACCTTCGAGCTGTCCATGCTAACACTCTTTTCTGAGATAATGTGGCTAAGGTATTTCACTTCAGTTTGAGCAAATAAGCACTTGGAAAGTTTGGCAAATAGCTGGTGCTCCCTCAAAACTTGTAAAACAATACTCAAATGTTTGGCATGAGATTCAATTTTAGGGTTGTACATCAGTATATCATCAAAAATACATGAACAAATTTTCTCAAATATGGTTCATTAATAATTGAAAGGTTGAGGGGGCATTTGTAAGCCCAAAGGGCATGACATGGAACTCATAATGGCCTAAATGAGTTTGGAAGGCAATTTTTGGAATGTCTTTTGTTTGCATTCTGATTTGGTGATAACTAGATCTTAGGTCTATTTTTTAATAAAATTTGGAATCAAAGAGCTCATCTAAAAGCTCATCAATATTTGGTATTGGAAATCTATGTTTAATGGTCAACTCATTGAGGTGTCTGTAGTCTATGCATAATATCCATGTGCCATCTTTTTTATAACCAAAAGAACAAGAGATGCATAAGGACTGTTGCTAGGTTGGATGGTGCCATTATCAAGCATTTCAACAACATATTTTTCTATTTCTGTTTTATGAGCATGAGGGTACCTATAAGGCTTGAGTCTAAAAGGTTTAGCATCAGGCTTTAATGGAATGTTGTGATCACGTGATCTAAAAGGAGGTAAGGTCTGTGGTAGGTCAAACACATCTGAATATTGTGATAGCAACTTTGAGATAAGCTTAGGATGTTTTACCTTTGTGCTGTCACTTGACTCAGTAGCTACATTAAGGTGCAGGGTTGTTGCTAGCTTCCTCTTCATGGCCATAAAGGGTTTGGTATCCCTGCCCCTTATAAGCTTCATTTGAGAATTCTCCACACAACCTTGCAGCAGCAATTCTTCTCCCTGATGTTGAAACTGGATGTTAAGCTACTTGAAATCAAAAGTAATAGGACTATAATGAGACATCCAATCTACTCAAAAAATCACATCCCAGTCACCTATCTCCATGATTCTGATATCAAACTTGAATTTGTAACCTTGAATAGACCATTCTTGTTAAGGACAAACAACTGTGCTAGTGAGTGAGCTCCCATCAACCATTGTTACTGTGAATGGGGACATTGCTTGGTACCAAAGAGATAAGTTCTGGACTACTCTATAGTTGATATAACTATGAGTACTGCCTATATCTACCAAGATGTGAATAGTAGCCTTCTGGATCAAACCTTCTAGTGTAATAGTCTTCATTTTGATGTTATCTGATAGAGCATGAAAGGAAACATCTATAACTTAACCTTTTTTATCCTCCTCGATTTCCTAAAAATCTAGTTCTTCATTCTCCTGGTCTTCCTCCTCTATATCTGAAACCATGTAATTGATTTGTTTCATCTTACATTCTAGCCCTAATCCAAACTTCTCCCCACATTTGAAACATAATCCCAAGTTTCTTCCTCTCTGAATCTCTTGTGAAGAGATTTTCTTGTATGCACCATGATCTTGCCCATTACCCTTGTTGAATATGGATGCTGGAATTGTATATTGGCTTGGTGTTCTTGTTCTATTTTGGACAAAACTAAAAGCATAATCAGCCCCTTGTTTATAGCTACTTTTGTTCCTCTTTGCCCCATTTTCTAGAACTTGTTCTTGCCATTGTGCTATCTCAAATGCATCCAAGAGGGTTTCTAGCTTGTGCATTCTTACGACTGGTTTGATTTCTTCCTTCAAGCCACTGATAAAGGAGGATATGAAGTAAACTTTACACAGTCGGGGGTCTTTTATCAACATTAAGGTCCTCAACTCAAATGATTCCTAATATTCAAGAACAGAATGTTCTTGCTGCAGTTTGTTGAAAGCTTCTACTTCATCCACCTTTTCTTTTTCTGCAAATCTTTTGATGAGTAGCATTCTAAACTCAGCCCAATTCAGACTTTCTATCGTCATCTTAATTGCCTGGTACCATACATCCACTTTTTCCTTCCATGTACAACTCAATAACATCCAATTTCTGGCTTTCATCAACTTGATTCACATCAAAAAATTTCTCACACTTCCGAAGCCATTCATTGGGATTTTCCTCAAAGAAAATATGTAACTCCACTCTGGGAAACAAGGAAGTGTGTGTGTGCATAGATTTTCCCCAATATTCCCTAGGACCCCTTTGTACCTTATCTCCCTTGATCGTTCTGAGTCTCGTTTTTTGAGTGGGTAGCAATGAAGTGTTTACCCCATGGGTAGATTCACCTTCTGCATAAACCTTATCATTCTTCAGGAAATTCATTAGATTGTCAATTTTGAAGTCACTCATCTGCATCTGAGCTTGCATGTTCGTGTGGGGTATTACTTAATTCACATGAAAAGTATGGAATTTTCGTGTGAGCAAGCATGCGGAGTGTGGTGGATTGTCATGAATATGGGATTTCCATAAGGGGTTTATATGATCTTGAGTTCTTTCGCCTCACAAGCTAACTTTTATGATGGATTCCCTCAAGATCATGACAAAATTCTATATCATTAGCATTGGCAATGGGCAAGTTTGGCGCAGGGCCTCGTTTGTTGAAACCCTGTTTTGCTATATGCACTCCGTCTCACTTTTTCACGAATATCTAATTGGGTCTCGTTTTTAATAAAAATTAATTTTTTAATATTTTAAATCATACAATAATAAAAAAAATTACACTAAAATTTAACAAAAAATATATTAGACTAAAATAAATTACATAATTAATACTAAAAACTATAAATACTAAATGGTATATAATAGTGCTAAGTAGTATAAATTACATAATAATATATAAATATAAGCACTAAGTAATATACTATGAGTACTAATAATATGATATAATGAAAAAAAAAAGTGAATGAATAACAATTCATAATTAATAGAAAATGAATAGTAAACTAACAGTAAGTAATAACTAATGTTGGAATATGATAATTAAAAATTTTATTATTATAATCTTAATATAAATATAGTCTAATGATAATTAAGAAATAATTGAACAAAAAATTAATATTCTAATTAATATTAGTAAATAATAATATATAATCATATAAATAATATATTTACTAATATGTATAAATAAATAAATAAATAAATAATATATATATATATATATATATATAATATAAATAACAAATAAACGGGTAAACGGGGCGGTCACTTAGTGTGCAGGAGAAAAATTCTCCTTACACTTGCACATGTCACCCTTTACACCTGCCTATTGGGGGTTAAATAAGGCAAGTAGTCATAGGTGGTGGGTGGAATTTCTATCCTTATATATCATCCTATTTTAGGGCTTTTTTCCCCAATTTTGTTCTGAAAAATTTCATCCCATGAGATATGCAGTACCATGTTGATGCTGTATATTCTCTTTCTTATGAAACTTCTTTTTTTTTTTTTCATTTTACTAGTGATTCATGTTGGTTAAATGAGAATCACAAATATCAATTAATCAATAAAATTTGTCTTCATAAATGCCCATCATTAAAAAGACCAAAAACATGTAGATTGTTGCTTCGAGGAAAAAGACTATGAGGGTATTTTGTTGTGATATTTTAGAAATGGAAATAAGAACTAAATTAAAATAGGGTATTTTTTATAACACCATCAGTTTAAAATTTTGAAATTCAAATACTAAAACTAGTAAATAACTCAAGTATGAACTTTTCATTTTCTCTCTCTCTCTTCCCTTCCATTTTTTCTTACTTTCTTGCTCTTTCCTTCTCTCTTATTTATGTACTATATGTATCCGATATATTTATTAGGTCAGTGAAGTTTAGATTTTTCACCTTATATATCATTCCTCAATCATGATAATATGATTGTTAATTTTAAATGAGTAGGTATATTCCACAAACTTCAACAATTTTTTTTCCAAATAGTAACACCTTTTTATAACTGCTGATCATCTCACCCCATTAGTGTGAATTTAAGCCCTTAAAACAACACTTATTTTCACTGTCCTCTTATTGAATTTTGTTGGGTATACTTTTTGTTTTTTTTTTTTTGAGACTTTGGATCATATATACATAGGAAATTTATTAGCTGAAAAAAATATTAAAGGATAAATATCCAACTCCTCGAAGTAATTCAATCTTATGATTCGTTACTATTCGCATATAGCTTTTTTTTAGGTGCTCATTTTGTATGAATTTTCAGTTTAATGTTTCTATTTAGTTAGAAATAAAGGCTCAAGCTTTTAGACAATCTCTTTAATAAATCTGTTTAACTTATTGGACAATTCACCTTAGGAAATTCCAAAATCAATTGCAAAGTCTTCTACGTTATATTTTCTTTATTCTTTTTTATTTGGCTTCCTACTCTTTACCTTTCATTTTGTGCAAAATGGGAAAGTTTTAATCCTTGGAGTTAGGGGTGTAAACTAATTAGTACGTTCGGTGAACAATTCATGAACAATGTCGGTTACGTTCGTTTGTTAAGGTAAATGAACAATAAACGAACCGAATAGGAACAAACATGTGTTTGGTTTGTTTATATTCACGAACAAGCTCATTTAGTGTTCATAAACAAGCTCGTTTAATGTTCATATAAAGCTTGTTTATTATTCGTTTATATTAAAATAATAATATAAATATAATATAATATATATAAATATATAAAATAATATTAGTAATTGTCAAAACGACGTCATTTACGAACATGTTCGTTTAATCATTCATAAATATGTTAACGAACTATTCATGAACATATTCATTTAATGTGTTAATGAAAATATTCACGAACATTTATTGAACACTAATAAATAAAGATAAACAAGCTCGAACACAAATATGAAAACTTAAATTAACACGAGTCGATCTCAAATAGTCTTAAAAATAAACGAACAGTTCACGAACGATGTTCGTTCATTTATGTTCAGCTTATTTACACCCTTACATGGAGTTTGAAAGTGTATTTCTGAACGATATTGAACTACAAGTATTTAGCTTTTTTTTCACCTAACGCTATCGGGAGGCTAATATAGTCATTGATAGCTTGTTTAAATGGGAAATTTTAAAAAAATAGCACCTTTTCAATTAGATAGTTGAAATATAGCATATCCTAAAACTTTTTTCACCAAATTAGCAAGTCAAGGTAGTTTGACCCTGTGAAAAGACCTAACTGCCCTCTGTACAAAAGATGAGAACTGTCACACCAAAAGCATCGTTTCAAGTTTCTTCGCTTCACACTATGTCCTTCATCACGCCAATTAGAATTTCCCTGCCCACCTTCTTCCTTCTACATCCATTCAATATCACCGTTCACAAAATCCATTCTCGTCTTCATCAATGGCACACACGCGAGGAGCAAACGCATCTTCAAGCAAAAAGTACGCCATTATAGAGAAGAAAACACAAAAGCCGATGAATGAGAACAATGTCAGTGGAAATTTGCTTAGAAATTTTTTTCTTCATTGCTATAACGGCGAGCATAAACCTGACATACATAAAATGCTTTATTTGCTAATTAACCTACATGTTGATTATAGATTTTAGAAGAAATATGATTGCAATAGGGTTTTGTGTGTTTTTTTATGTAATCGTGATTGCGATAGGTTCGAACATATTAAAATTGTGCATATCCTACAACTGAGAGTGTTTTTTGTTTATATTTGAATTGGGTTTGCATATGAAATTGGTCAAGCATATTTCTAAAAATAGTCAAAAATTTTCATCTTACCTCGAGCACCATGTCGAGCACGTGCTAAAAATAATCGAGCATGATGAACACTTGTCAGCACTTGCTCGATCAGTTCTCGAGCTCTTAGTTGTGATCGAGCATTATGTCAAGCACTTAGTTAACTTATATCAAGCACTATGTCGAGCACTACGTTGAGCACTACTCGATCATTATGTCGAGCACTATGTCGAGCAATTTCATTGTTACATCGAGTACTATACTGATTTGTTTTATTTTGTGCAGGATTCTCTCAAGGATCAAATGGTCGTTCAGGGTGATTTTTTCAATGTCTAGGTTTCTCAATACTACTATTATGAGGCCAATATGAAGAGGATCAAGACCAAACTAACAGATACACAAAAGGAAATACTCAAAAAGGAAGAGTTGCCTTGCTGAAATTGCTCTTGATCATGAGCATACATTTTGGTGCAAACAGATAATCCACAGCATGTTGTTGTGGCAACTTAAGCCAAATGAGGAGTCCAAATTAGATAATAGCGTCTTCTTCAACTTTGCGGGTAAAAATGTGAAATTTGGCAAACTATAGTTTGCACTCATCACGAGTCTCAAGATGTGAGACTATGAGAGTGAATATGCCAAATTTCAAGCACCTAATGGTCCGTATGCCATAGCCAAGTACTTGAAGCCCCAAGGTGATACATGTGAAATTACCTACGATGCAGTGTTCAAGGCTTACAATCGAATAGACACAAGTTTTTTAGACAATGAGGTTGTGTCCATGACACTGTTGTTGTTGTACACATCTATCAATGGCGCATAAAAGAGAAACTGGATAGACGACAAGGTGGTTCACTTAGCCTGTAATTGGAGGCAGTTTGATTAAATGCCATGGGGTGAATTATCTTACAGGACCACTGTGGATAGTGTTAAAAAATCAATCGTCAATGCCTTGAAGCAATCCAAAGACCCAGAAAATAGGACGTACACTATTGGTGTATTTTCCATTGCTTCGAGGGTAAGGATTTTAAACGCATGTTAAATTTTAATTTTGTTTGTGCTCTAAATTCATAGAATTAATTATGCTCTTTTTATTTTTATGAATCTCAGGTGTTCGCATATGAGCTAATGCTACATTTGGAGCATTTCTCATTGGTGCATAAGGTCGAAACCTCTAAATGCAGACCCAGGATGTTCAATTGGAAAGGAGTGAAGACACACTGTGCTGATTAAGAAAAAAAATAGGTGCGGGACAAAAGAACAATCATAAGGGAGGTTTGAATTGTTTACTACCTTAATCCAACTTATCTCTTTTATTTCGAGTATGTGTCAAACACATCTCGAGCACTATGTCTAAGGAGTGTGCTTCTCGAGCATTAAGTCGATTATGTGTCGAGCACTAGTTCAGTATATGTAAACTCAGTGGTTTTCAAGCACTTAGTCGAGCGTCTCTTGAGCACAAATTCCAAATAGTCTATTAACTATGTTGCTCAAGATAAGGTTGAGCATTTATTGAGCACTAATTCCAAATGCCACTTTAGTTGCGTGGTTTTTGAGCACTTAGTCGAGTCTATGTCAAGCACTTTGTCCATAGAGTATGTAAAGTTCGTGCTTTCGAGCACGTAGTCGTGCCTGTCTCGAGCATTAGGTCTAGTTAGTATGTTGTTTTTTATTTTATGATCATCTCAACATACCTAAATTGACTCTTCTTATGATTTACCTTTACTTGTATTACAGAAAGTGAAAGTGACACCAATAACACCAACTCCAGAAGAAAGAGAAATTTTTTTGCAATGGGAAGAAGCAAAGGAAATTGCGGAAGGGGCTGCATTTGAAAGAGAATGAGAAGAAGAAGATGATGATATCGTGTAGAGATTTGCAAAAGGCACTGCTTTTAAAGTGTCTCACAAGAAAAGAGTTAGAGAAGAAGATAATTCAGACCCTACAAAGAGATCAAGGGTAAGCAGGGAAAAGAGATGGGAGAAAAGAAGGGGTTTTTTGATCCAAATGTTTGAACAGCAAAAAAGGATTGAAGGGGAATTAAAAGAAACAAAAGAGAAACTCATACAAAGCGATACTCATGTAGCCGAATTGGAGAAACTAATAAGACCAATGCCCGTGTGGCGGAATTGGAAAACAAAGTCAATCAGCTAACTGTTACCATTGAGCATTTGACTGTTACCGTCAAACATTTGTCAACCAACAAAAGTTGAAAAGAAGATGTTCGTGTGGATGAAGATACCTCTATAGATGAAGAAAAAGCTAGTGAAGATGATGAAACCATTTCAGTTAAAGAAAAAGGCAGTAAGGATAAAGAATCTTCTGATACAGATGATGATGACAAGAAGGATGATGCTGACAATGATAAAGGTGGTGAGTTGCCAGAAGGGGATGCAAGTGAGGAGACTAGTGACAAGAATGATGGTGATGATAATGATAATAATGACAATGATGAAGAAACAGAAGCGGCTGATAATGGTGGTTATAGCCACGAGGAGAAGAAGACCGAAGAAGATGAGAGAAAACATGATAGAAATGACGAGGTTGATGTAATGGCTATTGTTCATCAAATCCCTAATGAACACATTACTCCGTCCACTCCCATCATAACACTTGAGAGTGCTTCGCCACCACATATAAAAAAAAAAAAGATGAGGTTGATGTAGTGGCTATTGTTCATCAAATCACTGATGAACACACTACTCCATCCATTCCCACCATACCATTTGAGAGTGCTCAGTCACCACCTATCAAAGAAAATGAGAAGAGCACTGTTGAAGATAAAGCAACTAGGGGGTCTCAACTTGGGACCTACTCTTGACTTTACAGAGCTCAATCAGGATCAAAATCCAATTACTGGCATTATCTGGAGTATCCAGGTTTTTGAGCCAGGACTTGAAGATGCTAAAGAAATGAATAAGTGGCTAAGAAAGAAGAACACACGTCAATATTTGCGGACGCCACTTTTTCACTTGATTTCGATCTGGTCAAGACATTGATGAAATTTTTTTTGACTCACAAGTCATGTAATACTTTCATTCTTTTTTCCTTTTGTGAATTATTACACAACATTATCTCTTAACCAAACATACTTTAATTTTTGCAGCATCTTGATTTGTATACGTCCATGCTGCGCAGAAGGATTGGTGTTATAGGACGCAAAAATATATCTATTATGAAGACCTACTTCGATATAAGTTATGTTGAATTTTTCATTTCATATGATAATACAGTCGATCAGGTGTCTAACATGTGTCGAGTTATGTCGATCATATGTCGAGCACGTGTGAAGCATGTGTAATTCCATTATTGAGCACTATGTCGATCATGCGTGAGCACATGTTGAGTATGTATCGAGCCCTATGAAGAAATATATTCTTGCATTACTCTAACTTATGTTGTTACTTGTTTTGCTGACAGGTTGGTATGAAGAAGTTAGATGCAACCAATCGGGATCCAACATATGATGATCTTGCCAGGAAACAATTTGTTGGTTCCTGCCCATATGAAGTTAACTGCTATAGAGTAGACTTTGTTTTATTCCCATGTCATATAGATGACAACCATTGGATATTGGTGAAGATAGATATTTATAAACAAATATTTCATGTGTATAATCCAATGGATCAAGGGAGTAGGGCTAAAATTAGAATATCTTGTTAGAATAATGCCCAAGATACTCCAAGCATGTGAATTTTATAATATCTTTGTCAAAGAAAAACCAAGCAAGGACAACTGGCAAGTGGTCATCGAGGAAAATCTAATGCATCAAGGAAAATGGTTAGTATCGACGTATGCTAAAACTTTTTATATTCACATACTTATTGCAATGACTAGCTATGTAATGATTTGGTTTTTTTAGAACTAGAGATTGTGGTGTTTTCGTATTAAAATAGGCTAAATTCATTATACATGGGTTGTCACTTAATACGATTACACGCAACAAAGCAATGAATATCCGTAGATTGCAGTTGCACTATTCGTGTATGCAAGTGAGAAGGATGCTAAGTTAGGAGAAAAGAGTGCGAAAGCCAGACGTAAACCCCGATGAAAAGGGATATTTATGAGTCATTCATTGTGTAAATATACAATCTTTTGATATATATTTTGTTGTGCAAATATACATTAGTTTGATAAATATATTAGTTGTGTAAATATGCATTCTTTTTAATATATACAGTTAGTTGTGTAAATATACAGTCGTTTAATATATATAAATTAAGTTGTGTAATTTATGTATTCTTTTGCCGTTTACATTTGGTTGTGTTTACATAAAATTTATGGGCCTTAACAGTCAAATTTCCTATATATTTAGGGGTACAAATAACATTGGAATTGTAATGCTCGATAGAGGCTGAGCAAGCCTGTGTATGTGCTTGTCGTATGCTCGATGGAAGTTCGATGAATGATTGATATACGTGCTCGGCTAAATATCGACATAGCATCGAACAGGTCTATGTCTCTGTTTGTGCTCAATGTAAGATCGATGTATGATAGATATACGTGCTCAACTAAATATCAACAAAGGCTCAACCACGTTTGTGTCTGTGCTCGACGTACGTGCAAGAAAAAGAAAATTCATTCAACAGATGAGAAAAAAGTTGCAAAAAAATGTGGCCAATGCGAAGAGATCGGACATAACCGTTCAAACTTGCTATATTGATGTCATGTTTATTTTTCTTTATTTCATATTTTAATGTATATTACTACATTTTATTCAATTTATGCAATTTCCTTATTCGAGGCTAGAGATAAAAAGTGATGTCAATTTATTAAATTTCATAACAAATTACGCAATAAAAACAACAATACTTGATGTTTAATTATTATAATACAACACATTACCAAGCAAAATAAATACAATATTCAAATACTTTATATCTAACATTCATATATGCCTTCGTGTTTGAATTTTGCTCTCAGGGTAGCTTCATAACTGATAAATACACATTACACTAAAAGACCATTTGATCAACCCCAGGCTCAACAATGATTTCTCCCATAGAAAGAGGGACATCTTGAATACCTTATTTGATGAAATCAGTGTAATTTGATAGAGTTGGTAACAAATAAAACCGTGGTGTTCAAAGAAGGCTATTGATGCCTTCCTTATATAATTTCTTCAAAAAACCAACACCCAAATCTTATATTGATCTTCAGTTCAAAATATCATTCTCGTCCACTAAATCAATGTCATCTATATCCGTCGCTCGTGATCCATTAGCAACTTTATCTTGCACGAACTAAAACAATTCAGTATAGTGCTCGAGGTAATAATGAAATGTTCGACTTAATGCTCGTCAAGAATTCGAGAAATGCTTGAGTGTTCATCATTCAAGCATGCTCAACTATTTTGGACTAGAGCTCGAATAGGTGCTCGAGGCATGTGAAATTTTTTTACTCTTTTTCGACTTATGCTCTACCAATTTCAAATGTAAGAACATAAAAGGAAAAACAATCAGACTATAGAACAATCAAGATACAAATACTTCTGTACCAAAATACTGGAAAAAAAAATTCAAACCTTTCCATTATAAATTGAAGTAATAAGGATATTAGATATCTTGGTATCTTGAATATCCAAGTCAACAAGATTCACAACCTCCCTGTCAAATGATGCACCAAAGGCAAAAAATAATATCCAGACAAGCAGTTCCTTCTGAGTTTCTCTAAGTTTGGTCCTTATCCTTTGCATATTTGCTTCATGGTAGCAGTACTAAGAAACCTGGGTGTTGAAAAAATTGCACTAAACGATCATTGAACTTACGTCGAGCATAGACACATACCTTGTTCTGGTTTGTCATCTATTGCAATTTTTTCTCTATATCCTCTGCATATTTACTTCATGGTAGTAGTACTAAGAAACCTGGGCATTGAAAAAATTGCCTTTGAGCGACCATCAAACTTCGTCAAGCACGCAGACCACGGACCTTGTTCTGGTTTGTCGTCTGTTGCAATTTTTTCTCTATGGTGGTGACTTTTTTGTTTGAAAACGCCAATCCTCTGGTGTACGTGCCATTGACATAGACAATAGACAAGAATGGAACATATGAAATGGGATATTGAATCGATGAAAGAGGAAGGAAAATGGGTATGGAAATTCAAACATGCCAGATGAAGCAGAAGAATGAAGGGATGAAGAATGAAATGAACAGGCGCGATGGTTCTCATCTTTTGTACAGAGGGGTAGTTAGGTCTTTTCACAGGGTCAAACTACCTTAACTTGCTATTTTGGAAACAAAGTTTTAGCATGTGTTATATTTCAACTATCCAATTGAAAATGTGTTATTTGTACAAATGTCTCTATTTAAACTAGCATATCAGGCCAAATATTTCCAATTCTTCGCACGCATAGAACATTCCAGGATGTGTTAGCTTTTATTTTTCATTGGATAAGGATGAAATTTGTAATTTTAGATTTGTCTAAACCCACCATAAATGTTGTTGTTCAAGTGACAAAATTAATGCTGACTACTTAACCCTTTATTCTGTGAGAGGTAAAACTTCTCTCCCTTTTCAATGTAATTTTGTCTTATATCATTAAGGGTAACCAATTTCACTAGTTGCATAAGAGATGTTTTCCCAAAAAAAAAAAAGGGTGGTACTATCAAACAAGCTAATCTACCATACTTTTTTATTCTTTTTCAAAAAAAATTTTATGTACTATGTGTCTTTAGCTTGGCACTCAATTATTTACATTCTTTATCCAAACATTGTTTATTTATCATCATTAAAAATAGGAAAAATTGATCGGTAGGTGCTTTTTTGCTAGTCTAAATTCCATTTCTTACCTTGGCCTGGAGCTATATATGGAGGTTTCCATGGTAGGTGCTATTGTCTTCGGTATCCTTTAAGTGGAGCTTGAGAGGTTGGCTTCGAAAGAGTTCATGAATATCTTTAGGGAAAGAAAGAATGATGATGAACTCATGAGGAGGCTCAGGAGAAATTTGCTGGCCATTAAGCCTGTGCTTGATGATGTAGAGAACAGCTTTTATGTGAGTGAACTATAAGGTTTTTCTATATGTGAGCTTATATTAATTAATGTTTGTTTTGGATTTGGTTTAATAAAGTTATATATAAAGGCTTTTAATTAGTATAATGTGAGACTATCTTATGTGGGTTGCAGTTAGCCTGGCCCATGATGAGGGGACTAGGGTTTAGCTATAAATATCAGTTAGCTTCCCTCATCTAACCCGAATCTTTAGAAACACTTTCTACTCATAAAGTTTAGGAGAGAAAAAGGCACTTATCAAAATCAGTTCATACAGGGGGGGTCATAGAGCAGAAGAATTTACCCAGGATCCACTTATTTTCGTATACAGTTATGGATCAAAAGATTGGTACACAATTCTTCACTTTTATCTTTATATTCTAATCATGTATATGTTTGATCCTATGGGGTTTATGCTATTTATTTGCTATCATGTGGTATCAGAGCAAGGCATAGATCATGATTAGAATATTTTATACTTTATTTTGTTGTTTGACCCCATATTCGAAACGATCTTGTCAAAACGAGTTTGATGATGGCTGGCGCCACACGCGGTGATTGAAGCACTATATAACACTTGTGTGATTGAACTTTTCCATCAAGGATGTGGCGCTGTGATTGAATTCAAAGAATTCATTAATCAAAGAAGAAGAAGAAGAAGAAGAAGGGGCGGCCGTGTATCAAGAAAGCAAAAAAAAAAAAGGCGTGACTGACCCACGTATTAGGCCTAATTTTTTTCTTTTTTCAGAACCCTTTTTAGGTTGCATGCAAGTTCATTCGGAGCCTATTGTGGGCGATTTTAGTGTCATTGGTTTCAATTTTTCATGATCTCCATTTGGTATATAATTTACATATTTTTTGACACCATTATACTTATGAAAATCTGAACATAATATAATTTTATACTTTTAGTATAAAATTTAAATATTTATTTTCACTTGTATTTTTATGATTTTTCTAAGTATGTCAAGCGTGTCAATATGCAAATATTCAGTTTATATTATTGTAGAACATGATTACATGCAATTAAATGACATATTGCCATTGTCATTTATATGGTTTAAAATTGCATATAAAATTTTTATATAAGAAATAAAATTTAATATCCTTGGTATGAAAGAATTTCATAAATTCAATTGAATAGTGACCACCAAAGTGGCACACTCACTTGGTTTTATGAAATATCGATCCTAGACTGTGGGGATGTCTGCTTTTTAAATATCCAATCACACTCCCAAAGGGGTGATTGAGTATTAGTTTATGAAGGGATACATGTACAACATGTGCTTGAGGAATGATTGATCTTAGTGGTTCATACACCCAAAGGTGGTAAATTCACGAGGGTTGGAATAAATTCTCATGGCCGTTGTTATGTAGAAGTTTACAATTGTATGTTACGCATTCTGCCCAAAGGTAAATGTATGATGATACATGTGACTTTTTGTAAAATGTACTTATACGGTTTATATTAAATTACACTGTTCTTACATAATTTATATTTTTTGTTATTATCTGTCACATTTTCTGCTAATAGCAACTCACTCACTATTGAAATTCTCACTAGTTCCAATTTTAAGAAATAGAAAGATGATATAATGTTTGGAATGGTTCTGGCGAATATGTCAAATGCCCTTTATAAGGATAAACCTGCAGATCTTACTATAGAAAGTACTAATGCTGAAAAAGAGAAATTTGCAGCTTGGGAAAAGGGCAATCGAATTTGCTTACTGTCTATAAAGCGATTCATTTAGGATCATCTTAAGGTCAACTCGCCAATTAATTGCACTATTAGGCAAATGATAGAACATTTGTTAGTTATGTATTGGGTTTCATCTAATGCTAAGATAGGGGTTCTTCTCTAAACACTTTTCAACATGAGGTATAATGGTACTAGTGGAGTTAGAGATTATATCTTAAAGATGGTAGATCTACAGAGTAAATTTGAGGCACTTAAGATCACTATTTCTACTGCTATGATTGTCTATCAGACTCTCAATACCCTTCTACCTAATTTCCGGATTATAAAGACAAATTACAATTCTCGAAATGAGATCTGGTTCATTAGTGATCCAATAGCCAGGGTGGTGGCCGAAGAAGGGAAATTGAGAGATAGAAAGGGACATCAAACCATGTATGTTTCTGGTGTTAGTGGTATGAGGGGTAAGAAAGCCAAAGCTTTTACCCATAAATGTACTCCTGAGACCACTGACAGCACTCAGAAGATAGACCAAAAGAAAGCATCTTTTAAGAAATCTGATTATTGCTTCTTTTGCAAAAAGAAATGTCACATAAAGAAAATTCTGACAAATACAAGATTTGGTTAACTAAGCATGAGATTACAAGTAATAATTTTTTGGCATTGGTTTGTGAATCAAACCTATCTCAAGCCCTCGTCTAGTTCTTGGTGGCTAGATAGCGTTGCTACTAATCATGTTACAATAATCATACAGAGGTTTAGAAATTGGAAGTAGCCAAATTAAGATGAATTAAGCCTGATAGTAGGAAACAACAGAACAGTTGACGTTAAGTTCATGTGAGATGTCATCTTAATATTAGATTCTGGTTATAATTTAATGTTAAGGAATACTTTTTATGCACCTTCTTTCAGAAAGAATTTAATTTTTGTATTCAAGTTTGGACAAATGTGGCTATTTTTTTGAAATAAAGAACAATATGGTTTCTATGTTTTTTTAATTCAAATAAAGTTGGTAGTTGTATTATGTCCTATGGATTGCATAGATTGTTTTGTTCCCAAAATGCCTCTACGTATGGAACAGTTTTATACATTATGGCATAAGAGACTAAACCACATCTCTAAGGAAAGAGTAGAAAGATTGATAAAGACTGGCATCTTACCTACTCTTAAAGGTGACTTAGAAGATTGTGTAGACTGTTGTAGGGGTAAGATGACTAAAATTAAGAAGAATACAGCAATTAGGAGTTCTAATCTCTTAGAAATTATTCATACTGACATTAGTGGTCCATATACAGCAACTTTGTGTAAAAATTTTTATTTCATCACTTTTATTTATGACTATTCCCAATATGGATATCTGTACTTGATTAAGAATAAGTCTGAGTCTCTTGAGAAATTCAAAATATTTCGAACTGAAATCAAAAAACAATTAGGAAAAATTATAAAAATCGTCAAGTATGATAGGGGTGGTATTATGGTAGGCACGGTAATGCTGGACAACTTAAAGGGTTATTTGCCAAATACCTAGAGAATTCTGGGATTATAACTCAATTCACCATGCCTAACAATCTTGAACAAAATGGTGTGGTTAAAAGGCGAAATCGCACCCTTATGGACATGATGAGGAGTATGGTAAGTAGGAGGTATTTGCCTGAGTTTTTTATGGGGAGAAGTCTTAAAAACAACTCTCTACATTTTGAATAGAGTTCTTACCAAAACCGTTCCATTAACACCGTTTGAGTTATGGACAGGACGTAAACCTAATTTGAACCATCTTAGGCTTTAGGGGTGTCCTAAAGAGGTAAAGCTGTATAATACAACATTAAACAAGTTGGAATCCAGAACAATCATGTGTTATTTTGTATCCTATCCAGATCATTCAAATTGATACAAGTTTTATAATCCAAATGGAGGTACAAGAATTGTAGAATCACAAAAAACTAAGTTCTTAGAACTAGATGTAGCTGAAGAGAATACTTGTTCTTAGACCATCAATGATGATAGTGTGGTGAAAACCATTGCGTCACATTCTCTACTTGTACAGACTATTGTGGAGACTTCTACATTACAACCTGATTAAGTGGGAGTTGATGAAAATATCATTGAGCCTGTGCTTGATGATACTCCTCAATCTCATCAAGAACTGAATAAGGCTGTGATAGCTCCACTCAAGAGGTCTACTAGGGAGAGACGGTCTGCAATACCACTAGACAACATGGTCTATCTTGGAGAGCATAATTATAATATTGGCTGCATGATAGATCTTGTAACTTATACAAAGGCTGTTTCTTGTTTTCAATCAAGTCTGTGGATGGATGCTAAAAGGGATGAGATGTAATCTATGAAAAATAATAATGTATGGGAGCTTGTTGAGTTACTTAAGGGATGCAAGCACATTGGCTGCAAATGGGTATATAAGACCAAAAAGGACTCTAAAGAAAAGATAGAAAAGTTTAAAGCCAAATTAGTAGCCAAGAGATTCACTCAAAGAGAAGGAATAGACTATGAAGCGACTTTTTTCTCCAGTTTCTTCTAAGAATTCTTTCAGAGTGATCATGGCACTAGTAGCTCATCTGGATTTGGAGTTACACCAAATGGATGTTAAAACAAACTTTCTAAATGAAGACCTTGATGAGGAGGTCTATATGGTACCCAAAAGTTTTGCAACTAATGATTCGAAAGTGCTTGTGTGCAGATTTTAAAAGTCTATATATGGACTTAAACAGGCTTCTAGACAATGGTACTTAAAATTTCATAGAGTTGTTACATCATCTGGTTTTGTTAAAAATAAGGTAGATCAATGTTGATGACATTTTGCTTGCCAGTAATGATCTCAGCTTGTTGCATGAGACAAAGCAAATGTTGTCACATAGTTTTGATATGAAAAACTTTGGTGACAAGTCATTTGTCCTCGACATAGAGATCCATAGGGATCGTTCTCGCGGTTTGTTGGGCTTATCTCAGAGGACTTACATAGACCGTGTTTTGGAACGATTCAGTATGCATGAATGCAAGTCGGGAATTGCTCCCGTCGTCAATGGTGATAAACTGAATAAGTCTCAGTGCCTCAAATAGATGTTGAGAAAGCCCAAATGAAGAATGTATCTTATGCTAGTGCACTTGAGAGCATTATGTATGCTTAAGTATGTACTAGACTAGACATTACTTTTGCAACTGGACTTATAGGAGATATTAGGCAAACCCAGGACATGATCATTGGGTAATTACCAAGAACGTTTTTTAAGGTACTTAAAGAGGACAAAAGACTACATGCTAACATATAAACATGTTCAGGTCTTTGAACCACTAGGGTATACGGATGCAGACTTTGCTGGCTGTGAGAATGACATTAAATCGACATCCGATTATGTCTTCAAATTAGCAGCTGGTGCAGTATCTTAGAAAAGTGAAAACATAAGACAATTTCGCCTTTCACTATCCAGGCGGAGTTTATAAGATGCTTTACAGCTGCTACTCAAGCTGTTTGGCTCCGTAATCTCATAAAGGAGTTAGTTGTATTTGATTTTATGGATAAACTCATACAGCTATATTGTGACAATAATTTAGCAGTATTATTCATTAATATTCATAAAGATTTCAAGGGGTCTAAACATATGGAAATAAAGTTCTTGACTATTAAAGAAATAGTACAAAATAGTGACATAGCAATAAAGCATATTTTCACAGATAATATGGCTGTAGATCCACTAACAAAAGGATTTCGCCCATGTGTGTTAGAAAGACACGTCGAAAGTATAGGCTTAATGGCATCATTAGATATTGTAGCTTAGTGGGAGTCGATTTATGCTCATAAAGTTTTCATCTATTCTTTATTGCATTCAGTGAAAATTCTAATATGTGTATTGGCATTTTAATTCAATAAAGTTTAATGAATTTTCCTATTATAGGTTGAATACATATATATAAAGTGCAAGTCTCAAGAAATTGTGTAAACCTTGAGCACAGACTAAAAGGGCATACAGTTATTAATTTGGGATATATGTCTTATACATACAAAGCTTTGTTAACAATAAAGATAAGACATGCATGTTCATTGGAACAATAAAGTTATTCTCTAGTGACACATAAAAAATTTGTGGCACTGAATGAGAGAAAATAGAAACTGACAAAAGGGATAACACATAAAATTTGACTCTATATGAGGTGTTATCTAGTTTGCCGCACTACCACATTGAGTTCATATCAGTAGAGTTAATAGCACTTGTGATCATGGATGGCTCTGTGTGATTACATACAGTACTTTTATGGTTCGGTGTTGAAGGCTCTATGGGATAAGATTGACGATTAAAAGTAATCTCTAAACCAGCATAAAGGTGCGCACATTAAAGTACAATTTTAATTAATATTCGTACAAGTGGGAGAATATAAGGTTTTTCTATATGTGGGCTTATATTAATTAATTTTGTTTTGGGCTTGGTTTAATAAAGTCATATATAAAAGCTTTTAATTAGTCTTATGTGGGATTGACTTGTGTGGGCTGTAATTAGTTTGGCCTATGATGAGAGGTTAGGGTTTAGTTATAAATATGCTCCCTTCTCTAACACTAATTTTCATAAACACTTTCTACCTATAAAGTTTAAGAGAGAGAGCATCAAAGCCAGTTCATACAAGAAGGTCAGGGGTTAGAGGAGAAGAATTTAGTCATGATCCACTTACTTCTATACACGTGGATAAAAGAATTGATGCACAATTCTTCATTTCTATTTTTATATTTTAATTATGTATATGTTTGATCTATGGGGTTTATGCTGTTTATTTGCTATCATGAACATGTCAAGGAATGGCTTTTTGAGATCCAAGATTCTGTTCACGAAGCATGTGACTTTGTTGATAAGATCAACACTGAAGCACTGCGCGTAAAGGTGCAAACTGAGTACCAAAGCTCAGCCAGTCAGGTATCCCTAATTTCTACAAATGATGTATATGATTGCACTTTTTATTACTCGAGTATATCATACCAATTGATCAATTTTTCAATCTGTTGGGATTAATATTTGATTCATTTATTTTACATTGATTTTTTGGGGTTTGAAAATATTTTAATTTTCATAACCAAGTTATTTGGTTTGCCCTACAAGACTGTGGCTTTGATTTTCATGTTAAGTTATTGGTATTTTTTTTTCTATGCCAAACGTAATTTATTTTTTCTACTACTGCGAAGCATGCACTTTCTTCTAGGGAGTTTCTCAATGGGATGATGCCGAAGATGGAGAAGCTAGTTTTGAGGTTAGAAGGACTTCAACAACATATTCCTCAACTGGGCTTGCAGCTAAAACATGAAGAGAAGAAACAATGGTATCGAGATCCTTCAACTTCTTTGGTTGAGGACTTCGTATATGGTACAGAGCTTGAGAAAGAGAAGATTATACAATTGCTGTTGTCTGAGGATGAGGGTACAACTGGAGATAATATCACGGTGATTCCAATAGTTGGGCTTGGTGGAATTGGTAAAACCACTCTTGCTCAACTGGTGTACGACGATGAGAATGTCAAGGCACATTTTGATACCATGGCATGGGTTTGCATTCCGAATCCATATTACCCTATGAAAGTAACAAGAGAACTTCTTGGAGGAACTCGGTATTCCAGGTTCTGATTCCAGCCAGAGCTTTAATTCCCTCCAAGTGAAGCTAAAACTTGGCTTAAAACAAAAAACGTCTTTAATTGTCCTAGATGATGTTTGGACTCGGGATTACAATGATTGGCGTAGATTATGGATCTTCTTGGGAGGTGAATTACATGGGAGTAAAATCGTCGTGACAACACGAGATAAGCAGGTTGCACTGATGATGGGTAAGAAAGGGTCAATTCATGATTTGAGTTTGATGTCACAGGAAGCTTCTTGGTCCTTATTTAAGAAACGTGCACTTGGAAACAGAGCTGGCAATGAGGACGTTACAAACTTTGAAGAGATGGGAAAGAGAATTGTGGAAAAGTGTAAAGGGCTACCTCTAGCCATTAAAACAATTGCAGGTCTATTACGATCAAAGATAACTATGGAGGAGTGGAGGGCCATTCTAAAAAGTGACTTATGTGATTTATCGACAGTTGAAGATGAACTTGACATTTTACCAGCTTTGAGATTAAGCTATATTCATCTGCCTTCCATTTTAAAGCAGTGTTTTGCTTATTGCTCTTTGTTTCCTAAAGATTACAGCTTCAAAAAAGAGGAAATAGTTCACTTATGGCTTGCTAATGATCTCTTGGAGAAAACTAGAGGTAATAAAACAATGGACGAAATGGGTGAGGTGTATTTACACGAGCTCAAAATGAGATCACTGGTGCAACATTCAGCTAATAATTCATTTTGCATGCATGACCTCGTCAATGATTTGGCGAGATCCATATTTGGAAGATATTATCAGATGAAATATCATCAAAAGGGACATGGGATAATGACTGGAATACATCACTTCTCATACTATGTGGATACTTATGATGAATTTTCTCGATTTAATCTAGGCCAAGAGTTTAAGGACATTCTTACCTTTTAAAGCTAAGGGAACCAAGAGTTCACTAAAATCATGGGGAAAAGAATATTGTTCTAGGCTTAGCAAAAAATTTCTGTATGATGTGTTACCTACATTTGAATCCTTAAGGTATCTATCTTTGTCCGGTTATAGGATCTTTCAGTTGCCAGATTCAATTGACAATTTGAAACAACTCCATCATCTGGATCTTTCTTTTACACACATATCAAGTTTACCCGATTGTATATGTACCTTATACAACCTGCAAAGTTTATTGTTGGCAAGCTGTTCTGAACTTAAGGAGTTGCTACTGGAATTGGGAAAGCTGATTAAGTTAAGATATTTAGATATAAGTGATGTTCCATTCCTGAAAATGCCAGCACATATTGGAAGACTAAGAGGTCTTCAAGTCTTGACTAGTTTTGTTCTAGATGATAATGGTGCCTCAAAAATTAAAGAGTTGGGCAATTTTCCTAATCTTCGCAAGAAGCTAATCATTTTAGGGTTGGAAAATATTTCTGATTCTATGGACGCACTTCTGGTGAAGATGAAGGAGAAGAAACACCTTGAAAAGTTGATTCTCAAGTGGAATTATGGTCTTGATATTTCACCAGTCGCAGCAGATGTCTGAACTATCTGGATAATCATCCGAGCATTAAGCATTTAGAAATTGATAGATATTGCGGAACAAGGTTCCCAAGTTGGCTAGGTGTAAGCTCTTCATTTTCTCATTTGGTATCTTTAAGTCTCAAACGTTGTGAAAATTGCTTTCAATTGCCAGCAGCCAGTGGATCACATTGAAAATCCTCAAGATTTCAGGACTTAGCAGAATAATATCTATGGGCAGAGAGATGTATGGAGATATTGATGGTGGGATAAAAGCATTTCAATCTCTGAAGTGTTAAGGATTGAGGACATGGCAGAGTGGAAAATTTGGTTTATCCCAGATAGTGAAGTTTTCACTGACCTTGAAGAGCTTTACACAATCAATTGCGCAGAGCTAATCAGTAATTTTCCCAGACAGTCGTTATCTTGGAGAAAGTTGAAGATATCTTCATGCGAGAAGCTAGTATCCAATGGCCGTTTGAGTATTTTTAATCCCATCCAAGGAGATTTGATTCAACGATTCCCATCTCTTGGCGTCTTAAACATTTCATTGCCGAATTTGGAAGGCCTGTCTCCCGAACTTGTGGAATTAACTAGTCTTCAAAAACTCCGGTTAGAAGATTGTATAAAGCTCTTACCTCTTCCCATGTCTAGCCTTTCAGCATCTCTCAAGACACTTGAGTTATACGACTTGTGCTATTTGCAATTGGAAGCAGGAAGCTCTCTCACCCCTCCCCATTCATCCATTGAGAGGTTAATCTTACTCGAGTGTAACAATCAGAGAGTTCTGCCGCTAGGTTTGTTTCCAATGCTAAAAAAACTTGAAATAATGTTCAGTGAGAGCATTGAAGCTCTCTCACTTCCACCCGGGAATGATTGTCTGACCTCACTACAAGCCTTAAGGATCTGAGGCTGCGACAATTTTTTGTCTTTTCCAGCAGGAGGATTGCCAGCACCCAATCTGAGGCATATTGAGCCCTGGGAATGCAAGAACTTGAAGTTACTGCCTGAACACACGCAATCCTTTCTTCCATCTCTTGAATATTTGGAAATATCGAATTGTTCAGAAATTGAATGTTTTCCAGAAGGTGGCCTGCCTTACAGCCTACAGACCCTTCGTGTCTGTTATTGCGAAAAGCTAGTGGCAAACCGGAGCCAATGGGGTTTGGAGAGACTCCCTTCTCTTCTAGAATGTGAAATCAAGGGTAACCTTGAAGCAGAGTCACTTCTAATGACTTGATGCTACTTTTTGGCTTGAATTTCTTATTTTGCAGGATCATAAGAGTCTGAAAACGCTGAACCATGGGGGTCTTCAATACCTCACCTCTCTTATCTCAGAGTATTCTTGATGGCCCGCTATTGCAGTCACTCCCACAAGAGGGGCTGCCAAACTCTCTATTTTGTCTGGAAATCTCTAATTGCCACTGTTAAAGCCACGATTAGAATGGCAGAAAGGAGGAGACTGGCCCGTGGTTGAACATCTCGCCAGCGTGATTGTCGGTGATGAACTGGTTCCGTGACAGAATAGTAGCACTGTGAACCTCCCACAATTAGGGACCTGCTCAATTAAATGAGGTACTTCTTCGCAAAAAATTTTATTCATTTTGAAT
Organism: Gynochthodes officinalis; assembly: GCA_020080225.1. Lineage (NCBI taxonomy): Eukaryota > Viridiplantae > Streptophyta > Magnoliopsida > Gentianales > Rubiaceae > Gynochthodes > Gynochthodes officinalis. Next base: position 4,862,000 of record CM034616.1, read on the forward strand.
GCTTGTGCTTGAAGATAGATTGCTCATCAATGATTTTCAAACACTAGTAATGCAACTTTGGATATAAATTTTGCCTATTTTTTCATTCATATTTTGTTCCCCTGCTATTCTTGAAATTTCATAATTTACATTGTCTTGCTAAATTATATCTATCGTTTATACATGGTGTTGATCATTTGATATACCATTTTAATGGATATGACTGAAGTTGAAGAAGGCACTGTGGCACACGAATTACCTTTCAAGAAGTGGGAAATTCAAGATGTTGGTCACCACTGATGAGGAATCTTGGTCATGTTAATGAGACAAGGTTGTGATTCTTGTGAAAGAAAGGAAGGATGTTAAGGTGAATCTTTGTTGGCAATCTCATTAAGGTGAGTGGACATTGAAACTTTCAACTTTAATTTATGGACCGGATGCTATATGTTACAGTGAAGTAGTCTCTTTGATCATTTGGCGTTATTTGCTTCATGTTATCCATAAATGATCACAGATGTATCTCTTGCATTTAGTAAGACAATAGATTGCTTTGTTGCTTCATCTAAATTATCAACTTTATTGGTTTTGAAACCTTTATCAATCAGGTTGTCATTTTTCATTGTTGAAGATGATACATGCTGAAGTTTCAACAATTGGCTGACCTGCTTTTGTACCTGATATTCATAATCAAGAAAGAAGACCATTTGACCTCCCTTTACATGTTTCGTGTCGTTGGAACAATGGATAAATAATCATCTCCCTTTCATTTCAAATCTAGCCTGATACATTCAACAAAGAGCACTAGAATTTTTTCAATAATTTCTAATGCAAAGCGGAGCGCTACAAGTACCCATCCGGAATCAAGTTTTAATAGATCCCTTTAAAAAATTATGATCAAACAGAGTTTCAATTCCCTGAGCAAAAGAAATCCATAGAAATTTCAAGTCTTAACGGTTCCAGAAAATTGCGTTCAACAAAGAGAAACTACGTTTAATGCTGTTCGAAGCAGCATCCAGCTCAACATCTTTGTCAGCCTATATGGCCCAATATAGTGCAAAGGCTTACAAGTTTCACGAAGGATAATGGTAGTCAAATCTATGAGAAACAGAAAGGATAACACCAATCTTGCAAGAATTAGAAAGCGATTCCACATATAAGTCTGTGTCACTAGGATATCTTCAAACTAGAATGTTACACACCAAATACACTGATTAAAGAAGGATGAGTATTACCTTTTTACTTTTCAGTATTCTGCATAATGGAACAACCAATACGTTGCAAAGTCACATTCATTTACAGGTACATCAAATAGTGTCCTTACAAATGCAAGGCAAGCTATATAGGGATATACTTTTTATGTGGCGTATGCAAAGTAAACACAAACCCATAATTCTCTGCTTTACAGTGGTCATAACCTTCAAATTGTATCAAACTGTATTAATGAACAACTAAGTACCTTAGTATCATACTAACAGAAGCAACAAAAGCATCAACTTTTCGGAGGATTACAAAGTCATGATTTAGACCTTGCCTTTATTCATCTACTTGAGATGCACTTGAAACCAAGGTTTTCATAGTCCAGACCACAATTATTTGCAGTTCCTCTATCATTTTCTTTTTCTTGACAGTCATCCATTGCAGAGTGGCAATTTTTTCCCTGAGAAGTTCCCACTTTATCACATCCCCCAAAACCACCTCCATCCACAGATGAACCCCCTTGAGAATAGAAGCAAGTCAAGTCATTCTCACATTGCAGCCCCATTTCCTCACCACAATATTGAATACTACAATCCCCTTCTTTCATAGTAGTGCCAGAATTACACTCCTTTCCAAAGGGAAAACTCCCGAGTTCATTATCAATCTTCCCTCTAAGATCAAGTAAAAGCCCTTTAAGCCTCAAAATTTCAGCTTCGAGAATTGCTTGCCTCTGCACTTTCCTAATCAGCTGTTGGTTCACAAATCTCAATTTCTTAACTTCATCTTCTAAAAAAGCAGTGTGTGCCTTCTTCTTCTCCCTATACTTCCTAACAGCTTCCCTGTTTCCCGAGGGCCTCCTAGATTTTGATGTTGAATTTTTACTATCAGTTGGAGCATCCACTTCCTCAGATTGAATAACCTGGGTATGAGTATGGTAACATGTGTGAGTATGTGCAGCATCAGGGCCAGGAGGATTGCAAGTATGAGTATGAGTACATGTTTGGGCATTTCTCAGCAACTCATCAAGAAATGAATCCACAGACATTGATGCTTGAAGATTGCTAGATGAATCAGAATTAGGAATCACAACATGCTCTGGAGCCTCTACTTCTCCATCATCCATCTTGTCTATCAATCCTCAACCTCAATTAATAAAAAAGGAGCAGCCTAAAACATTACCTTAGGTTCTTCGAACTTTGCAGAACTTACTCAAATCAAAGAAAGAAATGAGCCAAGCCAGTTTCAGAAAGGGATTTAAGCAAGTCCAATCATAAAGAATCTAACACAAAAGAAGTGCATATGATTATTATTGGACATAAATCATCAGGCAAGAATAAGTGCAAAGAAGCCCATAGCCCAGACAGAATATCACATAGATTTTATGCACAAAGCACAAACTCTCATGGTCAACAAAACGCACTAAATTTCTTTACCTCGGATTTGAAAGCAACCCAATCAATTAAGAAAAACAAGCACCAGTTATCCAACACAACAGGCAAGGCCAGGTGGAAGTGGAACTGTTGATAGAACACCAAAGGCTAGCATAAAGTCAAGGGCTTGATACTAGACCTGTTGCTATGGCAGCGTGGAAGAGAATTAGAATTCAAGAGCACAACATCAGGGCATTTTTCTTTTGTGTGATTAATGTCGAATCTTTATATTACATAAATTAAACATAAATTTTAATATTTATATCATTAATATCTTTATTTTTATCATAACAAACTATAATAATAAATGTTTATATTTTTGTCATTAAGTAATATTTATTTCAAAATTTTAAAAGTATAAAATTTTATTAAAATATTAAATTAATTTTCAAAAATAAAAAGTTTAACATTAAAATTAATTAAAATGAAAGTTGATAATAATATATATATATATATATATATTAATATATATTAATATAAATTATAAGATAATGTATAGTAGTGAAACAGGAGATGCAGTGCGATCAAACAGCAGCTTCTTAGTTTTTCTTGTTTCCTTTCGACTTTGGTTTCTTTTGTTTTAATTTTTCCCGGAATTTTTAAGTAATTACAAGTGGCTGAACTTGAAGTAAAGAAATTTTGTGGGCCGACGATTATGGGGCTTTGCAATATTTCTTAAAACTATTGATGCTCTGAAGAAAGAAAATAGATAGCACTAAATACACTCTACCCCCCATATTTTAGGATAACTAACACTTTGCCTCTTATACTTCATTTATATTCATTTCATCCCTTCATTAATGTTATGTAAGTGGAAAAAATGAAATAATTTATTTTATTTGGTGAAATGTTCTTATTTACATATTTCCTTTTTATTTTATTAATTTATATTCTTAAAAATGCTTCTTTCTTTTAAACGTCCATTTTTGGTATATCAATCATAACCCATTTTTTAACTGATTTGTTAAAAAACAGGTTTAAATAACTTTGTCCCTCATATTTTAAGATAACTAAAATTTTATTTCTTATCCTTTATTTATTTATATATATATATATACTTTATCCCTTTCATTAATATTATGTAAGCGATAAAAATCAAATTATTTATTTGATTTCATAAATGTCCTTATTTACAATTTACCTCTTTCAATATTCTTTTCTGTTTTCTATTTGATTAATTTATATTCTTAAAAAAAAAAGAGGCAATCTTTAGATATAGATTATTTAAAGCTAATTATTAATCATTTAATATTTAGACTTTTTTTTTAAAAAAAAAAGAAAAAGAAAAAGAACGTGAAATAACTAATCCAATTTTAATTGGAAAAACAAAATCAATTACGCGCGTAAGGTAATAAAAAGTCAATCACTACACCTATTAGAATCAGCCAAAGTAGTGTGATTGCTTCTGCATCTTTCAAAAAAAGTAAAAAATTGAACAAAGAAATAAAGATCAATCATCAAAGAAAACACTAACAGCGTGCGTATGCATTGGGTGATTTGCGGTTGGTATGACCGACAATAAATAAAATAAATTAAAAGAAATTTTCTTGAAAAATTGACTATGTTTGAACAAGTTATTTTTGTTTGCGAATAAGTAAAAAGTTATTTATTTTTAAATAAAAATAAACTATTTAAATATATTTTTATTTTGAAATTTAAAATTAAAATTTTCCTATCCAAATTCCTCTTACATAATTTTAAAAAAATTCGCTCTTATCTTTTTTTTAAAAATATTTTTTCTATAAAAAAAATACTCATTAAAATTTTTATTTATTTTAATATAACCTTTTTCATTACATCACACTCCAAACGAAAATGTTCCAAGCACGGAAAAGGATGGGTATGACGGCATTGTATTCGACCACGCTGTTAAATAGTAATCTAGCGCACTCACCAATTGAATCAATCAAATTAAATGCGTCAAAGCACCAACACCTCTATCTAATTCTAGAGATTTCCATTTTAGCCTACGTATTCTAATAAATTAATATAAATTTTATAATTTATATTAACATTTATTTTCGTTATAATAAATTTTGATATTAAGAATTGACTTTTTTGTTATTAAACTATATTCTTTAAAATTTTAATGTAGAAAACTAAAAAAAATATTATAAATTTTTATTAAAATATTGAGTTAATACCAAAAAAAAACTTAATATTAAATTAATTAGAATGAAAGTGGATATTTACATATTGTTATAAATTACAATATTTATGTCTGTTTATTAGAGTTTGTAATATATAATAACACACCAAAAATGTAATAAGAAATTCCGTGTAAATTTGATCTAACCCAATCCGATGGAGAAACATCCATAAATGATGTGTTTACCTTTTTCTTTTTTAATATAATTATTACTTTAGCCTTAGCGTTGATTTTTGTTAATATTTAAGTCCATCCATTAGTAGAAGATCCAAGAGTTGATCCACCACACTAAAATGCGGTATGATATGCAAATATTAAAATAATTCTGGGGCTTTTTTTTATTGTTAAAAAATAGATTATTCCAAGAGTGAATAGGTAAAATATGTATGATGGAGAAAAAAGTCCACAATCTTGTAATGTTATTACTTTAGGCATATGGAGATCGTCATGATTACCCTGTTTTAAGAGATTGAAATTAGTAATCTCACCAATGGTTGGTATAATATAGTCTATATATTATTTTCTAGTTATTTGTTTACTTGTATTGTAAAAGTCCAAAGTATACAAACTTGTTTTTTATATTAATACATCCGCATTGGCATAAAACAGGATGAAAGATGAAAAAAATAAATAAATACTTCTTTCATCTAAAAAGAATCACTTTTTATTTGGTATTCTTTTTTTTTTAAATTGCAAAATATAATATATTTATTGTATTATTAAATATATATTTTTATATCTTTATCTTACTTCTTAATTTGAATTATGCATTATCATTATTAATAAGGGTAATACAAGAATTTCACTTTAGAGTAAACTTTTTTTTTTTGGAGTAAATAAATTTTTTGAAACTGAAATCTTTTTTAGAACGGATGGAGTAATTGAAAAAATTAATGGAATTTTTTATATAATTTTGCAGATTAATTAATCTAAATAATGGAATTTCTAAAATATTATTTAAGGGAATTAATCTGATGCTTAGTTGGGAAACTATTGTTTTTCTATGCATATGTTAAACTTTTATTCTTGAAATAGTAATATTTTGAAAAAGTAGCCAGAAATTAACTTTTAATTAAAAAAATACTGCTACAATAAAAGTTGCGGCAATAACATTTTTTTTTTTAAACAATGTTTGCTAAGTAGATAGAAAATTTGCACAAGTACTCCGACAAAGAGAGAAAATTTTTTACACCTTTTTTTTTTCCTAACTCAACAAAAAACATGAGAAGCAATAAATTTTTGCCATTCTTTCGGAGAAAAATTTAGAGAAATACATAGTTCAAATAATCTCCATTTTGTACCTAACATATTGTTTTCACCAAAAAATATTGAAAGATAATGTTTAATGGACAATGTGAATAGGCATGTCTGTGGAACTAAATGAATAATTTAATCAAAGGACAAAATGTGTACACATTTTTTTTCTCCAAAACGTCAGTCATATTATTGTATAAAATAATTAAAATGTACAAAGTGTTAGTCAAGAAAGGTTAGATAATCACCTTGGTCTAATGCAATAGCCAAGGAGGAAGATGTGATAACAGTTCAAAAATCGTTATCCCATTGAGTGCAAGACTAACTAGTCTATGACTAGTTACCATATATCAATCTATACAAAGGAAACAAAACCACTAATTTCAAAAAGATTGCACAAAAATTGATATATTCAGATATAGTGAAAACACGCAGGTCTATGAGAGGGGGTTTTGGGCCAGAGGCCGTTGTTTTCTCTCAAATTTACTGTTCCTGCGGGCGATTTTTGTGCGATTTCGGTGCGAAAATTTTACTGTGCGATGAACAGTATTTACTGTTCATCGCACAGTAAAATTTTCAAAAAATTAACGTTCATGAACAGTTTTTTTACTGTTCATGAACAGTGTTTTTTTTTTTTTGTAGGTGTTGCTGGTTCAACATTCGGCGTCATTTGGTATCAGTGTGCGAGTTAACCACGTCATGGCATTCAGTGATAGTTAGGGATTAATTTTCAGTTTCTGTCACTAACGGCCTTTAGTGGTGGGTCACTTGGGATGAGTAGCATCCCCTTTGTATAGTACTAGTGTCCCGATATAACCGGGCTTTTGTATTTTCGGCTGCTCGTCAGCCTTCCCGCTTTGTCGGGTCCCTTTTCCCCTTGTGGGATTTTCCCACTTTGTCGGGTGTACTTGCCCTTCTGTGGGTATTTGTCTTCGTGGGTTACAGCGCTGTACACAGTAGCGACACCACGAAGCTTTATAAGCCCTTGCGGCTCTGTATATTGCCCATTGGGCCACTTTTTAATATAATATCGTTTCTTGAAAAAAAAAAGATATAGTGGAAACAGCTAACTTTAACTAAATGACTAAGCATCCGCACTATATCTTGTATCTCAATTGCAATCTAGACATAAGTTATCCTTTAGAAATTATGACCTAACACTATAGAAGAAAAACAATTATGCGTAGTCAAACCAAAAAGAAATGTGCTAAGCATTTTTCCTTCCATCGCAGAAAAATCAGAAGTAAAACCAAGAAAGTTCAATAAGGGAAATTTCCATCCAGGTACAAATTAGCAATAAACTTCCAATCCATCAATCAATTATATAATCCAGCAAGAAAGATAAAAAAAAAACCCCAAAATGATAGGGGAATCAAAGGCCAATCCAACAAGCACAACCAGAAATTCCAATCCATTCCAGCAATGAAGATATACCAAAGCATTCCTCCTTCTATAGCCGAAAAGACAGAACTATAGGCAAGAAAGGTCAACAAGAGCAAATTACATCTAGAGAGAAATTCCAATCCATTCAAGGCAAAAAAAGTCCAGCAAGCAAAACTAGATTTTCCTGAGTTCAAAAAAACCAATGTAGCGAAAATCCAGCAAGTACCCGAATCAAAATACCAGACAAAAACAAGAGAACTAAAAATCAGAAAGAGAAAAACTATAGGCCGATAATTCAGAAATTTTTTGTCGGGACCAATCAGTAAGTTTCAATAAAGAAATGTCCCTACTTTTTCTTCCTTCAGAGAGTAACAGACAAAATATAAGCAGAAATCACTCCAGAAGGCACCTCTTATAAAGTGGAAGTAGAAGGCCAAAAGTATATTAACAATAAGCATCCCAAGTACAAAAAACAAATACCTAAACATACCTCTAACTAGCAAAATTCATTCATCTGTAGGAAGAAACTAACATAGTATATAGGCTAGTAGAATAACAAAACTAGACAAAATATAACTACAATATTATTATTTTTCCTTTTCTCCTCTCTTTTGTTATTGTTTACTTTTTCTCTTTTTTTTCCTTTTTTTTCTCTTTTTTTTTTCCTTTTCCTTTTTTCTCTTTTCTTTTTTCTTTGCTGTTCTTTGTTTTTCTTTTTCATCATTTTTCTTTCTTGTTTGTCTTATTTTTTTGTTTTGTTGTTGTTGTTGTTTTTTTTCCTTTTCCCTTTCTTTTTCCCTCCTCCTGCACTTCACGATGAAACAAAAACAGATTCTTCACTTCCCTATATCAGGTAATAACCAAAAAAACAACAAAATTATGATCTCACGGCAGCATCTTAATTCATTCCTGAAAATTGGACACCATAACTTAATGTGTGTGGAAAAACCAAAAAAACCATAAGTATATACAAATAAATATAAGCACGTAGATAGTTAATTGACCAAACTTCTATAATATCTAGCCTAGGATAAAAATAAAACTGGACAGTGTAATTAGTACTATTATTTTTCCCTTTTTTTTTGTTTTTCCTTTTTTTCCTTTTTTCCTTTTTTCATCAGTCTTCTGAGTTTTTTCCTTTGTTTTCTTTTTCCATTTTTCTTTTGCCTTTGTTTTTCTTTTTTTCTTTTTTGCTGTTTTTTTTCCCTTCCCTTTGAGTATACATATTCAACTCATAGTGACTAACCATTGTTCCTACAACAATCTTTGATCAATTGTACTTGATTTCAAATTTCCAGCATGAGGGTTCCATAGTTCAAAGGTCCATGGGCGATTGTGGGCTCTTTAGTGTCAACCACTTGCCATCCTTCCTGCATTATCCTTCTTAGCAGTTCAGGTCAGTCTTTCAGTTACAAATATATCTATATGACAAAAACAATAAAATTGAGTAGTTAAGACAATAGCCAAAATTGGAAGAAATGCATAGCTAGTCTTTAGGCAAAGTCTCAAACAAAAACAGTCATGTAGAATAAGAAAAAACTGAATACTAACACCGAAGGGCAACTAATTAGATAAGTATATAGATATAATAAGAACAATCTAATCAAAAAATTAAGTATAAAGATAAGATTTGTCTCTTTTTCTCCCTCTTGTTTTTGGGTTTTTTTCTTTTGTTGCCGGTTTTCTTTTCTGCAAAAGAAGCATGCTTGTTCAAAAATTCTATTCAGTGCATTCTAATATCTCTTGATACTCCTGCTATTCCAAAACTGCCTGATCCACCACTTTCTTGGCTGATTTACTTGTCCCTTGAAATAGCCAGAGATTTCGCGTCTTCCACAACATCCATAGGATGTAGACTGAGAGGTTTAGTTGTCATTTTCTATTGTAGTCTTACCCGGCTTGCTCAATGTTTCCCACCAGTTCCGAAAATAATCGCTTTCCACCCTCAAACCCTCCCAGTTCACAAGAGAGAGTCTCCATACCATCTTTGCCCTAGCACATGTAAAAAAAATATGCTCAATTGTCTCTTCATAGTCCCCACATATACTGCATATGGTATCACACACAATTCCTCTTTTGGTCAATGCCATTTTGGTGGGCAGAATACCTTGACAGCAACGCCACAGGAAATGCTTCAATTTTCCTTTAATTTGAAGAGTCCATATTTTCAGCTGTATACGATTAGTTAACTCCAACCCATAGCTACTGGTAGCTATATTTAATTGAGTTCTTTGTTGCTTCACAGCATATTTATAGGCATAATTAACTGTGAATTGTCTTTTGCTGTCATGATGCCAAATTAACTTATCTCCTTCTCCTTCCGGACTTAATGGGATTTGAAGATTTGTTTCTGCATCCTCAGGCTGAAACAATCTTCTGATTAAAATTTGATTCCATTGTGCACCATCTTCATCATCTGTTGATTGCACCAATTGATTGGTACTGCGGTGTGCTCATTTGGGAGAGGCCTGGATTTTGCTCTATGTGCCAGCCATGGAGACTCCCAAATTCTTATTGATTTGCCATCTCTGACTTGATATCGCATCCCCATTTCCAATATATATTTTGCACCCATCCAACATCTCCACAACCAAGATGCATTCTGTTGAACTCTTGCTTGCATTAACTTTCCTTGGGGAAAATATCTTGCTTTCATCACTCGGCTCATCAGCAAGTTTGGGTACTAAATTAACCTCCATAATTGTTTGGTTAACAATGAATCATTAAATAAATGTATAGCTTGAAAACCTAATCATGCACGCCAGTGAATTTTGGTGCCGTTGTTCACATTAAAACCCCACCAGAAATTAGCTGCTTCCCTACTCAAAGCTTTGCATATTCCACTTGGCAATTTGAAACATGACATGACATAAATATGTAAGGAATTAAGGATTGCTTTGATGAGGGTTTCCTTACCTGCCTGGCTCAATAATTGGGTTTTCTAGTTGCCAATTCTTTGTCTGGCAAATTCGATTACGTAAGCAAAAACTTCTTTCTTGTATCTACCAATAACCAAAGGCAGTCCTAAATGTCTTGCACTCTTTTGCTCCTTTATACCATCTAGAGCTTGAATGATTGCATCTTTAGAGCTTTCTTACATGTGGACCTTTTCGGTATAATCTCATCCCTTTGTATGTACCCTTACTTACAGCCTCTTTAATCAAAGTTGAAAAAACTTCCGAAAGATTTATGAACAAATAAGGAGATATATAATCACCTTGCCTAATACCCCTTGTGAGCTCTACATATTCACCGACCTCACCATTTATGTTAAAAAAAAAAGATGAGGTACTAATGCATTTGATAATCCAGCCTATAAGTTGTCCAGAATACTTGAGATAAAACAAACCCCGCTCAACTCTATCAAAAGCTTTCGTCATATCTAATTTTAAGGACATAAAACCCCTTCTTGTTCTTTTAAGACTATTAATATAATGTCTACATTCATGCATGATGAAAACATTATCTGTGATTTGTCGTCCAAGAACAAAAGTAGCTTGACTTTCATGTGTACAGCAATGGAGGCAAATTTTCATTCTTTCAGCTAGAATCTTAGAGATTATTTTGTAAACCACATTACATGAACTTATTGGCTGATAATGAGCAATTTGGGTTGGGTTTTTTATTTTGGGGATGAGGGTAATGAGTGTATGGTTGACACTTTTGTGCATTTTTGTATGTACAAAAAAATTGTTAACAGCAAAAATGATATCTTTTTGAACTATATATGCTAGTAATATTGAAAGAAGAGGGATGTCATATCATCTGGCCCTGGGGCCTTATTAGAGTGCATGCCAAATAAAGCATTCCGAATCTTAGCATCCTCAACTGGTCGGGTTAGTCTCTAACTCATGGCACTTGTGATCATTTGCGGGATGCCTCTCAAGCATGGTTGGACATTCCTGGGAAATGAAGTAGTAAATATTTATAGAAATCCGATACTTCCTCCCTGATGTCTTCTTGACTTTCATAAATCCCTCTTGTTTTCTTCACCAGCTTAACAATTGCATTCAGTCTTCTTCATTGGATTGTAACGCATGAAAGAAAATTGTATTTTTATCACCATTTTTTAACCACTGGATGCGGGATTTTTGGTGCCAATACTGCTCCTCCTCTCTATATGCTTTATGCAATTCCCCTCTCAAAATCTTCCAAGTTCTCCGATCCCTTACTCCCCCTGTTTGACTCATCAAATCCATTTGCCGTTTGAGTTCCGTTGTCTTTCTGGCAGCATTAGTATTCCCATTTCTGGCCCATTTCAGCAGTTCAGCTCTACATTGTTTGATTCAACCAGTTACTTGATACATTGGGGTTCCAACTTGTGACATGTTCCATGCTTTCTCTATTACTGCTTTTGCTCCCTTCTGTTTAGTCCATCTTTTATCAAAATATAATCTTTTATTCGGTCTTTGACTACCCGGATTCATATCTAATAAAAGTAGAGAATGATCGGACAACTGCTTTTCCAAACGTCTGACTTCTACTTTAGGAAATTTGAGCAACCAAGCTATTGACCCAAAAAATCTGTCAATCCTTTCTTCAACAAAACCTTCTTGCACCCTATTGTTTGCCCATGTGAATTTTCTACCAGAAAAACCTAAGTCCTCTATGCCCATGTCCTGGATAAAACCCCTAAAAGTATTAAAACTAGCCTTAAATTGAGGATTACCCCCTCTTTTCTCTGTATTATCAATCAGATCATTGAAATCCCCATCCAGAAACTAGTTGTCCCCCTATTTGCTCTTAGCTTGTTAGAGATATTCCCACTGTTGACTTCTGACTTTTGGATCGGTACTGGCATACACAAAAATTGCCCAAAACTTCTCCTGTTCACCCTCTTTTTGAACTTGGACTTCAAAACAAAAATCGATTGATAGCAATTAACCTACCATAATTTTATCATTCCAAAAAACTAAAATGCCACCACTTTTCCCCCTTGGATCTACATTTTTCCATCAATCGCAATTGCGAGATTTTTACATACTGTTTGAATAAATGATGCATTTTTTTTAGTTTCACATACAAAAACTATATCTCCGGGAGGTAGAATCCGAGCGTTTCCTTAAGCTGAGAAATGGTAGATGGCCTTCATAGATTTCTATAATTCCAGACACAAGCTTTCATTTATCCCTTTGGGGCCATTTAGAGTTGGCTGCCTCCATCTCCAGATCTCTTATTATAATGCCTAGATTCCTTCTTTTCTGATGTCCTTCCCTTACCCTCTCAAAATCACTTGGGTCATCTTCATATCGAAAGATCCATTTTCTTTTTTCCCCTGCACCACAATGCGATTGTACAGAACTTGGAGTACTTGTTTTTTGCTGGCCTCTTGTAACAACTATTCTATGCCATTTTCTAGTTCGCACCCCTAGTACTATACTCTCCATTCTAGAAGTTGCATGTTCCATGACTTGAAGAGCCTCATTCCCATGGCTTGATGCAATTGCATTAGTGATTGGAACATTAATAAAATTCTGATCAATAGCTCGAATCCTACTGTCAAGATCTCCCATTCCTTGCTCCAGTTCCATTAGATTATTCCTAGTTTCCTACTCCCCTCCGTGTTCCTTTCCTTGTTTAGAAGCATTTCCCAGTTTGGGGAAAGTCCTCCCCTTAGGTAGAAACAGTACTATATCACTTTGCTACCCCATAGTACCTTGAGAGCTATGAGGCCTGGATGCACAATTACGACCCTTCCATATTCCATATCACAACTATCCCGAACGTGACCAACTTTAGACATGTTGTTAGTGGCTCCCTCGGCCAGTTGGTTTGGTTTTGTTGCTGATGGATTCTGGTCTCCTTCTTCATTTCCATTTCCAGACATTTTGTGAAGAACTCTTTCTGAAAATTGATTCCCAAGCTGGCCTTTTGAACTAATCCCCTTATCTCCATCACCATTTTGGCTAAAACCTTTGGGTATTTCAGCTCTAAGCCACTCTTCATACTGATCTTCAGTTAGGGTATTGGTCTTACAATCCTCTTTTTAGGTCCAACATGACAATTCCATGTGACCAATTCTTTCGCAGTAAAAGCAGAAATGCAAAAGTTTCTCATATTTGAAAATCATCCAACAATTCTGATCATGAAGCTTTAGTTGCGTACATCTCGGTAATGGTTGATCCAAGTTAACAGTGGCATATATTTTGAGACATCTACCATCTTTACTACCCGTTTCAAGTATCACGACATCCCACACGTTCTGGAATAATTTTCCTAGTTTCAGCCCTGTCTCCCGCGACATCCAATGACTTGGGATATTCCAAATTTGTATCCATATGTTTATGGTATTAAAATCCTCGGTGTTGATGTTGAAAGCAAGAGTCCAATCTTTAAGAATCAAGTATTGTTGATTGAAAGGCCATAGTCTACCTTTGATCACCCTCATTTTATCCTCTTGGCTAGTAAAGACAAATTGGAAAAGGTTTAATCCTAGCTCTATTACAGAAAAAGAACTTTTTGTCGGCTAGATTTTTCCTAAAGTAGTCTTTAAACCCATCAAAATTGACTCTTTTTTCTCCAAATATTTTGCCAACTAAACTCCTTTCACACATTTCCTTGCTCAAGACAACATCTTACTTTTGTATCTCAATCCCAAGCTCCTCGGACATTGATAGTTTACACCACTGAAGCTTTGCAACTAGATCTTCCGCCATGAGATAATGAGGCTTTTCCACAAACAGGTGATGGGCGAACCTTTGGAAGAGAAGGTTTTGTTGAAAGCGAAACAATGTGTGAGAAGATCAGCCACAGCTCGGAGATATCAAACAAGAGTGAAGTAAGGAAACCCGTAGTTGACACAAGAAAGGACACACAACTGGACACTTTGCTGGATATAAACTGTAATATTGTAAGATTTTTTTTTTATGTATATACTGTGAAAAGGTTCCTAGCTCTGTAGGTTATTCTATGGGGAAGAAGATTAGCAAGTTCAAATTTGTGTAGATGAACGGAATACACTCAGCCTCCACCTAGAGGACAAGAGTTCTCATGGCAAGAGAAAAAGACACTCTACGAGGGAGACTTACAAAATGTGTATACATGAAACACAAAACAATAACGCGTTAGTTAAACTAAAATACAAAAGCAAAAGAATAGTATTACTCGCTCGACCTAGAAAAAGATTTCAATTTAAAAAAATTTCTCTATCCTAAAAGAAATTTGACTTTTGGGGTAAAATTCTTATATTACTTTTACTAATAGAATAATTTATAATTCAAATTAAAAAGTAAAGATAAAAATATAAATTTATATATTTAATTATGCATTAAATGTGTTATACTTTGTAATTTGATAAAAATTATACTAAAACCAAAGTAAATTATTTTTTTAGAATGGAGGGAGTATTTCTTTTTATACATGACATTGATACTACATTATTCTTTTGTTTGCGTTTTAACCTTTTTAATTTGGAATAGGATAACAACTACTAACATTCGACTTTTGGCTCACGGCAATGAGCAATAGAACGAACCTAATTTTAATTTTTCCTACAAAAAATACGATATTGTGGGTACTACAATTGGTTGAACCATGGGCGAAGCCACGTTACCACTTCAATTTTTAAAATTTATAAAATTACATTAGAAATTTGAAAATTTTACAATTGTTTTTAGGTTCTGCTTGTTTCCATGGAATAGGGGGGGCTTAGAATTAGAATTGGAACTCCCAATTTCAATTCTACTGTTTGTTTTAACAAAGAGTTCAAGAATTAAAAATCTATTCCAATTCTATAAATTGAATTCTTTGTCCAAAGTTAAAATTTCCAATTCCAATATCCAAACATGGGACAAGAGTTAGGAATATTGACGTTCAGTTTCTTTCAACGCGTGCCGTTTGAGATTTCCACTGAAAAGCACACCTTAGTTAATAGTTTTTTAGTATTAGTGTTAGTGTTAGGTTTTGTCTCTATGTATTAGGGATTTGTTTTGTTTCGTCTTGTCCTCCTTATGGGAGGTGTTTTGTTTTGTCCTCCTTTGGAAGTATTATTATATTAGTTAGTATTATTTATTTTTCCCGATTTAGTTGGGCATTCTCCTCCTTCGCGGAGGTACTTGTATTCATGAGTTTAGTTTCATCTAACACCATAAAGCTCATTTAGTATTTTTGACTATGTATATTTTGTTATATTAACTATAAAATATCACTATCATTTCGGATCCTATTCAAACACACGGATCCTATTTCGGATAAAATACAATAATTTTGGATCATAACAAAATAGGTAAGTTAGCCTAAAATTGCCCAATCCTCATTCTTCCTCTCGGCCGTCGTCATCATTGTCTCCTCTGCCGCATTTTTTTCCTTTTTTCCTTTCTTTTTGGGATTTTTTGAATTGTTTTGCAAGTTGTGATAATTGATTTTAAAGGACAAAAGTAGAGACCATGCTTGAGGAGAAGAGTGTTGTGAGTGTTGTTTAGGCAAATGGATGAGAAGAGTGTAATAGAGACCATGCTTGATGAGAAGAGTGTTGTTTTGAGAGATATGGCTCTATTAGGATTGCGCTTGTGGAGCTCTACACGAGTTGTGGACTTATGGGAGAGGCGAGAAAGGTGTTCGATGAAATGTCTTACAGAGATGTGATTGTTTGGAACTTAATGGTTCGCGGTTATTGTCGTAGTGGACATGTTGAAATGGGCTTTCGACTATTTAGGCAAATGGATGAGAAGAGTGTTGTTTCTTGGAATACAATGATTTTGAGTCTGGCGTGGGATGGAAGGGATAAGGAAGCTTTAGGTCTTTTTGAAGAAATGAAGAATGGCCTGAGGTTTTAATCAGTATGTTTGATTACTTAACTTAGCAGAGACCAAGTCGTTCATATTTTGGATACCTTTCACAAAAATCTTATTGGCTACAAGGTTGTTCATATTTTGGATTGTCTCATGGGTCGTGTTGAGTTGTAATAACCACAGTATGTAAGTTCCCTATACTGAGGACGGAGTCGCCATATGGCCTGTGGGCCAAGGCCACCCAAACTCAAAAAAAAATTAGTAGTATATTTAAAAAATTAATTTGGCCACCTAACTGTCCAGCACTCCACCGACAACCACACCTTGCATCATTCCATCAACAACAGCATCAATTTTTCAAGCCATCGGAAGCACAAATCATTCAATGGTTGTATCATTCCATCAACAACAGCATCAATTTTTCTCTCATTCATCGCGATCTCTGCTCTCCTGTTTCTTAATCTCATTGTTCATTCATCCGGGTGATTACCAAAGGTATTCCCTTTATTTTGCATTTTTTTCTTAATCCCATAATTTTGAATGTCTTTGATTGTTTGTTTCTGAACTCAATTCATAATGGCATGTTATTATTAAATAGGATTTTCGTTATCTGTTGTTTGTAAAAGCAATGTTTCTTGATAACAATTGATTTGTTATTTAATATTTATGATCTGTTTATTGTTATTGTTGTTATTTTGTGAATCTGCTCATGATATCGCGGGGCAAATTGAGCTGGCAATGCAATGTGATGGTTTTCTTGGTTTTTCAAAATTTGTGAAAGCTTATGAGTCATTAACATCTTTTCAGTTTATATTGCTTCCACATATTATGAAAGAAGTCTTTGAAATCTCTGATTTACTTTGTAAAGCTTTACAACGAAAGTCTCAAGATATTGTGAATGCTATGCATCTTGTTTCATCGACTAAAGAACTTCTTCAGAGATTGAGACAAACTGGTTGGGATGCTTTATTTGATAAGGTGAAGTTATTTTGTCAGAATAGAAACATAGAGATCCCAGATATGAATGCTCCATATGTGAGAAGGGTTCCATCTCGTCGCCATGAGCAACCTCAAATTACAGTAGAACATCATTATAGAGTCGACACTTTTATTGCCACTATTGATTCTCAGTTGCAAGAGTTGAATAATCGGTTCAATGAGAATGCAATGGAGTTACTTGTACTAGGAGCTGCTTTGGATCCTAGAGATGGATATGCATCATTTGATATTGAGAAGATTTGTAGACTCGCAAGTCAATTTTATCCCTTAGATTTTTCTAAGCATGAACAAGAGACGTTAAGGCGGGAATTGAACCATTACATCCTTGATGTTCCAAGAAGACCTGAATTTAATAATTTGTCATCCCTTTCTGAGTTATGTAAGGTCTTGATGAGTACTAGGAAGGCACTCATATATCCACTTGTTGATAGATTGATTAGACTTGTGCTTACACTACCTGTTTCTACGGCGACAACTGAAAGAGCATTTTCTGCGATGAGTATTGCTAAAAATAGGCTTCGCAATAAGATGGAGGATGACTATCTTTCTAGTTATCTGATGGTGCACATCGAGAGAGAAATTGCTGAAACATTAAGTCTCGATTCAACCATCGAAGAATTTGCTTCAACAAAAGAACGCCGGTCACAATTCTTTTAATTTGCTTTCTATCAGGTATTGCTTTCTTTTTCTTTGTTCTTTTTTTAAGAAGTTATCAAGTATTTATTTTTATATAATCTAGGTGAAAATGAAACGAATACATGCTTTGTGAGTAAGGAAATTTAAACTTATTTGACTAATAAAGGAATATGAAAACATCATTCTCGGCCCACCCAGAGTGAAAATCCTAGCTTCGTCCCTGTCCCTATAGTTAGTTTTGATAATTTACCCTTATTCTCATTCATGAACTTGAAGAATGACTTGTGGGTCTTAAAGATGGAAATCCTTGATTCAGTTTTTTCATATTTCAGTGCTAGTTTTATGGATTTCCCATTGCAATTCAGTAATGCAAACTTGGATCTCTTCATGTTTTCCCCGACGCATGCTATTTCTCTTTGATTTTTGTTACTCAAATCAAATGGCTGATACTACTTGTATATTGAGGGATTTCTCTATGTTTTCCACTTGAAGAGATTTCTTAACTTGTAGTTTTCATGTTTTGCAGTTGAGAATTTTTTTGGTGCTTTTTCTTGGGATTACTGGAGCTTGGTTGGGCTTTTTGGTTGTTCGCAAACTTGTACTTACAGAAGATGGAAGTATTGATGTTGGGGTGTCTTATTTTGTTGCTTGGTCAATTCGAATTTTGGCTGCTGTTATGATTCTGCAGGTTGTGCTACTCATTTTTAGTTTAGAGTTTTTAAGACCATTCTTAGACTTATATTATGGCCATTTCCGTGAGTTTCTTGCTTCACAGAGTCTAATAAAATCACTCTGTCTTCTTCAGAGCTCCATTGACCCTCTTCTAGCAGCAGAAGCATTGGTTTGTTCAATTTTTATCTCATCGTTATTGAGGAGATTTGGAAATCTTAAGTTCATTCGTCGCTTGTACAGGCAAATTCAACCTATCAGTTGAGATTATAAACACCCTTCTCTGCATTGCCTCCAGGTTCCAGTTCAACTGATAGCATGTACTGAAGTGCTTATAATCACGAGTGTCCTCGCCCCTCTGGAACATATTAACTGATTGAAATTTTGTGACTGCTTTATGTCTGCTCTAGTCCCTAATGGGAAATTCTTTGTGCTGCAGATTGAAAAAGGGCGATGGCAGGAAATCTCAGGACAAAAGCACGTCACTAGTTTCAGAATATCGTAGTCCTAAACCATTCACTAAAACTCCATTGACCAATATCCAAGGTTTATTTTAATTTTTGAAAGCATATTGTTCAAATTCTAATTTGGATGCTCTGTCTTTCATGACTACCTTTTTCCACATTCTGTTCCTTCAGGTTTCACCAAGAAGTCCCCTCCTTAGACATCAGCTCCAGAAACATTCTGCTCGACCTTCTATACAACTCCTGAAAGAAGAAAGTTTACAAAGGATGAGCGGAACGCATTCACCAGAGAGTCCACAAAGAAGGCACTGGAAAGCCTGGTTTCTTCCCCATATTTCAATGAATGGGCTGTTGCTCACGCAGATAGATTGACTTTGGCCCCTGAGAAAGAAGTTTCAAAATCCAATTGTCTACATAGGTGGTTCCACTGGTTTTAAGGTTTAGTTATTGCAAGTCAGTGGCAGAGACAAGATACATGCATTTTGCTAGGGGTGTACTGTGATTTCCAATCTTGTTGATGGCATTTAGCTGTGCAAAAGTTAGTTCCTGGTATTGATTCTAGGTAACAATTTAGATTTAAAAATGATGAGTTTACTAATACTTAAATAGTAGCCTGAGATTGATGGTGTACTTATATTTTGTATAGAAAAAGCTTGGGGTGACTTAGAAGTGAATGAGTTGTTTAGGAGTTGCCCTTATTTAGTGGGTTTCTCTTCTCGTTCTGCTGCTGGAATCATCTCAGGCATCATTTCCTTCTTGGTCAAAAATACAATCATGTAGTTGATACTTGAGGGCATCTGCTACTTGAGGGCATCTGCTCCCTCTGACTATATACAATCATATGACTGTTTATTCTTGGTCCATTTGATAAGGATATTTGAAAGGCACGTAATAATACTTAAAAAGAGGCCATAAACCCGCGTACTAGGATATTAAGGTCTGTCAACGTTAACCATTTGAATTGGAATTTTGAGTTGTGAATATTGTAAATGCAAGCTCAGAAAGGATAATCAAAATCCCAATAATATGGAGTGATGAAAAATTGAAAACCATCAAAATCCCAATAATATGGACAATCTCTTCCAAAGGGGAAACAAAATTTTCTGGCTAAGAAATTATGTGGGATTTTGAGGATTCTGATGCAGACGACCATACACGCGTGTCTATCTACTGGTTCTACTCATTAAGGGGATGGGGAGCCAAAGGATGTCTGTCTACTGGTTCTACTCATGAATGTCTATCTAAGGGGAGCCAAAGGATGCAAGGGAAGCAATTGAAAGAAAGGACCCTCAACATCAGTAGCAGGATTAGGACAAGCATTGAAATGAAAATTAACTGCTAGTTGATGATTTCTAGTTCCATGAGTGCAGTACCCGTGAAGAGCTAGCATCTGCTATCAATTTTCTTGTTTTTCTTTACATTTATATGCAGTGGTAACGGGATTTTCTGCTGCGGATTTTGTCTCCTTGGATCTTGCTGCTAAAAGGTTTAAGAAGTATCGATGGAGCAGCAGGCTTATCAAACTTGTTGATTAGATATTAAGAAATATAGGATTTTTCTGGGTTTGTTTGGAGTGTGATGTATTTGGAAAAAGTAATGTGTGAAAATTTTGGTGGGTATTTTTTTATAGAAAAAGTATTTTGGAGGGAAAAATAGGAGGGAAAATTTTTTAAAATGATGTAAAAGGAATTTGAGTGGGAAAATTTAAATTTAAAATTTTAAAATAAAAATATATTTAAATAGTTTGTTTTTGTTTGAAAATTTACTTATTTGCAAACACAAATATCCTGTCCAAACAAAGAATTTGAAATTACAAATGAATTCCATCTTGATTCAAGTGATTTGCCAAATAGAAGAATTCAAATAATTTAGAATTATAATGTAATAAATTCAATTCTACGTAATTCTAATTCTAAAACACTAAACAGATTATAGTAATTGACCCCTTAAACTTTTGAAAATTCATCCTTTTTCTTAATTTACCACCACAATTTTTTAAAAATTTCTCCTTTCTCTTATTTCGACCCTTCAATGATTAAAATATATTTAAATTGTCTTAATTACTAAAACTATTTTAAATATGTTTCTTCCTAGTTTTAAGTTATATATTACCACTCTCTGTTTCAAAAAAGAGTTTAGTTTTAAAAATTTTATTTGTCCTAATACACAAATTCTATTTTAATGTGAAATTCTTTTATTGTCCTTACTAATGATGAAAATATATAATTTAAATTAAAAAATAAAAATAAAAATATAAAATCGTACATTCAATGATACATTAACTATGTCGCATTTTGTAATTTTAAAAAAATTATTTCAAATCAAAGTAATCTTTTTTTTTGAAACCGAAGTAGTATTTTGAAATAGTTTATATTTTATTAACATAAATTCTACTCTAGTACTAGCGGGTAGAAAAAAAAATGGCGTTGGGGTCTTGGCTCCGCCCGCTAGAACGTGGAATCTTAAATAACGTTTCCTATAAAAAAGGTAAGATTAATTGACCCTTTTCTATTTGATGTCCAAAAGCCATGCCAAGTATTCCAATTTATTAACATTGAAATATACTTTTGTAACTTAAATATTCATTCAATCGTAGTTATAAGTTATAAAGTAATGATATTTTTAGTAATTAATTATATTGACTTTTAATAATGACTGATGTAACAAGTATAAAAAGACAAAATTCACTCATCACTCTCTTTAAAAAATATAAAATAATAAGAGATGATTTTATCTTTTCATATTTGCCACATCAGTCATTATGAAAAGTCACTATAAAAAATCTTTATAAATATTATTACTCTATTATAAAATGCATTAACAGTTCTTTAATGTATATAACATTTTCCTTTCTCCCTATACAACTGCTAAAGATTCATTTGACATCCATTAAAGGTTTATATATATGGTCACTATGGTTATGACTTATAACTATATAAGGTCACTATGGTTATAACTTAAATTAATGATATTTATAGTGATTTTTTATAGTAATTAATGTGCCAAATATGAAAAGGCAAAATCCTCCATAAAATTGAACAATTTGTTCTAGAATTATCCACTTCTTTGATCATCTACTAGTTTAAAGTAGTAATAATTCACTTTTTACTTTTGTAATGAAGTCTTCATCCGCTTTATTACCAGGAGAAAAACACGAAATAGAAATCCTCAAAAAAAGAGAATTCTAGTGAAAATGCAAAGATGATATCCTTTTTAAGATATTGCTGAACACGACTTGCATCATGTATTCATGATTATATTACGAGTTTATAAACAACTGTCGAGAAGAAAAGCATTTTCCATAGGAAGGTGTGACATTTTTTGCTTCCAAAATTAACAGAATGAACTCAAGCAATGTTATTGAAGCATTGCACATATATATTATTGTACAGGCAACGAAAAAACGATGTAATGAAGCCCCAAAGGAGGGTCATGAACAAATGTTTTTCTAGAAATAGTCAACTTGGAAGATGGATAGAACAGAACGTCTCTGAATAGCTTGAGGCAATATAAGCCAAACCCAACAAAGGGTTGAAAACTCAGATGGCCCAAAACTTTGGGGAGAAATTATGGAAAATAGAAGCACCATTTGAAGATTCTTTTTTTCTTGTGGAAGGCATGCCATAATATCTGCCCTACAGCTGACCAACTGACGAAGAGAGGAGGTACTGAAGATATGATGTGTAGCCGATGTGGTGACAAGGAAGAGACCATATCTGATGTCCTGTTAGATTGCGAAGTGGCTAAGGCTAAGAGAACCTGGAGATGCTCCAGTTTGGGCTTTGATTTTGATTCCGAAGAGCCGAGGGCTTTTAAGGAGTGGTTTTGGACATGGCTATCTCAGGCTCAATACTCGGAAGATGTTACTCTTTCTACTTGCATTATGTGGAATTTATGGTGTGCAAGAGGAGAGGCTGTCTGGGAGAATAGACACATACACCCAGAGGAAATATGGAAGCGTGCATGGATACAGTCCCAAGAGATAAGGAAAAGCGTGATTCAGAATGGGGCAGGGAAAAGAGCAGCAGGGAGCAAAAGAAGCAAATCTATTATCATGAACAATGTTACTATCCTATGGTCGGAAGAGAAGGTGGAAGAAGAGATAAGCAAGGATGATAGGATAATTATTTGTACTGATGGGTCGTATATGGGAAGCAAAAATGAGGCAGTAGTCGCGTGGGTGGCATCAGATTCCAGAGGAAGAACGTTGGCAATGGCAACAAAAAGGACAGCTGCTCTCTCTCCTGAACAAGCAGAATTACAGGCAATTCTGGAAGCAATCCTGGAAACAACCAAGAGAGGATGGATGAAAATCGCTTTGCTGTCGAACTCGTTACTTGCCCTACAAGCTTTAGAACAACCGACTACCGCTTTGTGTAGCCTAGCTGTAGACGTTAGGAGTCTGCTGCAGATGTTGCAATCTTGCATTTTCTGTAAGGTCCCCAGGAACCGGGTACTGCCAGCGCATATGTTAGCGCATGGTCAGTTGTCTTATGTGTTAAGCTAAGGCATCTAATAATAATATTAACCATTTCAAAAAAAAAAAAAAAACAAAGGGTTGAAAGAACAACGACCAACCATGGCCTCTATACAAGAACCTACAGAGGCCATTTAAACTACAATTATTTCAGCACGATTGCTGCATTCCTAAGGGCCAAGTACCTCTGAACATAATCATTGGGAAGGGATCTTATCATCTTGAAGACCTCTGCATTAGCATAACGAAGTTTGCTCCTTGGGTCAAAGTAAGGTGCCTGCAGGAGAAAAATGAAGTGTCAAAACATAGGCATGGGGTCATGTTTTGTTTAAATAGAACCAAAATGAGGATGATTCAACATAAATGATGAATATAACATGCGACTGCAAAAACAAGATTGTAAACAAATATCACAATGACTTGTTACTGTTGAACACCTAAAATACAATAGCAAGTAAAAGAGGACATAACTCTGACATTAGATCAGAAATGATTGTCATCATAGTTCATAGTTCTTATTCACGGCAAAATTTGAGTTCAATAGTCTAACAGCTGACACCATTCCACAAATTATTGTACAATTTCTTCACTTAAGCTGATCCATCCTTGACACCTTGCTAAACATGTCCAACATTAAAACCATCACATATTCGACTTCAGTTAGTGGTAATTGTGGATAATTTATACTGATGTTTGCATGTATCCATCCAACCCTAATTGACTCATAAAAAAGAGACATGTATTCAAGCCGAAAAACTCAGAGAAAAATGAAGCATGAAGTAAGAATATAATTACTCCTTAATTCAACTACTTGCCAGAGGACACTACATCTAGAAAAGCACTAGAAGCTAAAACCATAGGGGCAGAAATTAACCTCATAGTAGAGCAAGCCAATTGAAATGAAATAATTTTTCAATAGGATGAGCTATGCTTTCTTGCACATTCTAATAGAAAATTCAAATTGAGAGATCTAAAGAATGTTTTATCCCATAAAATCACTTTATTTGTCAACATTAAATGGGATAGGGAAAAAAAATTCTCAAACAAGACAACTCATTCTAGTTGCAAGTTCTGATGTGAATTTTGACCTTTACCCTTCTTATGTCTAACATGAGTTAAAACCTTTTGCACTGTAATAATCTCTCATAGTTATAATGAGACCAAACTAAAGACAAAAACAAATAACTAAATTCGGCAACAAAAATACCTCGAAGCCAGTTATATCACAAATTCTTTTGCAGGGATGCATAGAAGGAGGCGATTCAATGTTGACATCTGCAAACAAATGCAAAAAAACATGTATAGATTATATGGCTAGAAATGCAAATAAAAAACTACCCAAAATGTAATTGGTTTCGGAAATAAATAATCAAGCATACCTTCTTGCATTTTTTTAACAAACCCCAAATGTCATTGATTTTCCAATAGAAATATAACAAATACATGTATTACCCATATCCCTTTTCAACTTTACACTTTGGTCGCATGGGTACCATCTACTGCTTAACCAACTAAATCATGATTTTCAGTCATACAGCGTACTCCTAAATAAGCCAGATATATCCTCTGGCATGAAAGACTCTCTATGACCTATTAGCTGTATTTCTGGCCTGCCTATGAAATTCGGATTCTGAGTTCTACATGTTTGTACTAACCCAATTTTGTTTAGGTATCCAAAGCTCTCTATAAAAGAAATTCTTGTACATTAGCAAATTGACCAATGTTTTTCCTAAAAATGGTTAAATTCATTTAAACATAACTCCGGGGATGAGTGTCACATACAATGTCAACCCATAAAAGGTACATAGTGAGTGCCTATTTCCCTATAACCAGGGCTAAGATTGCTCTTCACCTCTCCCTATCTCTTCACAAGTATGTCCAACAAAGGCATAGGGTAACCACAGAATCAGCTTATCTATTCAAAAGCTCTCACATTAATTTTTATCTTCACAATCCAAGAATTAACCAATGCACAAGAGTGTTAAAAGTAACTTATATGCCAAAATCTAATGTCAATTAGAAAATAAAGTACAATTTTCATGTTTAACAGGGTAAAATGAGTACAGAATTCAATATAACAGAACAGAACAGGCTGTCCCCATGAAATATGGGAATTTAACATGATAATTTAGTACTCAAGCAGCACAAGTAGGGAACTCACAGTTTGGTTCATTAGGCAGATAATTTTGATAATTCTCAGCTTGAATAATCTGTTTAAGATGTTTCCAGTGCCTCCCTCTAGCTTGCCCCTTTGGGTATTTTTCATACATTTGAACCTTCTTAAACTTTAGGTGAGTTGGCAACACTAACTCTGCTTCAATCACTTCTGCCTCCATCTAAGAACAAATTACTCTGATTAATAATAACTTCATTATATTGAGGGTGAAGGCCTACATAACTTTATCACATATAGAACAATACAAAACTCCTAACTGTTACCACAAAAAGCAACCACAGAGAAAGGGCATCCTGTGTAAAAGATTAATAAAAATTACAAATACACAAGAATAGGATTACCCTATTTGATAATAAATATTCACGAGTCATGATTGCAAAAATATCTAGTTGATTATTAAAAGGACTACGAATATTGTATCTCCAACTGTATCAATCAGTCCACAATTGTACACTCCCTCATAACAAAAAACGAATCAACCAAAAAACCAAAAGGGAAAAAAAACCTTCATTTTTCTTTCGTATTTATATCTATACCCTTGAATATAACAGAATCTTTTGTTCAATGAAGTCCGCAATCATAATCATCAATCCATCAACCAAAAGATTTAAAACCCAAAAGTTTAAAAGAAAACTTACAAAGTCCAGTTTCCTATAACCATACAATTCCTTCCCATTTTTTTCCCTGTAAAATGCTCAAAAACTCTAGATAACACTATCCCTTAGATAATCAACAAATGAGTACAACAGCAGCAAAACACAGCTTCCCTAATCTTCTAAAAATCCATAGACACATGATTAAACCACAAAAAAAAAAAAAACAAAAAAAAAAGCAACGGTTCAACATAAGCCCTCATCATAATACAACCCTATAAACATTGAAGAACCCAAAAAAAAAAAAAAAAAAAAAAAACCACCAAGTGTACAGACTTGATTCAGAAATTCAGCCATTCAACCTAATTATCATAATGAGTTATTCGTGCCATGAACAATTACTTATTCTAGTTCTACAAACAGCTCAAAAGAAACCTAAACACCTTCTTTACCAAAATAAGAATGATACAAAAATTTACACAACTCCCTTGTTTTGCGGGCAGGTATTGGGGTAAGGGTGGTATTAGTCGATGTGGCGGAGGAGGAGAAGCTGAGAAAGAGAGGGAAATGGCAAGGATGGTGGGAGGCCGACCGGAAAGGGGTATTCATCAGCGGTTTATTCGATTTGGGTTATTCGGTTTTTCATAACCCAACCCAAAAACCGAACCGAATTTGGCCAAACCAGAATTCAAACTGAACCTAATTAAAAATTTGGTTTTTGGTTCAAATTCGGGTTAGACCAAATTAACGGAAAATCAGAAATCAGAAACTAGAAACCAAAAATCAGAAAAAAAAAATAGGGAAAAAAACCAGAACCATTCTCATCAATCAGAAGCCAAAAACCAGAAAATTAAACATCGGTGCACAGCCAATTAACAATATGCCACAAACCAAAACAGAAATCAGAAACTAGAACTAGACTTCGGTAGAGAAGCTAAAGTTAGGTACGTAGAAACACACTTTCAGCTGAACAAAAATTCTGTATAATGGAATATTGGGCAGAAGAATTGGACAGGAGACTAATGATTTCGGTAGTACCAAAATTCTAGAAAAGAACTAAAGCCAACACACACTTTCGGTCCAATTTTTTGAACGAGGAAGATGTTTTTCGCCAGGAAATTTTATAAGACTAAAACAAGAGTACTTTGGACAAAGGATTATGAGTCTCGGCCAGACAAAAAAATTGATCGGGCAGTACTACAGTTTGATAGGAAAAATCACAGCAGAAACAAAGACACAATTGGACAAGAATTAAATTACTGACAAGAGTTGAAGTTAGGCAGGAATTCCACTTGCGGCTACACAAACATTCTGGCAGAAAAGAAATTCTTGTGAAGTGTTCGTAGCCAATGAGAAAAATTAAGACAAGGACCAGAGCACACCTGAGGCGGCGGCGGAGGCGGTGACTCGCGGTGAGAGGTGCGCGGCCGATTTATTGCTGAAAGCCGAAACTCCAACTGCTGGCTGACGAATTGAAGACCGAGGAGGCAAGGATGGAGGACGATCAACAACTGACGGCAGAAGAAAGACGCCGACGGGCGACGATTGAGGACGAGAGAAGACTGAAGAGCAGCTAAAACTTGTACTCCATCATGATGGTCGACGAGCTCACGCTGAGGACGAGAACGATAGTGACGGCCGGCGATTGGAGATTGAAGAGCGGCCGACTGGACTGTGAAGTGAATCGGGCTGGCGGCGGAAGAGACAAGAAATGATAACCTTACTTGCTACTTGCAAATATAATTTGGCAATTAAGATTCTAATTTTTTAAAATTAGAAAATCGTATATGTATACCTAAATTAATTTTATTCTTAATTTGACCCAAGTAAAATAGTTATTATTATAATAATACCTATACTTTATTTCTATTTTAATTTTAAACCTGAAAAAAATATAACTTTATTCAATCACATCCTCAAAATATATTTATTTCATTCAATTGCACCCTCAATATTTTAATACAAAATTTACTCAATTAATGTAACATTTAATATTAATATGATTAATTAGAAAAATAGTTTTAATCAATTATAATTTCTAAATGAGGACCAAATAATTGCTAATTTATCATGATCAACTCTTTCCCCATTAATTTTCTTCTAAAAAATCTATACATGTTATTTTCTCTATTTTTTCCAATTATTTATCTTATTTTAAAATAATTTTTACATTTTTTAATAAATTTATTTTTTTCTATTATGTTTTAATTTACTAATATTATTATTACAATTTTAATATATAGTTATCAATTCCTAAAACACTTCTATAAGAATCCTTGCTAAACATTTCTCTTGTAAATTATACATGCTTTCACAGCAATGTTAGCAATAATATATTTTGATTACGACATTTGATCATATAATCTCACCAACCAGGGAGCCATTTTTATTGTTACTATTCCAGCTGTCAAAATTAGTTTTGCTTGCTTATGACTCGATTTTGGTACTAGCCTATAAGTTTATAACCATCAAAGTCAAATCATTACTTTATTAGAAAAGCAAATTCAATATATATATATGTATATATTGTAATATAAACTAAATAGTTTTATAAATAAATAAATAGTTACATTATGTACATGCATAGATGCACCTTATTTGTACATGATCTAAAAATAAATATGTGTTCTATGCAATAAATTGCAAATTAAAAAGTAAATAAAACCACACATTGATAATTTAGCAATTTTTGATATTTCAAACTTTTGGCATTTGAATTATTAATAATTAGTAGAAATTACAAGTAAAAAGTACTAAATAAGTAAAACTTTTGTAATTATTAAATTAATAATAACCAATATCTAATTATTACTTACTAATCACTTGGTGCCTTTGTGGTTATTAACTCATTATTTTCAAATTACAAAGTTATACACCCAAATAAGACATGAATAAATTATTATGTAACTATTTTTCCATTTATATTTATGTAATTATACATATAATATATATACATATAAATAATACATACACACACACACACACACACACACACACATATATATATATATATATTCGGTTTTAAGGTTCAAACCGAAAACCGAATTCTAATTCGGGTTTCAGGTTGAACTCGAATTGCATTTGGCAATCCAAAATCAAAACTGAAATTCGGTTTGAGTTGAAAACCGAACTGAAACCCAAAAAACTTGAATCCACTTTGAAAAATTCAGTTTCGGTTCGGTCGAATATTCGAGTTGATCCAAAAATTAAATACCCCTAAAGAGAACCTAGGCATGGCATTTTTTACACTTTTTTAGAAACTCGATCGGTCTAGCTACCGGTTTAATAGAACTGGCTCTGTGCTTTGTTTGGTTATGGTGTATTCAGAAAATGGATATTAACGGTAAAATCAATAAAAAAATCGGATTAAATCGAAGTAGAAAGATTGGATGAATCGGATTTTAGATTTTAGCTTGACTTTTTTTTTCTTTTTTTCTTTTTGGGTAAATCACATAATTGGTCTTTTATAAATTGCTATTTAACTTTTTTGGTCCTACAAATTTAAAAATAATATTTTTGCTCTCTTATATTCTCTTAGTAGATTTTTTTAGTCTCTCAACTAAATTCCGTCACAACATTCATTTACTATTGCCCCGTTTGCTTATTTCATTCTAATTTCTTTCTCTGCTTACCCTAATTTCTTCCCCATTCTGTTCACCTTAATTTTTTCATCCTAGAAAACTTTTGATCTTTTCTATTGATTATGATACTCTACAATCCAAAAATAGAAGCAATTTAATATAAAATCCATGACGTATGTACAAAAGTTGCTGCAAATAATGGATAACTACAGTAATCCAAAAATTCCATATTACAATATGTTTGAGAATCCTTAAATTATGAGTAATTGGTACTTTGTTGGTTGAAAATATGTGTTTAGTATGTAAATTAAAAAATCCATGTCTATAATTTAGTGAATCCATGTTTGCATTTTACTAAATTCATGTTTGTCCCTTAGCAAATATATGTGTGCACTTTAACAAATCAATATCTGTGTTGATAATGTGTATGAGGTTATTAGAAGTTAACATAACTTGAAGGGAACAATAATGTTTGTTTTTGTCTTTATTCAATAGACAAATACTTTTAACTAGGTAAAGTTGAAATTTTATTGATTTCTTGACTTTTGCCAACTTTGGTGAATGATGATCCAGGTATTTCACATTGTGATGTCATTATTCCTCAATATTTTATTAGTTAATGGCGCCGTTGCCGGGGAAGGGCAACGAAATTAAGCTTTTAGGTGTTCTAATTGTTTGTTAGTTTTGTGTTTTTGTATATATTTAGAAAAGACTTGTTTGTGTTTGTATATATTTTCATTTTTAGCTTTCAATGGCCGAACAGGGAAAACAAGGAGAACGGTTGTTTGGGGAATTCTTTGAGCTATGGTTCAACAACCGTATAAGTGCTTACCCGGTTGAAGCTGAGAGCTACCAACAAGGGGGATTCGTAGAGTTTGATATCGGCACAAACATTAGTGCTCAATTGGCTGCATTAACCGATAAGATTAATTCATGGGAGGCGAGGATGAACTGGAATCCGGTCTTAATATGTGGACTTTGCCAAGGAGACCACCATGTGGATCAATGTGACTTGGTCCGGACTGAACCCCTTAACTTCATGAATAATTTTGGGCAGCAAGGAAATTTCAACCAAAATTGGGGTAATAAGGGCAACTATCAATCAGGAAATCAAGGTTGGAACAACCAAGGAGGTGGTCAAAATTGGAATAATCAAAGCAATCAAAGTTGGGACAATTCGGGGCCATCGTTTTCTAACGTATCATGGCAAACTCCAGGATTTGAGAATCAAATGAATAATCCCATGGATAGAAAACCAAATTTTGAAGAACTCATGATGAAAAAGCTTGAAGAAATCCAGCTTGAGTTGAGGAGTTCCATGTGGGTCAACAAAGAGGAGGCCATGTTCGATGTGAATGATGCCATGAAAGATCCAAGGGGGAATCTAGACCACTTCCGGGTAGATGTAGTAGATGAATGTATTGGTGAAACTTTGAAGGAGGAGTGGTGTTTTGAATCTCAAGCAATGGAGACAAATATTCCCTCCAATGTTCCCCTTGAGTTTGATGAAGAAGATTAAAGAATAGATGGACATCTTCGTGAGATGGTTGAGACTTGTTTTGTAGATGAGTCCATTTATGAAATAACAGGGGAAGAATTTGAAGTGGTTGAAATCGACCAAGTGTTGCCGGTGGCCAGTGGTGAAGATAAGCTAAAACCGTCCGTCGATGAGCCGCCCAAGCTTGAGTTGAAGCCTTTACTTCCTCAATTGGAATATACATTGTTGGGGGAACATGAGACGTTGCCCGTGGAGATATCATCTTCATTGGAACCTAAACAAGAAGGAAAGCTTTTGGGGTTGAGCATTTTTAAAGAGGCCATTGGGTGTACCCTTGAGGATATTAAGGGTATTAGTCCCCCCCTAATCATTTTTTTCATTTCTTGCCTTTGTTTTTGCAATTTTCTCTCAAAATCTTTCATCATCATTTTGCATTTTACAATCTTCTTTAAGTCCAATCCATCTTAAGTGATCCAAATACCTCTCTAAACATGAAATCAACAAATTTCCATCATCAAATCCATCCAAGAACCCAAGGTATGAATTGTTGAACTTTTCAAATTTCCTTACAATGGTGATTTTGAATTGATCAAATTATGATTTCTATGGATGACATTTGATGAAATATTGTGTAATTGGGATTGTTTGAGCTGTTTGTCTAATGTTAAGGCTAGGGTGCTTACTAATTTTGTGAAATTTCAAGTTTTTCACCTTGCTCATCATGTGTTTGACAATATGCCTCAATGAGTTGTTTTGGATGAGTTGTTAACTTTTTTGTATTCATTTGAAATCCTAGAAATTCATTGATGAATCTTAACATGATGTTGCATATAAAATTGAGTTTTAAGTGAAAAAAAAAACTTGATGAGTTCTTGAAGCCTAGCATTGTGCACACATTGAGTAATCAAACATTAATGCCTAAACCATTGTGTGCAATTCTTTCATGTGGCATTGTCTTCTTAGATGCAATCCTCAGTTTAGATGTTTTGACACTTGAGTTGAGTTTGGACGACGTGAAGTTTGTAAATATTCTCCTTTCTGTTTATGTTATTGCATTTAGGTTTAAAGTTATTTTTCTGCATTCTGTTAATTTATTTTCTTTAATTTGTTTTTTGTGGATTCTGTTAATATAGTTTCTTAAATGTGTGAATGATGCACTCCCTAGTTTTAATGCTTAATGTGCAACACATCTTAAGTTTGGGGGAGGTGCGAATAGGCAACATGCTTTAAGTCAATTCACAATTTTGCAACCGAAGCATTGAGGGCAATGCTCATCTTAAGTTTGGGGGTGGAAGCTTAAAGCTTTTGACGTAACCTAAGTTTGGGGGTGTTTATAGGAAGAAAATACATGAGATTCCATGGGTGAAATTGGCTTAAATTGAGGCTTTCATTGAAATATTCAAGATGTTGCTTGTTTTGTTTTTGGGGGAACTTTTGAATGGTTGGCAAGTAATGGCTGAAATATGCACCACTTAAGAAACATTTTACCGACTGAATGCATGTGAGAAGTAACGAAATGAAAGCATTAGTCGATGATGAAAAATGTAGGACTGAATAGGCATGAAATTTGTAATGCATGTTTTTTTGATTCCTTGTATTTTCAAGAAAGTTTTGCATATTAAATGGTGTTGTTACAGTGCACGTCAATGAGGAGTGTTTGTGAGATGTAGTGTATTGATTATGACGCGGTTGCGAGTAAATGTAGTGCTCCTAGTCCACTCTAAGTTCATAGCATTTCACTTCACAAACTTGGAAGATGACTTAGGCTTGTTGTTAGTCTTGCTTATGAGATTTACAGTTTTGTTGAATAATTGCTACTCCGCTATGAGAATGCTCTTAGGGGATGTCCCTTAAGTGAACTCGTATGAGTGGTAGAAGTATAAAAAGCCGAAAAAACTCTTGGCAAAAAAAAAACAAAAAAAAAACGAAAAAAGAAAAAAATTTGTAAATGAGTGAGGAAGTACCCTAAGTATAATGTCACGATGGTTGCTTAAATGTGATGAAAATTGCCTAGATGGTAGCATGACAACTTAGGGGAAAGAGGGAATAAAGAGTCTTAAGGATTTCAAGGAAGTGAAATTTTTCTATGCAACTTTAGGGCACACTAGTGGCATGATTTCGTGACCTCTACTCAGTTCTTGTATTGCATTGTTCATGAACATTTACCTCCATCACACACACACACACATCATTTAATGTGTGAAGATTAGTACAGAAAAACAAGACAGAAAAGGGTCATACATTGCATTAGTACGTGCCGAAATTGTCTAACTCGGAGACATTAAGATGTTTTCATTTCTTAAAACTCTCAATATGCATTGTTCGGTAGAATGGGGCGACGAGTGGATGCCTAATTAAGCTAGTACTTGCCACTATCAAGGAAATACATGGTGCTAATCTGAATATGCATGTTCTCAATGAATACATTCCACATATTGTTGCCATGCGTAGAAAATTGCTTGGGGACAAAATTTGGTGAGCGGAATCGGTGTGTGCAAAAGTGCGTCAAAATAAAGCTCAAACTCACACAAATATACACCTAAACCTCACTTAATCAATTGTAGTAAAGCATAGGGATCATTTTCCACAGGGAAGGGGACAAAACCAAAATTTAAGTGCAACTAATTATTTGCTATCTATGTGTCTTAAAGCAATGATTTAGAAAGTGATATTTAAATAACTAAAACAACACCATTGAAACAAAGAGAAAAACACACAAATGATGAAGGAGGGTGATCCTTGGGTTAAATGCAAGGGTCGGCTACTTTGACTTCTAAGAGCAACCGAGTGTAAGGCATCTTTACTAAGTGACTACATCCATTCACTCCGAATCTCCTTTCGGTCTCATCGAAATTATAGAATGAGGAATCTCCTTTCGGTCTCATCCCCACCTAGAGCACATTAGCGCCTATGGCTTCCACACAACTCTAATGCACAATTCTAGCCCTAGATGTTTTAGCCAACTACTTCACACTCCCTAGTTCAAGTGTTTAATTCAAGAAAACCACCTATTTTTCACTCCACATCTCCTTTCGGTCTCAATGGAATTAAAGAATAGAAGATCTCCTTTCGGTCTCACTTCTACCTTGTGCACACTAAAACCTATGGCTTCCACACAATTTTAGTGCACAATTAAATTCATATGGTAGTTGTTTCTTGTCTCAAACACCTAAATCTAGAGAATGCTAGGTAGTTCTTCCTACTTTTGGTCTAAGTTCATGTATATTCTAAAACACACACGAACACCAAGAACACACACTAAATGTGGCCACCATTTAATGCGTATCAATTCATTAAATACAAGTAGGAAGACTTCAATTAATGCAAGCCCATCACTTTACAACCCACAAGGAATCAAAATAAACTTAACCCATACATCAAACACCAAGAATCACCCAAGACAATTTAGCCATTCATGGCTTCAAGCAAACAATAACCACAAGGAGATATAGCCATTAAAAGCACAAGGAATTGAAAGAAAATACTCCCCTTAATCAAAAGAGTGATGATTCCAACCAAATCCAACACCTTACAAGCCAAAACAACTCCAGAGATGGAAGTTTTCCAAAGCCAAAAGAGAACCAAACACTAGCCTCCAATGAAACTCACGGGTGTGAGTTGGGGAAAATGTGCAAAAAATGTAAAAACTAACCCTAACCCTACAATCTATTCTACTCTACCCTATTCTATGTCTCCATGTGTGTTTTCTGCAGAAAATTGGGTCTTAATACACGTAGGGGCGTTGGGGAGAAAATGTAAAGCTTCCAAAACATTAGGGACGCGATTTGCAAATTCCAGGATTTCAGGCAAAGGCTGACTGCCTTGTTCTGATCTTGTCCATTTTTAGTCCCTTTGCGTCCAGAATTTGAGAAAACTTTTTTCATGAAAGTTTTTCCTCTCTTTATCATCTTTCCATATCATCTTGAATCATCTCATTTGGACGTCTGAATCAAGAGTTATGGACTCCGGAAGATGACTGCCTTTTCTCCCTTTTTTCCTCTTCTTTGGTTCATGCCTTGTTCTGCTTTTTGTCCAGTTTTGGTCCATTTTCTTTCGGAATTTGAGAAAACTTTGTTCATCAAAGTTTTTTCTCTCTTTCTCATCTTTCCATATCATCTTCAATAATCTCATTTGGACATTTGCATCAAAAGTTATGAACTCCGGAAGATAATTGGTTTTTATCCCCTTTCCTACAAAACAAATAAAAGATGAGAATCACAAATATAATGTGATTTCTCTAATAAACATGGCATATCTCAATGAAATCTATGCAAAAGCGTCAAAAACACATATCTAAGTTTATGAATATTTGATTCTCATCAGTTAATTAAAGTGGTCACTCAAAGCATCATATTATACCTAGAATTTATGTTGTAATTTTTTAGAGCGAAAGCACTAGAAAGGACACATTTGATCGTTGTGTTGCTTTAAAATCTGATAGGACCCAAGAATGATTTATTCTCAGTACAACTCATTTTCAAGGTACTAAAGGAGTGGCCTAAAAAATAGTATGTGGTGGACTTGTCAACATAGTGGACTATTGTAACCCAAAAGGTGGCCATTATGTGGCCTTAACAAAGTGGGTAGATAGTTAGGATTTGATGAAACAAATGTGGCTTACCATTATTTGAAACTTAGGAAGACAATGGATGACGATTTAGTATTTATTTTGTATGATGATATAGCAAGAGAGGTGATTGAATATAGATTCAAACACAAGTTGGTGGATATATAAACACAACCCTCAAAAGCTAATGCTAAATCCAATACTAATGATGCTACTCAGACCCCAAAAATTACTGACCAAAATATAGGCTTTGGTCCAACCAAGAGGGAAAGGATAAAGGTTGTTGCTAAGAAAATAGTGAAGACTCTAGTGAAAAGCAAACTAATTCTAGTTAAGAACAAAGAACATATGGAAGAGATTACGCAAAAGAAGAAGGATTCTACCAAAACATTTAATCAAGACAAGATGATGGCAAAACTGAAAAAGAAGATATCCAAACCCAGAATGTTGAAATGCCAATTAAAAATGATGAGAATGCCAAATTGAAGATTAAAAAAAATGCCTAGATTGACCCTAGCCATGTAAGGATGCCAAGTGATGAAATCTCTCAACCAAAAATATCCATTAGTAATGTGAAAAAAAGATGTAAACATGACATTAGTCGAAGTAATAGAGTAAGTGTAGAAGCAAGTAATCTTTTTGAAGATGAGGGCTTCATTCATAGTGATTATGACCCTACTAATGATTATGACATGTATGAACTTTTCTCACAGAGACAACAAGAGAGGGATAAAATTTCAAACATGTTCAAGGTTCAAAGTGCAAATAATGGCATGACTATGAGTAGTTCTATTGTGGATGGTGATTAGGAATTTGAATGACCCAGAAGAATTGATTAGCCACTCAAATATGCATAGGGACAAAAGGTAGTAATTGGCATCAAAGAGCTCAAGTGACGGTATATATTCTTTGGCAGTTGTGGAAGTCTCGAAATCTTTGGATATTTCATCATGAGTGAAGGGAGGAAAAATTAGTAATCGACTTGGCTATGTCAGAGTGGCTGGAGTTCCAGGTTGCTTATATTAACGAATGAGCCAATTCTTTTGTTTGTCTCTACACATTTAAGCGTTTGATAATTAGTTGTTTTGTACCTTGGCCTCCACTAGAGTACTAAGGTAAATTTTGCCATTTGGTAACATTGTACATATTTTTTTGGTGAGAAATACATATAAATATTGATTTGGAGAAAAAAAAAGTTTACAGGAGGAAAGTGACAACAACAAGAAGAAGGAACATTTTATTTCAACCCTCAAATAAAAATAGAGGATTACCAGTTTAAATTAGGAATGCTTTTTAGTAACATAAAAGAATTTAGTACTGCATGTAGGCACCATGGAGTCAAGCATGGCAGGAGAATTAGATTTTTAAAAAAATGATAAAAGAATATGCAAATCTATATGCAAAAGAGTGAACTACAACTGGATAGTCTCTACTGCATATTGTTCAAAAGATAAAGGATGACAAATAAAGAGGTTGAATAGTACCCATAAACTAAATTCAACCATGGGTGTTCCAATTCAAAAATTTTGAGCCAAAAATCTAAGGAGGACATTCGAATCATGCTATATATAAAAATTGGTGAGATAGTTCAAAAAGTCAGTTCATATTGAACATCAACATATCCAGGAGCAAAGCTCTTATGACTAAAATGAGGCCTATAGAGCTAATTGAAGGAGACTACAAAAAACAATATACTTGGGTATATGACTATTGTGAAGAGTTAACTAGGGCAAACCCTAGTTCAAATATCTTCATAAGAATGACTAAAAATGATGATTGGGACGAGATGTTTCAAAGAATATATGTATACTTGAAATCTTGCAAGAAAGGTTTCTTGGCAGCATATAGACTTCTTGTTGGATTGGATAGTTGCCATTTGAGGGATCCCTATAAACATATTATGTTGACTGCAATAGGATTTGATCCTAATGACCAAATATTACCCATTTCATATGCTATTATTGAGATTAAGAATAAGGTAACTTGAAAATCAAATAATTGAAGAAGGATTTATAAATTAGAAATCTACATGATTGGACTTTTAAAACCGACAAATAAAAGGTATGAGTACAACGTTGTTTTTATATAGAACATATTCGTTCATATTTAAATATTATATATTAGCTTGCTAGGTATATCAATGAGTTTGATATCATTGTAGGGCTTAACAATTGCAATGGGAGAGTTGCTCCTTAGGGTGAAACATAGGCTATGTAAATGGAACATGTACAACAACTTTAAGAAATTGTATTCTAATCTTGCTCTTAAAGATAAGTTATGGGCTGTAGTTAGGGTATCATACTTGAACAAGTTTATCTCTGAGATGGACGCCTTAAAAGAAATGGATAAAAATTTATTTAAATGGTTGCAGTAGCACACCTCTCCCAAATACTGGAGTAGAGCATACTTCAATATAAAGCCTAAGTGTAATTTATTAGTGAATAACATTTGTGAGTGCTTTAAAGCACAAGAGAAGCCAATTTCATGTTTGTTGGAGGTGATCGTTTCTATTTGATGGTTAGATTCTAAAAGAAGAGGGAGTTTATCTTAAAAATGTATGGAAGTTTGGGTCCAAAAATCCAAAAGCAGTTGAAAAAAATTAAACATAATTCAAGTGCATGTATTGCAAGTCATGCAGGGGAACTAATTTGTGAAATTAGATGTATGTATGGAGATTAGTACACAATTGACCTAAATAGGAGGACTTACAGTTGAGATGGGAACTAATTGGAATTCCTTATTTATATGTAATGAGTGTCATTAGTAGATTAAAAGATGCACCGAAGAATTTTGTCCATGAGTACTATAAGAACATTTGTTGGAAGGCTTGTGAGAATCTTATTTATATAATCAATGGCCAAAATTCATGGAAGCGAATCAACAAGCCTAAAGTCTTGCCTCCAAAATACAAACAAACTTCCTGGCAGGCCAAAAAATGCCAAAAGAAAGGTCTAGAGGAGGACATACTTGGGAAAAGAAAAATCCAAAAAGTACAAAAAAATGTCAAGGGCCCGTAACTCATGTACAAGTGCAAGGTGTGCTAAATTGTTAGGCATAATAGTAAATGCCCTCAAAAGTTAAAAATCAATACTGCTAACAAAAAGGAAAATGTAGCCAATCAGTACAATGTCAACCTTGAACAACGCAGCCAAAGTGATGATGTTAATATGGCAACCTAGTTTGCTAGAACAAAAGTACCACAAAGCAATAAAATTAAGGTTTGCAATCGACAAGAAGTTCCAAATCATGATACAGTGTTTTACATTGACTCCAATGCAACATTACAGTCTTCATTTACTAGCCAGGAAACATTTGCATCAACAAATAATATGAATTCAGAATTGTTACCAAAGGTTAAATTTGAAACATTTTTTTAATTTCTTTGTCATATATTTATTCAAAGGTTTTATTTCTAAATTGACTTGTACTCCCTTTGTAATTTATTAGGTGAAAAGGGCAAGGAGTTACAAGTGTGGGTCGTGCAGGCAATATGGTCATATTCGTCCAAAATATACAAGTGCAACTCTTGTTCGAAAAGTGAATTGAACTCTCTGCATGCTCTTGTAGCTAATTTTATTCTTTTGCCTTATATTTATAATAATCTTGATGAATTTCTTGAATATGTCATGTAATTCTAACTTTAAGTGCAGAAAAAAATAATCAAAACTCCAATGCTACTAGTAGCAGATCTTCTGTTGATGAAGAGGTTGATAGGCCACGTAGAAGTACTTGATAAGATGACTAAAGGTTTGAGGCTGTATTGATTAGAGTGAATACTATGTTTATCCAAGTGAATTTGGTTGCACGCTTTGAAGTATGAAGGCAATAGTAAAATGAGATATTGTAATCCACCATATTTTGTTGTTGAAGTTTAGAATTGGTACTGGATTTTCCTTTGTTTTCCTTTGTTACATGCAAAAATGATGATATTTATGATGCTGTTTAAACTCACATTTGGTAATGGAATTTCTTTTTACCTTGTATGACTGATTCAATAGATGAAAACATTATTGACTTTTTGAGTTATAATTTTGTTATGCAGTTTGATCAATGGATGACCAATTTTGTTGAAGTTTTACTCTTAATTCTTTTAGTGACTGAAATTAATTAACTAATGCTGGATTAAATTGATACAGGAACCATCCTCAGATTACCTTTTGGCATCAAACCTTTGTACAATATTATTTATTTCCATTGTTCTCTAATGGTTGCATTATTAGACTATTTATTTTAAAGTTTGGTTTTCTGGACAAACAGCAACCTAGAATTTAGAACAAACCAACATAAGACAAAGGGTATATATGGTTAAATGGATAACCACAATATAAGACAAACCAACAATACATGTTCCAAAATCTAAGTATTGTTGTTCATTCCACACATCCATGGATAATAACAGTACATTGGTCACCTCACCTCGTACATAAAATCAATAGAAAATAAAGTACAATAACTTAATATCTCTGGAAAGAGGGTCAAAATCCCAAATGCAAATAACATCCATGCCATCATCTAATGCCCAATACATTGTAACATAAATCTTTCAAATATAGTTTTTACGATAAATTGTTAATAAAACAGCGTAAAATAGTCATTAAAGCTATTGGCAATCTGAATTTCAAAAAATTGCCCCTCTTTTGTCTTATTCCTCTTTTAATTTCTAATTCTCTAATTATAATTAATAATCCACCAATTATTTTAGGTGACCTCTCATACCGCTCACATTTTTCGTCATACCATCAAAAAAATCCATCGTCCCACTTCCTTTATATCAGAATTAGTAATGGGCTATAATCATCTTTACTTTCAAAATACTACAATATTTGTTTCTTTTACCTCAATATTGAATTTAAAAGTAAGAGTTTACCTCATAGTCTTTACATCCATAAAATTTTCTTCTGGGATTAATCAATGTCCAAGATGTTTTCAAACTACTACATTCCCACAATAGCAAACAAGTTGCTATGCCATTCTCCTAATAGTGTCCCTTGATCATGACTTTGACCTCAAGATTTGCAAACTAATTGCTTAATTTTTTTTCTTTTTTTTTTGTGTTGATGTACTCGACAAAAAAGGTGAAAACAGGAAAGAAATTAGGGTAAATGGAGGAAGAAATTAGAATGAAATATTTGATTTTCCTATTTTACCCTTGAGGATAAATACACATGAGACACACATAGGAACAGTAAATGGATTCTGTGATGAAATTCAATCGAGGGACAAAAAAATTCACTATGAAAATGTAAGAGATAAAAAAAGTTATTTTAAATTTATAGGACAAAAAAAAGCTAAACAGCAATTTAAGGGACCAATTTTGTTATTTACTCTTTTTTGTAAAAAAAATTTGAAACTACTCTTTAATCCCAAAATGATTGTAAAATGTATTTTTACTCATGTTACGTGTTTGGTAATATTAAGAACTTTTTTACTTTTGAATTTTTTTAAAAAATTTTAACCTTTAATAATCTCACATTTTTATAAGTGGCATTTTAAAACATTTTTTTAAACACTATCTTTAGATTGGCACTCTTTTATACTATTTTTCACAAAATTTTTCAATTAGACATGGAGGATTTGCATATAATTTAATTTTAATTAAATTTATTGACTTCCAAAATAACTATCAGCACTACAATAATGCCAAAAAAATACAATTCAATTTACTTTAGAGTAATTTACTCTAGATCAATTTAATTAGCACGTACGT
This sequence comes from Gynochthodes officinalis, assembly GCA_020080225.1. NCBI lineage: Eukaryota > Viridiplantae > Streptophyta > Magnoliopsida > Gentianales > Rubiaceae > Gynochthodes > Gynochthodes officinalis. The sequence goes on from CM034616.1 coordinate 4,903,488, forward strand.
CAACAACAATTTCATCAATATTAGTTACCCCATCGCCAATTTTGTTTTCCTTTATTGTGGACCCTTAATTTTTTGTATAGATGATAAGTTTCATTAAGAAAATAGACGACCCTTGTTCTTTATCAATTTTGCATAAGTCGACATCAAATGCTAATAACTCCCTCTCTAGTCCTCAGGTTTAGGCTTATTGTTGATTAAGATCTTATCCATTTGTATTTTGTTTTTCGAAGAATTCAGTGTGCATGGGCGGATGGGACTAAATTATGGACCCTATTATTATTATTATTATTATTATATACATACATACATACATACATACATACATACATACATACATACATATATATACACACACACACACATATATATAGAGTAATAATAGAGATAATGACAAATCATAGTGACTTTGTATAGTGACTGATATGGCAATCATGAAAAGACAAAATCAACCATTCATCCTCATTACAAAACACAAATAATTAAGGATAATTTTGTCTTTTCATGATTGCAACGTCAGTTACTATACAAAGTCATTATAATTTGTCACTATCCCAATCATTACTCATATATATATATATATATATATATATATATATATATATATATATATATATATATATATAAGATGCCAATCCTAATAATACAAGCTCAGTATGAACCTTAAGGCTATGTTTGGATTGTGATTTATTTGAGAAATTTTATATTGAAATGTGTGAAAATTTTGTTGAAAATTTTTAGGTAAAAAAAGTAGTTTGGAGTGAATATAAAAGGGAATTTTTTAAAAAAATTATGTGAGGAGAATTTGGGAGGGAAATTTTAAATTTTAAATTAAAAAAAGGTGTTTAGATATTTTATTTTTTGTTAAAAAAAGTTAACGTTAATAGAACACAATCCAAACATAGCCTTAGTGTAAAAGAAAGGAAAATAATGGCAAGGAAATCAGTAAATCATCAAAATAGCACCTCACAAATGTGCAAATGCTTATTTTTGTCTCCTACATTTAAAATTATTAAATATAATCATTCAAATTTTAGTAGTGTTAACGGGTTTGTCGAAACCCGCAAAATTAATCAATGATTTCTAGCGACTGCAAGTAGATTTTGTAGTAATACTGTACGAGGTCGAATTCCGAAGGAGCCAATAGTTTAGTTTCCAAGTTTTACAACAAGTAAAAAAAAAGGGTGGTTTGGATTGAATAACTACTTAACTAAATTTTAACAAATAATTAAAAGAAATAATCAAAAAGAAAATAAAGAACAAAGTATAATTTACCAAGCATTTGATCCAAGGGTACAATTTCATTCAATCACATCAATGATCACATGTTACAAATAATTATCTTGAAAATTCAAATATTTAATTCAAATACTTATTAGGATAGTTGTAATAAATCTCATATTTTCCTAATGTAATTAACTAAACCTAGAATCCAAATCTAAACTTATCATTACTTGATTGGGTACGATAGCATTCCATATCAATTTAATGATAGTATTAAGATCGATGAAAACAGTTAAATCAAGATTAAATAACTGAGATAGTTGTAATTAGTTAATATTGTCCTATTGATTCCCCTAGGCTAAACATGAATATTTTAACTCATAGACATAATTAACCTATTTGCTACTTATACGACTCATTTATGACAATTGGATCACTGAGCTCATGAATAGTCATAAAATAAAAGATGAAGAATTAAATTGTAACCAATTTGCAATTTCAAGATATTTACAAGGGAAGGCTTACAAGCTAGGAGATAAGAATTCAAAATTCTTCCATATAACCATAGTACAAAGAAGGAAGAAGAATTGTATAGAAAGTTTAATAACAACCAAGAGGGAGGTGCAGAAGGAAATTCTGGGATACTATGAGAAATTGTATACATCTAGCAAGCCAACACAATGTCTGACCTTACTTGAAGGTATGCCTAAGTCCATCATCGAGGCTATGAACAAAAGGTTGATGAGGTTAGTAGAGGAAGCTGAAATCAAACATGCCTTTTTCAAATGAATCCAAACAAAGCCCCTAGACCTGATGGTATGACGCTTCTCTTTTTTCAAACTTATTGGAATGTGGTTAGAGTTGACATTTGTAATGTTGTTCAGAATTTTTTCATGTGTAAGAAATTGTTTAGAAAAATCAACCATACATTGCTTACATTGATTCCGAAGCTACAAATACCAGTATCTATCTCCCAATATAGACCAATAAATTTATGTAATGTGGCCTATAAAATTATTTCAAAAATATTGGCTGAAAGACTCAAAACTTGCATTCAAAAGTGTATTAGTCCAAACCAATCAGCCTTTATTCCAGAGAGACAAATACTTGATAATGTGATAATAGTGCATGAGTGCATTCATACATTGCAATCAATGAGGAAAGGAAAGAAAGGGTTCATGGCAATGAAAATTGACATGAATAAAGCTTATGATAGGGTCGAGTAGCAATTTTTGGAGAAAGTAATAAGAAAAATGGGGTTTGCTAGGGTTTTATTGGATAGATTAGGTAATGTATTAGCATGGCTACTATGTCCATTAACATAAATGGAGAACAATGTGGCTTTGTTCAACCTTCAAGAGGAATTAGACATGGCAACCCTATTTCACCTTATTTGTTTCTTATTATTTCAAAAGCTCTATCTAAATTAATCAAATAAGCTAGTGAGAGGGGGAATATAAGGGAATGAGAGCTAGTCGGCATAGCCCTATTATAACACACTTGTTGTTTGCCGATGATTCTTTGTTGTTTTGTGAGGTAGAACCAAGACAAAAACAACAATTGCAAGATATCCTCAACACCTACAACAAAAGTTTAGGACAACTTATCAACATGGCAAAGTCCTCAGTGTTCTTTAGCAGCAATATGGCGAGGAAGCAAAAAGGACAGTCTTGTCAAGTGATGGGGGGAGTACAAGAACAACATAATGCTCGATATCTGGGGTTGCCAATGAGAATAGGGAGCTTCAAAAAGGAGGTATTTCAATTTGTGATCGAAAAAGTTTAGAAAAGGATGCAAAACTAGAAGAATAGTTTCCTGAGTTGGGCTGGCAAAGAAGTCCACTTCAAAGTGGTAGCCAATGCACTCCCTACTTATGTCATGGGATGTTTTAAGCTACCAGTGGATTTGTGTAAAGAAATTTGCAGGTTAATACACCCCACCAAATATTGATGAGCAACTATAGCGAGTTATTACCAAACTTGATTTGTCTTCCTTCCTTTTGTACACCCCCACCAGATTTTCAGTTTGAGATATAATTGCTAAGTTTAAATATAAATGAATGTGGACAAGTCTTAAATGTATATATGTTTTTGCAAATAGGGATTAGTGGCTAACATTAATTATTGTTTAAAATTAATGGGAAATTTGCAAATATAGCACATTTTTCAGTTGATTTTGCAAATATAGCACCTCCTATTTTTTGTTTACGGTTATAGCAGGTCAAAAGTGTTTGACTTACTATAAAGACCAAAATCCCCATATCTTCTAAAACGCAAAGAAATAGCACTTCAGCTCCTTATTACACTTTAAGGTTTTAGAACGAATTTCTCAGAGCCCATTCGTCTTTATGCTTCATCGATTCACACACTCAATTGTTCGCACACCCCATTGTTCTCATGCCCCATTGGACCATCATCTTCAAATAAGAAGTATGCGACCATGAAGAAGAAATCACATCAACACAAGGTTAGTCGGCCGTTTGCCTAGAATTTGAACTGGGTTTGTTTGAATTTGAACGAGAAACTGGTCGAACCATTGGTCGAGTATGTATTCGATTAAATGAGAGCACTAGGTTAAGTCAAGTATTAGGTCGAGCACTAAGTTAGGTCGAGTAAATAGGTGGAGCAAAAGGTCGAGTACTAGGTTAGGTCTAGTATTTGGCCGAGCACTAAGTCGATCACTTAGGCTCGACTAAATTGGACAAAATCTTTCAATATTTATATTGACCAAATTTTTTTTGTATTCATGAACTTGCATGCAAATTTCCCGACCGTGAATACCAATGAATTAGGGCTCGACTATTAAGCAATTAATGGGTTATTTATGCGTTCACTTCATTGGTTATATATGAATTTAATTTAAATTCTTGTTTATGGGCTAATTTGGTTTCTTATTTATGGGTAACTTACCTTGACTATTGGGCATACATAATAGTCCTTATGTTTGATAAAATCGTTGTTTAATGATGGATTTGGTTGGATTTGTAGGAATGACACACACTATTATACGGTCTATACATGTTATTTATAGGGGAGAATGGATCATTGATCCCATTATAAATGATTGAAGCTTCATTATTTACAAAAGGATTGAACATCTTTCGTTAAAAGAAGACACAAACTTCACAGAACTAGTGAATCTCATCATTTCTGTCCTGGAATTAGATATGGAGATCAAAGACAGCTAGGTTATCGAATACTACCCAAGTACTTGTCTAAAATCTCCACTCTCTTCATCAAGACCGATTACCATGTTAAGTGCTTTTTGAATGAGATTATTAGACGATCCAAAAATGCCAGGATTCCAATATGTGTTACCCTTTGACCTGGTACTGAAGCATCACATGCTGAAGATAGTGCTAGCAATTCACCAATAAAGCAATTGAGTTCTGACAGTCCAATATGGACTAACGAGATTCTTTCTTCAAACAATTTGGTCCAGAACAAATTTAGCGATAAGGACAATGGCATTTCAGTTGATGATACCATAATTGTGAAAGATATAAATATAGCTACCGAGCAACGAAGGACTGGTTTGCCTATCAATCCTATTCAAGAAAACCTTCAAACACATGAACGACCAGTTGTACAATGCCATATATTGACTAGGTCATCGCATATGGACAGTGGACTTCTTTTGATAAATTATCTATCGTGGTAGATGTTGTGATAAAGGATGTATTTGAAATGAGGGAGCATTTGTATATGAGGATGAGGATGCTGACCGTGAAGCATTTATAGGAGTGGATGGTTGTTAGGGCAAATAGCAAGGATAAAAATTATAAATGGAAATTGAATGCATCTTCCATTAGGAAATTGAGTGCTTAGAAGGTCACTAAATATGAAAACACCCATACATGTCAATCTTTGTTGGTTCAGTGTGATAATCGATAGGCAAACATTAAAGTAATTGGTTTGTGGATCAGGTGTAAGTACCAAGATATATGTCGGGTGTATAAACTTGGCAAAATCATGTCAGATATTCGTCAAGAGCTAGGTGTGAACATAACATAAACAAGGCTTGGCTCTCAAGGGAATCTGTGCCGGACAAAATGAGAGGTGGATTTGAGGAATCATATAGAATACTTTCAACTTATTTATATGTGCTGAAGGCATTAAATCCGGGTACTTTTACTGATCTTAAAATAGAAGAAGATGGAAGCTTTAAGTATCTTTTTTTTTTTTCATTTGGAGTATCGCAATGTGGATTTCGCATGTGTATGCGACCAGTTATTATTGTTGATACTTGCTTCTTGAAAGGAAAATACCCTAAATCATTACTTGTTGCCACTTGCATGGATGGTAACAATCAAGTGTACTATATCAGCTGAGAAGTGGTTGATTCAGAAAATGACGCTTCGTGGGAGTGATTTTTACAAAAGTTGAAGGCTGCAATAGGTGATAAGATCGATGGATTTGTGTTTGTGTCTAACAGACATAAAAGCATTGAAAAAGGTATAGCAAATGCTTTTCCAAATTCCTTCCATGGACTGTGTATCTATCATTTAAGCAACAACTTGAGAGCAAAATTCAAACACAAAGACATGCTCCCCTTATACTTTAAGGCTACAAAGGCTTACACTTTTGCTGAATTCAATGAGATGTTTTGAATTCTTTCATTGCAAAATTCAAGGGTGTGCGAGTATTTAACAGAAGTTGGCATTGAACGATGGTCAAGAATACATTATGGAGAGAGACGGTATACTATAATGACCAACATTGCAGAATGTCTCAACGCATTGTTAAAGGATGCACGAGAATTACTAATTCATTCTTTGGTCGAATACATTCGGAACACGCTCTAGAGATGATTTTATGAAAAGCGTACAGCTGCTAGCGAATTGAAAACACTAACAACCCCATACATTGAAGATAAAATTACACCAAGGATGAGAGAAGCACAATCCTTTGTTGTTGAGTCGGTCGATATACACCAATGGTGTGTACAATACATTACAAACCGTACTGTTATAGTAGATTTGCTTCAAAAAATGTGCATGTGTCGAGTGTTTGATGTGGATCAACTCCCTTATGTTCATACATTGGCTATAACCCGTCATCGACAAATTGACCATTACTCTTTATGGTGGCCATTTTATCACATCGATGCACTTTTATGTGATTATGTGGATCATATTCTGTCGGTTGGTGAACCTAAGGATTGGATTGTGCCTAAAGAAGTTTTATCTATTCAACTAACTCATCCAGAACCAAGGTCTAAGAGTGGTAGGTGCAAGAAAAGGAGAATTCTTTCCATAGTTGAGGAGAAAGTTGCAAAGAAATATGGTCGTTGCGAAGCGAGTGGACACAACCGTAAAACTTGTTTTAATCCATTCATGCATAGGGGGAAAATGATGTCATAAAACCATTGTATTTTTCTTTATTGTCTATTTTTATTTATTGAATTTCATAAGACCATTTTTTTATTTAATCTTAATGGTGTATGTGAAATTTTAACCAATTTCGCAATAAAAGACAACATTACAAATACGCAAAACTATATTACTCAATCTAGTGCTTGATCGTAAACTCAACCACTCTAGTACTCGATTTATAGCTCAATCTATTACTCGAGCGTCAAATAGACCACTCTATTACTTGATTTGGTACTGGACCAATTATTTGACCACTCTAGTATCCGACCAATAACTCGACCTATTACTTGACCATCACGCTCGACCTATTACTCGACCTAGGGTTCGACCTATGTGCTAATTTTTAGATTCGTTTTTGACATATGCTCGACCAATTTCTTGTTCAAACCCAGTTCAAATGTAAACTAAAAACATCGTGGCCTTCTTGCTTGAAGATGATGGTCCTCCTCACGTGCGTGCCATTAAAACAAATGATAATGGGGTTTGCTTGAAGTTTGCTTACAGTGGGAAGACGAATGGGTGCTGATAAATTCGTTCTTGTTGTGATTTGGATTGTAATGAGGAAATGAAGAAGATCGGTTTCTCTCATTTCAGTCTTTATGTTTTTTCTCATTTCAAGTGCGCTTTTTCTTTGCGTTTTAGAAGAGAGGGGTATTTTGGTCTTTATAGCAGGTGAAACAATCTTGACCTGCTATAATCGCAAACAAAAAGGGGAGGTGTTATATTTGCAAAGTCAACTAAAAAAGGTACTATATTTGCAAATTTTCCAAAATTAATGGAATAAGAGATTTTAGTTTTTGGTAGGGCTATAAACGAACCGAACATAAACGAATGAACCTCGTTCGTTAACTGTTCATTTATTTTTTAGACTATTTGTGTTCGTTTATGTTTGTTTATTAGTGTGAAATATGTGTTCATGCTCATTTATGTTCGTTTATTAGTGTTCGATAAGTGTTCGTGAATTGTTTGTGAACATGTTCATTAATACATTAAACGAACATATTTACAAACAACTCGTTAACATATTCGCGAACTAATACGAACATGTTCGCAAACGAGTAAATGAACACATTTGCGAATGAGTAAATGAACACATTTGCGAACATTAAACAAACAGTTCGTGAATGATTAACATTACTTCCATGATCATTCCAAACAGTTTGTGTCTCGCAATTAGCAACGCTTGAGTGTGAAGTGTGGTCTCTTTCTCCCACCTAATCCCTCATTTTATAATTGCACTCTCCTTCCCATGTTCCATACGAAATTGATGTGGGATTCCATTAGAAAGACCGAAAAATGCACAAAAATGACCATGACAAGGTTCAAACCTGGGTCTAGAGGCTAAAAGTCAAAAAACTTACCACTACATTACCATACACATTTTTGCAAATAATGAACAAGCAATGTTATTATATATATTATATTATTATTATTTTAATATAAACGAACAGTAAACGAGCTTTAAATGGTCATTAACCAAGCTTTAAACGAACACTAATCGAGTTTGTTCATGAACACTAAACGAACTTGTCCATGAACATAAACGAACCAAACACAAGTCTGTTCATGTTCATGTTTGTTTATTAAACGAACTGTAAAATGTGTTCGTTTACCTTAACAAATGAACACAAATGAACATAACTGAACTTGTTGACAAACTGTTCACCGAACGTACTAGTTCGTTTACGCCCCTAGTTTTTGGATTGTTTGATAATAAAATTTCATTTAACTTAATTGGTTAAGCACTGTTTAATCTCTACAAAAAAATTTATCTTTGTCAGAAAAGTTATCTTAATGATTATCACTCGAAATTATCAGTAAAATGTTTTAGCAAGTATTCCAAATTTATCCTCTTTTGCTAAATCATTTAACAAATTGATTTATTTTTCCTTCAGTGATAAATAGTGACTTTCTTTCCATTTATTTCTTTTTTCCATATTACATATTTTGCAAAAGTGTTCTTTTTTCATTTTTTTTTTATAGAAAGGCTGAATAAATTTCAATTACTCTATTTTTCATTTCATTTTTTGTATTAACTATTAATTTTAGTAGGTTGTATATTCTACATGATGTCATGAATAATATTTGATGCTTAATTTAAAAAAATTAATTTTTATACCTTTAAAAATTCAATAGAAGGGAAAAAATGGTATAATTAGTATTCATCAAATATTCCTCTAACAGTATTAATTGGTTCAACTTTATGATTCAACAATTAATATAAAATTTTAAACATTCAAATTTCAGCAACTTAATCACTTTAACATTCAAATTTACCATTCAACATTCAATTTTATTAAATAAGCCCTAAAACTTAATTTTTGAAGTTTGCCTGCTAAGAACTTCTTCGTTTTTTTTTTTTTTGGCAATATGAATTTTACAATTGCATCTATTATGGATGGCAGATAATTGCTATGAAGATTTTAGATGGACTTAGAAGTATTGTTTCCCCTGTTGAATAATAGGGAAAAAGATTTGTCTTCACACTTCATTCTTGGATTGTCTCTAATTGTTTTAGCATTCAGCAATGGAAACCCATTTATAAAAACTTCTTGATTCTATGAGTGAATTTGTTGATTTGTATCAATATCTGTTTTTCGTTGTATAGCTTAATATTGTATTGTTTAATATAAATATTAAGAAATTTTCTATTTTTATTTCATCATTTTGTTTCGTATTCCCCAAATATGGGGTTTTACTATTTCCTGCTTATAGCTCTTTTGATGAAATGATTTACAAAAAAAGATAGTTAGTGAATGACATCTAATGAGATTAATATTTGGCATGCCTAATTTGATTATTATATGGGATTTTGGAGAAATTTGACCACTATTTATACAAGTTTGTTGGTAAGTAATCATCCTCTACGTTGTTCTCTCTCTCAAATGAGTAGAGATGGTAAATTTTTAATCTTTGTTCTTTCTTTTTTTTCCAAGTAAAAAGATAGTTGTATTAACTTTGCAAAAGTTAATGTGTACACTCAAAGTCACCATAGTGAACTCTTCTTAGCACTAATGTAGGTTAAAACTAATTGACTACATGTCAAATACTTCAACCTTCTCTATATCTTAATAATTCTCACAAAAAACATAACTTAAATATAGTAGCAAGTCTAACCGTATTAAACAAACAAGAGTGGTTAAACTTCCCACTAGATTCCTTGCCATGCTCCATCCCCTACATACTAATAAACCACTCCCCTTCTTTGTGTTGTCCTTGCTAGCTACTCCAAACTATTGGCTTGCTGGTATTCCAGCGATGAATCAATTGCCAATTCTACTACCTTCTGTTTTTCCATCCATTCTATCTTGAAAACTCATAGATTCCTATTCTTTCATATCATCCATAAGAGGTAAATCAAGAGTTAAACTCTTTCTTCCCAATCTTCAACTTGTGGTATGGAACATATGCCTTGCCACCACTCTATAAAACTAATTCCATATTGTTCAGAATGATGCCATGACACCAAAGCCATTTTCCAAATTTTCGGAGCTCTACTACAAGTGAGCATAATATGTTCCAACCTTTCTTCTCCATCTCCACACATGGGGCATATTGAATCGACTGGTAATCTTCTTTATTGCAACTAAATATTAAGAGGCAGAATATTATTACAGCATCGCCAAACAAAATGCCTCAATTTCTTTTTTATGTTCATTTTCCATGTTTGCCTCCACATAAATTGCATATTGTTTCTGTTGGTATTGCTCTCCAGTTGTTGTTCCTTCTGTTGACTGATTTTTTGCAGCTGAGTGTATGCCGATTTAACTATATACTTTGCATCTAGAC